>JAJFDK010000044.1:0-224884 GCA_028637775.1 Xylariaceae sp. X167 | reverse complement strand
CGATTTTTTATTTCAGAAACCTACATTCTGATCACAACACATGGAGAACACTCTCATCCCAGACATCCACCAGATACCCAGCCAGCTGATGAAGTAAATGCATACATCAAGGCTATCAGAACGTACCAGGAAAGCCGACCAGACGGAACAAATGGTATGTCAACAGTCATCTTATAATATTTTAAGTGTTAACATTTGGTTATCTAGTTGGATTTCTCCATAGCTCCCCATATGCCGACTTCTGTAAACAATATGGGGGTCAAACTGCTGCTGACGTCCATGTTAGCTTTTCTAATAAGGGATGGCAGTATTACATGTTACGAAAACAACGTGACATTCACTCTCCATTTGGATCTGGTAGACTAGGTCTTCTTTATGAGTGGGAGCTGAATCACCGTCACCAGCAGAATAAAGTAGGTTCATCATGTTCACACCTCTTATTATTACTTACACAGCCACAGTACATCCAGTTCTACCATGATGACGGTGTCAATTTCATGGTTATATGTTTCTACAAAGAACAAGTAGAGCTCATGAAACGAGGCCAGATTGGCTCCATTGAGATTGATATGAACTACAAAGCCTTGTCACGCAAGGAAGCTTGTTACGAGATCCATTGGGGTGCCTGGGATTATCAGCTTAATGAATGTATGTGGCACAATTCCATGAATCTACGTTAACTAACTAAGCTTATACAGCTGGACTCATTGCCACGGTAATCACGAATTCACAGTATGCAGAGATGTATGCATTCATGTTCGAACACGCGTTTGCGGCCTTCGAACAGTATGGGTACCAGTTGCAGCTTCAACATATTCATGGTGCAGGTATTGTCGGGCTCACTGTGGACCAAGAATGGGCTGACTTTCGTGGTATGCACAAGCATCTCGATCGAGATAATAGAAGGGTTATTAACATTTTTATCGACAGGTTGGGGTGAATTCCTTGCAAAACGATTTCCGACATTTTCTACAGATTGGACGGCTCATCATGATGCCAGTGTTCGATTCTGCCGTGTTCACTACTTAAGAAATGTTGTGAAGATCACTGGAGATAATGCTGAAACAGGTCCGGGGAGCCTACATCATACCATGATGCAGTTACTACATGTGACGAACCTCCGGGATCATGAAGAAATTTTGACCATTCTCACAAGTTGGTTTCTCTGTATCGAAGAATTTCTTGTTTCCCAGCTAACGACGACGCGGTAGCGAATCCAGATTGGGCAAACAAGCATCAGAAGCTGAAGACGTGGGCAGCGCACCAGCGACACCCTCGTGTCCGAGCAGGATTGATACAATCGTTATCAAAAATATCACGCGAAAACTGGGACCGTATGTCGTCTCATACGAATCACGTTGAAGTGAGCCACGAGGTATGTTTATATTAAGAACAGATGTTAGGGGCGCAGATATTGATGTTCGTTGTATAGGCAGCATACCGGCACAGTGGCACGTATCAATCCATCGTTGCAGCAATCCAGCATAATGCGATAAAAGATCGGTGGAATATTGGGCGACAGCGAGCTTTTCGTCACTTCAGCCTTAAAGTCTCGTATCAGAACACCAGCGCTATGTCGAGATATCAATGGGGACACTCAAGAAAACGTAAAGTGGAAGCTCAATATACTGAAATCGTGAGCTAACTTAGGTAAACAGGTATAAAGCAGAAGAAACGTGCCGACATCTACTCTACTCCATCACGGAAACGGCGTCACGAGAATACAGTATCTCCAAGTGGGAGTCAACAATCACGCAGCCCATCCGGCAACTCCTCGCTGCCATTGCGGCGTCAGAGGCCACGAAACGACACCACTATAAGAGAACACCAACCTGAAGTTACTACAGCTACCGAGAGCCCAAGGTATGTTATAATCAATATAAAATGATTCGTGAATGTAAACTGACAAGTTATTGAAAATATAAGACGAATGGCGACTCACAATGCTCAATCTCAAGCGGTGGCTACAATGGCCTCGGAACTAGATTTCGAACGCCAACGAGCTGAAATCAGGAAGCTGGTGTTAGAAAACGAAGCAAGAGAGCTGGATAACAGGCTGAAACGATTCGAGTTGGAACGGCTGGAGAATGCGCATCATAGGGAATCGTAGAATATGTACGTATTGAAATCAGGTTCACGCGGTTTGTTTGGTATTGAGATCACTTTCAGTTTTACGTTAACAAGTTCGCTTTCGCGTTGGCAAGTTCGCTTCTGCTTCTTGGCGCGCGCAGGGGGTATGGTCGGTTGATGTATAGTCTCGATGACGAAGATGACGATACCTAGTGAATGATTTGCCGTCGTTATGCCGGTGCAAGGGGGGCCTTGACAGCTAGGGGAAGACAAGTCGGCATCCCAATATAGCCACAAGAGTACCGGATTGAGTATTTTACGTGTTCCATGGGCGTTATAAAAGTCCATGTTATTCGAACTCAAGAGTACGAGGAGTACGGATACCTATGTGTTCGTACGTCTCTGCCAACTCCTCATCAGTTAGGGGCTACGATCAGGCGCCATTGATAACTGTGTACGCCGAGCCAAGCACAACACATCCCATAGCCCTAGCTAGGAAGTAGTGTACGGATTAGTTCGCCGAAGCGCGGAAGAAAAAGTCTACGCTCACTAACCTTGTCGACGCTTGTAGGGATGGCGTCAAGATAGATAAGGCATAAATAAATACCTACCTAGCTCTTCACGCCGGGGATTTTTGTACTCCGTAGTCAAATCCCGGACTGATGTGCGGCGGATTAGTTATCATAGGACGATGACCGAACCATGGGTTTTTTCATTACCTAGCAAGCCACACGCTCCGCATGGTCAAGTCTCGGAGATTCAAGCAGTATGAGGAGCTTCGGGATGTCTTCAAGTCAGCGAGTACGGAGCACGGAGTACGGAATGGCGACCTGGCTCCTTTACGGAGAAGACAACGAGTTACCGTAGCTCAAAACGCCAAGCCAGTCCGTTACTTAGGACTTGTGCTTGTATTCCATACGAGACGGCTCGTGAAGGCTCGTGTGAAATTCACCAACAGGACCCGTAAAAAGAAGTCCGGGGTCGGGCGGGACTCCGTGACCGTATTGGACGCCGGGAGAAAGCCCTAACCTAGGTTCACTTACACGTAAATAACAACAACTGGCTAAAAATGCCCAACCCGAACCTCAATCCTTGACACGAAACACTAGGAAAAAGGATTTCATTAGTGCGCAGTCGTGCTTCGTACGTGTCTGCAAGTTCGTTAACGTGTTCATCGTTACGGAACAGGTCTCCCTTTCAGTACATACCCACACACGCACCGAGGCACACCAAGCCCGCGATCTACGGGTTACCCATTCCGCACTCCGTTAGGTAGGCAGTTCCTTTTCTGTTACATAATGGCAGACCATCCCCGGACACAACGGCGTCTGCCCCAGCTCGTCAGCAAGGCACGCAAGAAACTGCGACAACGTGTGGTGGGGAGGGCTGCCAAACAAGATGATTGGGTCTAGGTAGGGATTTGGGATTTGGGATCAATATCGCATGGTGTGACATTGCTCACCAATCCCACTTTGTCGCGAACAACCCTGCCCTGGAACTCCTGGAATGACCTACCTAAACGGCGTAATTGACCTCAGCTGCCCGTCTGGGTGACCTCCTCGTCTGTTCCACTTAATATAGACTGTTATACCGTGTAGCCTACTTGATATAATGCGTACCGGTACCGTAGTATGTCGAAGTGTTCTCTGGCTTTGAGTCAATTCGAAATGGGCTTGTCAAACGGGCAACAGGAGCACGTCCGCGATAACAGGGAGCTGAGACATCATATACACGACACAGTCTTCGCTGGGTCATGTAACTGATTTTGAGTGCTTGATACCTGCCCTGTCCTAGCACTCGTAAACAGGAAACAGGTCTTGTGTCAGTTTTCCCCCAACGTCTTCAAGACATGAGGTATCCTCAGTACCAACGATGAGCCAGCCATATCGCACGGCTCGGCAGCGAATGACTTCTCTAATGAGCCGTGGAAGCTCGCTCGTGAGCACAGGTGTAACGCATCTCGAAAGTGCTCGATGCAATCGTGGATACCTAGCCATCGGCTGTTCCGTTTGTCCCGCTCTCGCAGGACCTACCTTGTGTCTACGGGGAAGAGACAAGACTTCTGCATCTTGATGCAATGTATTATTCCGTATGAAATTCACTTTCGAGTTCAAATGCGGGCCGAATTCCACGGACAGAATCGTAGGCCGATGTACCTATGCGGTACGTCTCCTTCACACACTCAACTAAACGGGTGATGTCTTGATTCTTGCGGTGGATAGAGAGCCTTCCAAGTTCAGTCGACCAACCAAGATAGCCAAGCGTCTATGCTTATGAGTCCGGTCAAGACGCACATGCTATGCGGGACCGTAGGCGTATGATAAGTAAATGACCCTCGGGACGATGAACTCACATTGCGTCACAGCAGTGTGAGCCCACGCTTGGTCCAACATCCAATCGGTCTTCTGCCATTTCGTTTTCAACCGGACCTTACATAATGAGATCCCGGGAACCGATCCAGGGGTAATTAACATCAGGCCCAAATCGACGCCCAAGACGAAGGGTTGCGGAAGGGCCCTGGAAATTGCGAATATCTCTTGGTGCCGACAAGAACTACCTGCTCGGCATCTTCCGAATGACTCAAGCAGGTTGCTGGAGTTTGTTCCCAGATCAGTAATATTCCGTACCTGTTCGGTGCTGGATATGGCATAGCGAGGTACAGGTTTTCATCGCTGAGACGAGCTGACGATGATCAACACCTTCGCGGTACCTAATTAAACAAAATCTGGAGAAGCGCCACCACACTAGACACCAGAAGGGTAAGATGGATGCGGGGATAACGGCGCAGGGTCGTTTTCCTATTTGCGCAAGTCCGGTTCGCTTCGGTTCGGCAGATCTTCGAGCGGCCCACTGAAAATCTGATGATGGGCTCGTCCAGGTTCTGGAATCCGGATTGATAGGTATTGGAACGAGTGGCTACATACCTAGTAAAGTGGACAAGGTGCAGAAACGCACAAGCAGAGATGCGGCAGACTCTGGTGTGTTTCGACGCAAGCTGAAGATGAATCCCAGGACAAGAAGGTGAAAAGGTGGGTGGATTGGCAAGGAGCAGCTCCTCGGGGCATACAGCCAGATCCGGAGCGCACGGACCACCTCTCACGGGTTCTTATCTAGGGCTGGGTTAGCGCGATCAGTAATCCGTGGCTTCCACAGTTTGAAGCCGCATTGATACTGTGCTGTCCCGTGACACCAAAGCTTTAACGCCAGACTATCAATCCAGCAAGTCAATGACAACGCATAAGTGAGCTACGATGCTATCCAGTCACACACTTGCCTTCAGAACACCTACTACGAAGTACGAAATAGGCAGTCGCCCGGTCGAATATCGACTGACGCAGGCTCATCGGGTGGGGTTCCAACCCTCGGTGTCGATATTAGACTGGGCAAGTAACTTTTCGTCGCGGCTACGGAAAACATTCCCCATCAGAATGGAAAGCACTTGTAAGAGACGTTCTAAAAGTGATGTCACCTATCATGCGCCTATTCAAGCTTGTTGCCGTGGCGCAGTCAATCGCAGTTGACAAGGAAACCGCTGAAGACGACTACAGCTCGCCCTCAGTACCAGTTCCTCAAGAGAAAGCTCATTGGAATAGGTACTCTTGCAAACGGACCGAAATGTTGGTTTGGGTCTTGAAATGACGACATGCCCAAGATATTCACGGGCCTTGGATCGCAGCTTGAAGCAAGGTTGGAACCTAGCAAAGAGATGGCCGGAAAGTCTCCCGACTATGGACTCTTCGTTCTCTCTTCAACAGCCGTCCTGGCAGAAATATATACCTCATTTCTATGATCTCAACAGTAGGCTGGTTCTCTCAAACATGCCATGTTTGTCTTTACGAGTTACGACCAAGGAGACTGTGGAAAGGCTGGCTACGATCCTCCGCCGACATAGAAGTGAAAACACGGATGACCTCAACGAGGCGTTGTTACTCCTTTCAGAGACGTCATGGATCAGATGCATTGAGGCTCATAGCTGACGTGGCTTGGACAGGATAGCATTGCCGTGTGCCATTACACCGGGAGGCTGTTCATCAGGAAACAGACAAGATATCATTGTTGACGTCTTCACCATTCCGTAAAGGGGCCGGCACACGGAATTGCTGTATACTCCCCAGTCGCATGGACTTGCTGAGAGCTGAGCGTTGATATCATATACGGAGTAACGCAAGGAATCGCGCTACTTGAACCGCCCGACCCAGCTTGCCAAGAGTACAACAGCTCGCAATATTGATCTGTCCCATTCCATACGTACTTGCGGTTATCGTTGCCATAATGAAGCCTGCTAGGAACGGAAATCGGACATGACTTACATGGGCATATGCATTCCGTACGGGATGCTTTACCGATTGGACAGATTTGTAGCATCGGCGATAACTGGTCTGAGCCCGTTCAAGACTCCAGATGATCTGGACATACCGGTGCTAGACCTCATTCCCTCGACATGATTTGCAAGAAAACAAAAGGGGTGAAGCAGGTACGTAATATGGGCCAAGATGGGCTACGCCAGTTAAAAGTTGCCTTTTCATCCCCTGCCTGCTTGCCCTACGACTAAACAAACTTACACGAGATTCATAGTATTCAGTGGTCTACTAGTCAAGGCTGTTGGATATCCCCCAGAGTCGCCGTCGTGTTGTCCGTACCTAATGTCTACCTGGAATGAAACGTATACGGATATTTCACAGTGCGCATTCCGTTTTCTACATTCCGTATTGCACAGTCCACGTACGCCTACTCCCCACGTATCAGACAGTGCATGCAATTCCTCACACTCACAACGCACGGTTGATATGGTAGGGCATTTCCCCAGGGACGCGACACATAAAGTGATGAAACAATTCAAAACAAACCTGGAAAAATGTAAATAAATAAAGAAACAAGTAGAAATACTCATAGACAATAGAGAATATTCCAAATACCATTTTACACGTGGTAAGAGTTCATAAGATACGGGCCTGTAGAGTGCAGACAGCGCTGTGAATGGAAGGGGCAAGTCAGTGAGTGAGTGACCTGAGGTGCCAGGTAAGCACGGGCTACCTAGCTCTCGGAGATACTTAGGTACCGTCAGTGCTCCCCGTCTTCCATTTGTACCCACTTCTAGCGACAACCTAACACAAAGACCAAGTCTCTCTCCGGACGCCATCCATGTTCACCAATTCCAGGCCTACCTTATTGACGAGTTGATTCAAGTACCTACATCAGCTCTTGTACTCGGTTCCATACCTAGGAAGCCCTTTCGAAACGTCAGAATCGGCTTTCATTGACCGGCTTGGGCCTAGTCATCCTGTCTAGCGCGCTCCGACCGCATGCATCCTGCCGAGGGATAAAACCTCACTCAAAGCCACGGTAACTTCCATGCCAAAGAAAACAAACCTAGCCCGGGCCCGGCACAAGATCTCCCTACCCAAGAGACCCGTCGTACCGGCAAGTGGCTCCTCGGCGCAGCGTAAAGTGATCAAAATGGATTCTAGTGCTTCGTCCCAGGAGTCGGCTCAGGCGCCTGCTCGGGCGCCTTTAGTCCCGGATCTTTTCAAGGCACGCCCCCCAATCCGGGATGCGCTTGTCACTGACACCTCGGTTCGCCAAAGTGAGGTGGAGAACATGTGTAGGCCGTTCATGACCGGCAAGTACAAGGACATCGCGGTCAACCCCGATGGAGTGCCCTCTCTCCGCCGCGAGGCCCATATCCAGTTTCTGGAGAAGCACCTGGGGAGTCTCCCTGCAGCTTTTAAGTCGGCTGATGCGAGCAGGCCATGGTTCTTCTACTGGACCTTGAACGCTCTGTCTCTCTTAGGAGCTGATGTTTCCAAATATCGCGATGATCTTGTGGAGACCGCGCGCTCGATACAGAACGAGAGTGGTGGATTTGGCGGAGGCTTTGGTCAACGATCGCACCTAGCGAACACATATGCCATGGTACTGGCCCTGGCAATCGTGGGCGGAGAATCTGCATATCAGGTCATCGATCGTCGCGCAATGTGGAAATGGCTTTGTGCCTTGAAAGAGCCCGACGGAGGCTTTCGGATGACACTCGGGGGCGAGACCGACGTCAGGTAAGGCTTGCTTATACAAACCCGACCAACCGTACATCTTCTAACCGTGACTTTAGGGGTGCTTATTGCGCTGCTGTCTTGATTACTTTGCTAAAGCTACCCCTTGACATACCGCGCGACTCTTCAATCCGTCTGCCTGAGCATTTTGATCTGCTCACTGGCCTCGCAGACTATGTACGCCACTGTAAGCGACTCCTAAAACGGATCATATTGGGTTGAGCGTACATACTGATCGTGCAGGCCAAACCTTTGAAGGCGGCATTTCGGCAAGACCTGGCGCCGAAGCCCATGGTGCATACGCATTCTGTGCTCTGGGTTGCCTTGCCATCCTAGATGCTCCACATCGCATTTTCCCTCGGTTCGTCTGCCCCTTCTACCACTCAGATAGACGGTCGGCACGTCTCGCAAGTTACTTTCGCACTAACATTTGAACCAAAGATATCTCGACGTACCACGCCTTATCTCTTGGCTCTCGTCACGACAATATGCCCCCGAGGGTGGTCTTAGTGGACGCACCAACAAGCTTGTCGATGGCTGCTATAGCCACTGGGTTGGAGGCTGCTGGCCCCTGGTAGATACTGCCATTCAGGGGGCCGCAATTGCGGCCAGCACCGAATCACCCTCTGCTAAACTTGACAGTCTGTACTCCCGTGAAGGGCTGATCCGTTACATTCTCTGCTGCGGGCAAGATCAAACAAAACGAGGTGGTATGAGAGATAAACCGACCGCGTAAGTGAACCCGTCTTATTCGCCATTTATCGGTTGAAGGTTAACCCAGTAAACGAAAGATTACCCGATGCGTACCACACTTGTTACGTACTCAGCGGTCTCTCCTCGGCACAGCACGCTACCCGCATTGTATCATCGAATGAAGATGAGATGACAATGCCCTGGGTATACCAGGTTCTACCTCGCCTTGATGAGTCGCAAGTGTATGATGAAGAGGATAGAGTCAGCCCGATTGATCCCGTATACGTTATTCCCGAAGAGAGACGGAAGGACATCATGTCCTATTTCTCCGCCAGGCCGGGATTTTGAACGATAGCGGCCGGCCGCCTGTGGCTACATATTACCGATGTAGGCCACACATGCCGACCTGCCAAGCTAGCATAAACATGCTTAGGCAGTCCTTGTTAGCCCGCAGCCACTTTCCAGGCCCAGAGGTTGAAGCAAAGCTGATATTGCTACCAGACTCTTAATACGACCGGGCCGAGGGCCATCTAAACACATTGTCCCTCTCCCGTTACTAGATCAACCACATCCATCTAACTCGGCGTGTCCAAAGATAAAGCAAAAACGTGTTAATTGTGATGGACCCTGAACGCATACAACGCTACTTATTATGCTCGTCAGCAACACAATGCCACGGTTATATATCAGCAGAAAATCCTAATAAAGAGCCGGAAGAGGGACAGTCTACCCAGTCTCAAAAATCCTATGAACTTCTCAGTGTGCACCGCTATTACCCTCTCCAAAGTGTCAACGACTCTACTAGAGCCGACTCGCAGAGATCCTTGAACTGCACAGTCTAGCAAACATTGCCATTATTGAGAGCCTCTCCCACCTGCCTACCTTCATCAATCTATCTTCTCCACATGTTATGCCGTTGCACGACAGGATACTAGGCCTTCTCAGCAGTTTGTCGCAAATCACTGCAGGCTTGCGGGGCAACAGATCACTCGAGGCCTGAGTGACCACTCGAGGGACTGGTCTTAATGTGGCCAGTCTAGGATCCGAACTGACGCCACTTTCGCCTTTAATATGCTCATGAATCTTGATCACGACGGCAACATGCATCTGTCTTAAAGCATGGAAGCTTGCTCGACTATAGTGGCCCCCCGAGTTCGGCGTCAGGGTTTGGTGGTCGATGCCGCTTATGAGAGACAGTTGCCTTGGTATGTCACTCCCGCGCCCTCTCTCTGTTCTACGACAAGCCGTAGAGTAAGAGAAAGTTGCCTCAATATAGTTTTTCCTGTTGGCCACACACTACTGTGGTTTTGCAGGGAATGGCCAACAATCTACGCCATAGCGATAGGGGCACGACACCCTCTTTGACGTGGCAGTCTCCATTAAGGGCCGCAGCCCATGCGGCCACAGTTCATTCTAGAGAAAAATAAGCCATTGATGTAAACAGAATGACCAAAGGGTAACATCTACCAGCCCCCCTTGATCGCATGTCGCCCTCCGCGTGCGATTTGAGTCAGCTGCAGTACGACGAAACCACGAGTGAAGATTCGCAAGCCTTTTGAAGCCTCGAACAAAGACTCTAGCCGGCAGACAGTCGAGGAGGAGTTGGTAAAAGGCGTGACTCAAATCTCGATAGAGAGTGTTACTACATCGCCTCCGCCTATGTGTGTGATTCGCCGCCTGTTACATGCCAACGAAGCTCCAGAGGGCGGGACGCATGGTCAGACTGCTAGTCTGTACTAGCACCATAATCGGTGCGCGGCGAGGCATCCGTCTCCCTCCGTGGCATAGTTGCCTCTTTCTCACCTTAGACCAATGCCTGAGGTCCTCCAGACCCTTATCTCGTATAATGTTTAACGGAGACAAGGCGTCATGCACGACATGACCTTACTGTGCAGACAATATTGCCATGTCAACGGAGACGTGTGGTACCGAAAATTAGCCACCATCAACTCGTTGCCGTACGATTGCAACCGACGAGAGATCCGACTGTTCGTCTGAAGGGCCACCATCCGCAACTCGACAATGATGATGATATCACAATTCGCCTCGGCGAAATTCCATTAGGTCGGGTAAGCTGGCCGACTGGGAACGGTGACAAACAGCACGTTGCATCCCACCAGGATGAAGAGGGGACTCTGCTGCAGAAGGGTGGGTGCTATGTGTGCGCCGTATGTGTGTGTACGCCCCTACGACTGAGATGATGACACCCCGACAGGTGGAATCTCGGCTAGGGTCGAATAGAAGGTGGCTAGATTATCACCTAAGTATTTATGTAGTAAGAAGTTGCAGACAATGGCCAGAACTAGTGGTAAAACAAAGTCCTTCCTTGACCAGCAGCTCGGCCCCTCGGTATAATGAAAATCCCTCTTTCTCTGGCCAGTCTTGAGGCCGGTCGATCTCAGGGGCCGCATAAGAGCAGGGCCGCACGTACTGCAGGCCGCTCGCCAGCTTCCACTATTGTCCGGATCCGTAGTCAACTAACCGGATACTGTTCGAAGTACCGCAAAGCTTGCCCGAGGTACAGACATACCGCTACACGACTACCATTAGTAGGTAGGAACGTTTGTCTGCTCGTAGATCCGATAGTCCCGTTCGGAGCCCAACGATGGGACTCCGCCCTTTCTCCCTCGAAGTACTGTGCAGTGAGAGTCGTCTCGTCTTTCCGTGGCAGTTGGATCGCATTTTCTATCGCCCATACGCGTCATATGTCTTTTTATTGGCCTATCAACTGAAGCTCTGTCCCGACGAAGCTGAAAACCATTAGCAGGATGTCGTAGCAGCAATAGGAGCAGGAGGAGAGCGCCGCATGCGGCTTAACACGATTCGATACCTCCCCCCTGTCTCACTCGATACATAATAGGGCTTATCCCTATGTAAGTAAGAGGTGATACGGTCGTAGTGGTGGCAGTGAAAGTACCGAGGCCCCAAGATCGGGGCAAGATGTGCACAGCAGGGATCCAGTTTTCATTTTGAGACCCCAGAAACATCGAAACGCCCTTCATGTTCCAAACCCTATGAGGGGCGATCTTGTGTTTCTCCGCCTGCTTCTCTCTCGGCTCGTTCCCATACAGTAGTGCACATTAGAGGCTGTCAAGACTCACAGACCGCCTATGTAGTATCGTCGGATCTGCACATTGATAAGTGCTGCGTACGAGGATGTACTCGTACCTACTCGTACTGCGTACTGCGGGCTTCGGGGAATCCATGGAAGGCAGACGTGCACGACCTTGTGGACTCCAGATGCCTTCTCGACGATGGCATGGATGGCACAGCGTCTGAGACCACGAAGCGTTTGACCAACACAGCAGGCTCCCAGGAGACATGATGATCCAGCAAGCTCCCAGAGCAGACTCCCCCAGCAGGACAGCTACCGATGATAGTCCTACATGTCCAGCTCGCACCACATCGAAGAGCTTAAGTGAATGAGTGAATGAATGAATGAATGAATGAATATTCGTGCGTCCCATTAACCGCCAGTAAGTGGCCCTCAACTACCGGGGTACTTCCAGGTACCACAAATGCACTCATACATGCATACAGACGCTTACAGACGCTCACACATGTACATTCATGCGAAGTACACACACGTACTTGCATACACATACTTTAATCCGTAATACGCGCATAGATAGCCCACATACATGCATACTAAGTCAGTTACGGGGTACATGCACTTTATCATACAGGAGAGTGACATCTTTATGCATAAGACCGATTCGGATGGGGGCGCGAGAGATGGAGACGATGGAGACGGAGATGGCCCGCGCGGCCCAACTCGGCGTTTCATCCTCTCATTCGCGCTTCACAGCCCAGCAGGCCCAGCAGGCCCAGCAAGGCCCAGCAAGGCCCAAATACAATGACACCTTCGTCCTTATTTTTCGGTCAGAGTTCCCGTCGTCATGGACGCGACCAGTCCGCCCAGATGCAACCCGGTCGTGCAGGCCTCGCAGTCGCAGGCCTCGCAGGCGTCGCAGGCCGCGCGCGTTGCAGATGCGCCGGTATCAGTACCTCTGGGCCGGGCTGGTCCCGCCGCCCTCGGCCGGTACTCGTACCTACACCAACCATACAGACCCGGCCCATCGTGATTTAATATCCAGCGGCAATGCCAACTCATCATTGCATGAGGTGTTAAGCGTCTCGTCTCTGGCTAGTGGCCTCGCCATTCTGCACCACGCCTCCTGCTCATTGGCCAATTCGTCCTCAGACGTTCCTAGTGGCCCCTGGGTCATCCCAATGGTCGCCCATGGCCGTCTGGGCCGCCGACCAGGTTTGGACAGAAACCAGGGTCGTCCAGGAAACCAGAACCCCTCCAGTATGTATGTTCATGCAGCTCATTCTGTTCACCGACTGTGTGTACTCGTACTCACACTACTACTTTGTCTGTACCATCTTTTCTATCTAGGTATTTGAATTAATCTCGTCGTTTCTGCTGCCAGGACGACGCAGTACAGGCGAGTGAGTGGCCGAGCAGCTTCGGTATCTCGCATTCCAGGTCCCTTCGAGAGCGCTTTGCATTATGTTGATTAACGTATATGGCAAGTCACTGTAGCCAATGGGTGAACCCGGGCTGTGAAGGGAAGGGGAGAGAGAGAGAGAATAGGTACTACGCAAGGAGGAGAAATACTAGGCAAAACGAATAGAAAAAGTGCCGCTCGACGAAATGCTTGTCCGCCCGCACTCACATGATGCGCAGTACATTTTGCGGCCCACGACTAATAGCCGCTCGCAGCTTCAGACAACCTTGTCCGTCATGGTCCTCGTACTCCGTACTAGGCTACGGAACAGGTCGGCCATGTACCTCGACGGCCACCCACAGGACCCCTTCTCAAGGGCCATGATGACCCGGTCCTCGTTTTATATCGACCCATCTTACGAATACCTACCTAGCAACAAGTCTTCATCCTGCTACTTGCACACCTCCTAAGCGTACGCTAGGCCAATATCTCCGACGCTTGGCCTGGCCACTTTGCCTCATCGGCTTACATGGAATTGCCTATTTGAACGATGCGCGCGAATCGCTTACTCCCTATTACCTCACTGGTATCGATCCCGGTACGACGGATTATCTTGATGATCTAGGGTTTGTGTTGACATCTCCGCGCTCCGTCTCCCCCGCCGAGACCTGACTTTGGAATCATACATGGCACGTAGCCGTGTGTAAGTGAAGTAGTGTACGTCTGAAGGGGGAGACAGACAGACAGACAGACAGACAGACACCATGTATCGAATGGTCCAAGCAAGCTGGATATATGCCGTGGTATGAAAGTACAGAATGTACATGCGTACACGACAGGAGACATGGATCTTTCCACAGAGCAGGAGGTAATGTACCTACATTGCCTTCTTTCTACTAGGTACAGCTGCAACCGCGGCCACAGACAAGCATCGTTCTTATCATTGACAGATGAACATGCATGTAGGTACTGTAGCGTCGTGTACTCGTAAAGCAGGTCGAGTCTCAGGCCCAGTAGTAAACTGGGAGGCGAACAAAAGGTACCGCAACGCAGTAGGTAATATCGTAAGCAGTTGCAGCAAGCAAGCAGAGTCTGGTCTGTCTGGTCTGGGTAAAACGTACCCGATCGTGGACTTAGCGCCGCCGTTGAATATCTAGACGGTTGCGATCGGTCTTCTCTCCCCTCGCTCTCCACTTAGTCCACAGCTCCTGCAGCTCTAGTTCGCGACCGAAAATAGTGTTAGTTTCAGTATGTACGGAGATGTACAATCCAGGGCGATTAGCCGTTTGTTTCTCTTCTTTTTCTTTTCTTTTTATTGATGTACCCAATTGCCTGTCTTTCTTGTCTACCTACCCAGGTAGATACACCACATCCTCACGATACGCCTACACTACCTACCCTCCCTGTCTTCCCAAGACATTTGCCGCAGCTTGGTTAACCGGGCGTTTGTCAACCACATTGTTTGTTCCTGAATAGGTATCGAGCGTATCATGGAATGGTAAGCCATGACCGGTTGACTGGTCCCGAGTCGTGACTAGCTAGTCGTAGACATATCAAACTGTCTTAATCTACCTCTAAAGCGTGTAGATGAGACAAGAGGTTTGACAATATTCCACTTCTTCATATCGGTAGGGTCAAGGAATGGCAAAGTTGTACAAGTCTGACAAGAGAACTACCTACCAGTCAGGTACGTTTCCATCAATCATCATGTTAGCCTCTCTCTCACTCTCTGTGTCTTCTCCTCAATATAAACGGATTTATCATCTTTTTTTTAATTCGTGAATTTATTTATTGGTTATTTTTTATTGTATTTACCTAATTCATTCCTCTCTGGCCTTTCTCTCTTCTCTCTCTGGCTCGCTCTCACTTCCCCCCCCTCCCCGCCTCGTAGTCCCGCCGAGGACGTGATTTGGCCGCAGGTCCGGTTCCCAAGTTCCATCCTGCCACTGGACATGCCTGTGGCCTTATGCTTGTGTTCGTTTGCCCCCTTTGCATAACCACAGCGGCCTTCTTTTCTGTCCCCTTCAGGGACCCAGCCATCTCCATCATCATGCCTCCTCTTTTTTCTGTCCTGGCCTTTCCTCCCTCCGCCGCCGCCTCCCCCTCGCCGGGCCCGTCGGGGGACAGGCCAGGCCAGCCAGACAGGGTAGGCATGGGAAACAAATGGTACTAGATACATGCTAGTAGCAAGCCAAGAGGGGGGAAATCTGGTTAAGACTTACCTATCTGAGTTTGAGAAGGGTAGTGTAAGAAAAAAAATGTGAAAATGATCGACTTTTAGGGACGCACACCCCATGTGTAGTGGGGAGACGCCTCTACCTAACCTAGTCTCTAGACATTTTTATCAAATGGCAACGACTCGCGCCAACACATCAAGATGGGGTCACACTTCCCTTCTTTTCCTCGAGAGCCGCATCGTTGTTGATGCGGCGCATGGAACCTATCCCTTTTCCAAACACGTTCCTATTTCGTCCTGGCTGCCCTTTGTTCCGTTTCTTCGATACCTATTCCCCCTCGGACCCTCTCTTCCCCCCTGCCCCGCACCCAACAAGCTCAATTTTCTGCAATAAAGCACACATGTCTCGCCGTCGATGGCTCGTCTTTCCTGCACCACAGCCCTGAGAGAATACGTAGCATAACCTCCCCCTTCATTTTCAGTCCACCACCACCCACTATCTATAACTCACCTTACCTTACCTGTCACCACCACCACCTCATCACACCTTCGCCTCCGTAGTACAGAGTTGTCCATCTTCGCTCGCTAGCGCCTTAAACCTGTCCAGACGGTCTCATACCTTCGTCCTCCTTTCTGTCCCCACGGTTGGGCTCGACTGCATACTCCGGACGGGTTGATCACAAAACCACCTTCTTCTTGTTACCACGTTTTTTCTCCTCCTGCTTCCTGCGCCCGCACTGTCACCCCCCCTGGAAAGGAATTACTCGCATTCCCGTCTGTCTGCGTTGTTCGTCTTGGTGTGTGGGGTGTGAAAAAGTCTTTCCCCTGCTAAGATTATATCGAGCGGAATATATTCAATTTTTTTCTTCGGGTCGTTACCGGGAACGTACTTTTCTGAACCCAGGAAGCATATCTCGATCGCTCAGCAAATATGTCTGGCTATTATATGCAGTATCTTGAGAGTAAGTCCCTTCGCTTGGCCCTACGGGGCGACTTCTGTCCTCCTTTTTCTTTACATATATTCTTTCATATGTTTCGATGGCCACCAATATCCATGACGAAGACGAGGATGATCATGCTGCTGGCCTGGGGTCGGTAGGGCTGACGACAGAAATCTGTCGTCCTCTCACACACGTGAGCAAGGCCAGGCAGGGCCAGCACGCCCCTGCGTCACCCGGGCAGGGCAATACGTGCAGCTTGCCATAATGTGTTTTCCCCGGCTGCAACGGACTGGATGTCTTGCCTTGACCTGCTCCCGCCTTACGGCGAGTAGCCTGCCAGCACACGTGTTTTCTGCAAGGCGCGAGACCGGGTTCTGCGGGCTACACTGGCGCTGGGCTCCGGGAGGCGTTCGTTGTTGGGCTGGCATGCATAGGAGATACATTGCCCATCTATTTTTTTGTTTTCCCCAGGGCGTCGTTAGGGCCGCATTTTCTTTCATGCATTGTTTCGAACATCTCCCCCGGTGTCGAATAGGGATTTTTTTGTTTTTATTTTCCGGGATCAGCCGCTGACTGGGATATGTGATAGGCCTGTGCCGACGTCGTGGGTGGGAAGACCCTTCGTACGAGTGTTACAGGGACCCCAGTGGCTACACGTGCCTGGTTCTGGTGAATGGCCGCGAGTACCAGACGGACCTTGCATACGAATCGAACTCCCTGGCCCAGGAAAACGCGGCCATGAGGGCGTTCATGGTGTGCCGGAACTTTTCCGTCAATGGAGGAATGCTTGCCCGTAACGGCATCGTCCAGGGTCTCCCAGCCAATGATGCGGGCAGGCGCAAGAAGACTCGGCACGCCTCAGCCAGTCATCCCCATGAAAATGACCACCGTGAGAGCCGCCATGGTGGCCACAGATCTGGACATTCGAGTAGTAGCTCGACCGTGTCTTTCGAGTGAGAGGAGGGCGTGAGATAAAAGAAAAAACTCATCCGGCGGACTTACCTTTATCCCTTTTTCCCTGTCTTCACGGACGGAACGGATATTTACCCAATAGTTTAGCGGACCAAAAAAAAAACAGAGAAGAACAAACCGAGAGCAAGGACCATGAAACCCGAGGCGTCAGAGAATTGATATACACGTGATGAAGCTTCACAGCTTATCCCCCCTTCCCCATCCTCCCCTTTCGCGAGAAATACCCCATTGAGCATAGCCCGACCAGAGAAACGGACGTGTCCGGGAGACAAAAAAAAGTTGCATACAATGACGACGAATCACGAACTTACGATTTTTATACTCGACGATGTTACGATCTTCCCTTTTAAAAGATGGAACGCTTTCCAAGGAGCCTCGTTATTTGCGCCCCTTTTGTCCCAGGTGGATGGATCCTTTGGACTTGCACTCCAGGTGACTCGATCCTCTTTCCCGGAATTCGGTGGAACTGATGTGATGTGATCCTGTTGGAGAAAATACCCGGGGTTGGACCGGGCTGGGTCATTTCTGTGGGAATGGCGGCTTTTGAAAAGTGACCCGACTTTCGTTTTCCGTTGGAGACCGTTCCTTTCAACCTCTTTGCGATACGGCGAAGCCGACTGCGATTTGATTTGGCCCGGTGTACGCAACACGTGCTGCCTCTTTCTACTTTTTCGATCCCTTTTCCTTGATTAGGATTCTGGCCTGCTTCCAGTCAAAGAGAGGAAAAAAAGAGAAGGACGAGAAGGCAATGAGAGAGGAAGCAGCGCGTCGGACTGCTCACGGTTTGATTTCCTGCTTTCCGGACGAATCCGCTCTTGGGGCTTCCAGTACGGGCGATCCTCATTTTCGTAATGGGGGAGCGTCTCTTACGGTTGTCAACATCTCCATGCCGGGGGTTTACTTACCAAGACGGCGTGGCGTGCCCGGAGACCGAAAAAGACAAGACAGGATGGCGGCAATGGGGCGGATGTTTTCATGGCTGGGAAATTCCAAGTTTCAATGTCCTCTTCTTTCTTATTCTCCTTTATCCTCTCTCTTAGGCCCATTTCATACACAAAAAAGAGCTGTCCTCGGGGACAGATGACGATTTTCATGACGACTATGAACGATTATGAGTTTATGAGCACACAGTTTCTATGAAGAGTTTTATAACTTACAGCGCAGTGATGGAGTATACAAGTCTCTCTCTCTCTCTCTCTCTCTTTGCTTCCGTTTGTTAGCAGTGTGTGAAGAAGAACAAGCATCGTGATGTCTCCGGCGTTAGTGTACACAAAGTAGACCCTTGTCGTCTTCGACAGTAGCGGAAATTACCCTCCTGGTTGCTGAAAGTGAGTGGGGACGCCGGCATGGCACCGAGCAAGGTATATATTCCGTACATACCTAGCCACTTACCTACAGAACTAGGCAGGCAAGGGAGATTCAAAACTAATCTGATACAGGTACGCGTCGAAAGCGTTGGCGTGCCTGAAAATAGACGGCGTGGGATTCGGAGGAGTGGTGTGGGTGGTGCCGTTCCAACGGGTTTCTGTTCCTGAGCTGCAGGTGTGACAGACGCGCATACATTAATGCCTCCATCCATCCATCCGTCCATCCACCCCTACGTTCATCCCACCGTCCGTCCATGCACTCACACACCCCTCACACCTCACATAGATACGCGTGCGCCATACCCATCTGGCGAGACAGCGTACTGGAGTTACATCCATACCTGTACTCTCCGTACACCTACCAAGTATATATAGTAGTACTCGTTCACCTCCCTATCCACACCACCACCACATGAGTCCACAATAAACGACTCTCGTTGTGCTAATGTGATAGGATAGCGGCATACGAGGGGAAGAGTCTGACGATATCCCAATAAAGGGCGCCTCTCATTTGTCTCGCCGATTTCCCCTCCTGACTGTCCCTCTTCTTGTTAGTGTTCTCAACCAGCTTTGGGTCGCCTCTTATTCTCTCTCTCTCTCTCTCCCTTTCTCATGCCTGTTCTCTGTCATGTCTGGTCTGACCAGACTTCATGGATCAAAAGTTCCCAGCCAAGCACGGGCTCCACGAGACGAGAGACACATCAGCTACTCGTAAGGCAGACCTCTGCCGGGTATGCGGCATGAGAGAGAGAGAGAGAAAGGGAGAGAGAGCAATAACCGCAGCATGGCGCCCAACCCGAGACTGACTCCTCGGCTGACCATAATGGTGACACAGCAGCGTCTCAGAATCGATAGTTGGGTCGAGTAAAAAGCATCGTCGTGACGAGTCGAATCCCGCCGGCCAAGCGATTACTCGTGATTGCCGGCTTGTGTTGCTTGGCAGACGGAGATTTGTGTTGAACAGGAATGACCTCGTGGCTGCAAGAAGGTGGCGCATTTACTCTCTCTTACTCTCTACTCGCACAGGCTGCGACGGATATGAAACACGAGTGTTCCGGAAGGAATACGGTGCATTCTGGAATGTACATATTCCCTACCGCCGACTAGTTGCCGCTTCGAGCTCAGCTGTTGGACGAGTGGCCACCCGCAGCGATAATTTTAGCCAATGACTATCACGATCTCGTTAGGAGTTGTCCGTCAGGATCAAAAAGAAGTCAGTCTCGTTTCGAAGGCTCGTTTCGCGGTGGGTAATGACTGTTAGCACTTAGCTGATCGTACTTTCCTCTCCTGAGCAAGTGTGGAGAAGATTCGGAAACATCTGGAGATTGGAGGAGATGCAGGTTTGGCTCTCGCGCGCTGTGGTTGGCTGCATGACCTTGCCCGATTTCCCGATTCGGCCCAGCCCCCGGGCCAGCTGTGGCTAGTGCTTGCCTGGTCAGCAAATTTCAGGGGCGCAGCACCGGAAGTGTACTGGGGCGACGTGGCCGGCGGCTTCCGAGGTACCTCCACTAGAGCGTAGCGTACAGTAGGCGACGCCTAGGGCGGTAGTGTGCGACTCGTACCTGCGATGTACCTGGTCATCGTCAGGATTCGCAGCCTGGTCAGCAATCAAAGGGGGCGACTGAGGCAGCAGGCAGGTACGGAATACCGGTGCAATACAAGTTCCGTGATCAGGTACGACCTCACCAAGCACGCCCATTAATACTACTTTACTAGCAGTGGCTGCTCTTACAACGGGGGCCTACATCTTTCCTTCTCCTTGGACTCCTTCCATCCTACCTACAACATCCCATCACTCAATCCATCCGCCTTTTCTCTTCTCTTCTCTCCTTCTTTCTCTCATTCATTCACTTTTACCACTGCTACGGCTGCAGACAAGCACAAGCAAATAATATCGCCTGCTCAAAGACACCGTGTTCACTTTTTAATGGTACCCGTCAATTACGTACATAAGGTATTACCCCACCCTTTCTCAGGTTCCCGCCTACTACGTGCCTGGCTCGCTGCGTTATTAGAGTCTACCTCCTCCTCCATCCTGCTCGGGCCACGCAACCAACCCAGCTTCTGCCTGCCAACTGATCATTAACCACTTCTTCGTCTGTCTAGTGAACCAATTTCGCTGACCCTGCGTTTCACTTCTCGCTATCCTATCCTGCTGCATTGTCGCATCGGGCAACTTAATCTATCCCTCTAATCGCACTATACGGTTGCCGTCTCCGACTCCACGCGTCTTGCGTTACTGCTCCGTATATTTTCCCAACGAGAGACCCCCGCTCCTCGCCCGGACCGCTCTCTTTCCCTCCATCATCTTCTATTAGTCGCAACGAGAGTGCATCGCATTGTACTCTCTCGTCGTTCCTTTCACAACTTTACGAATTAATCTACTCTAATCATCATGAAGGGTGAGTTAGCGCTGGTCTCCTCTCTGCTCTCCCCTCTTGTTCTCTGTCTGTCCTGTGTCATGACCATTCCGCTAACCATGTTCACGAATCACAGCTCTCATTCTTGTCGGCGGCTTCGGCACCCGCCTTCGTCCTCTTGTACGTGCATCTAAAGGCCCTCGACATCGAGGCTCTGTACTCCCTATCCCTTGGGTAGACAGTCGCCGCTAACCCTCATGCGCTTTAGACCCTCACCATGCCCAAGCCCCTTGTTGAATTCGCCAACAAGCCTATGATTCTGCACCAGATTGAAGCCCTTGCGGCTGTTGGTGTCACAGATGTTGTCCTCGCCGTCAACTACCGCCCTGAGATTATGGAGCGTGTTTTGAAGGAGGTCAGTACCAACGCCCTTTGCGTGAAACCTGTATCTTACGTTGTTTCCATTTGCTGACATCGCCGACTGGGTATAGTACGAGGAACAACTTGGTCTCAAGATCCACTTTTCTCTTGAGCCCGAACCCCTGGGAACCGCTGGTCCGTTGAAGCTAGCCGAGGACATTCTTGCTAAGGACAATTCTCCGTTCTTTGTGCTTAATTCCGACGTCACCTGCGAGTTCCCTTTCAAGCAAATGCTTGACTTCCACAACGCCCATGGCGACGAGGGTACCATCATCGTGACCAAGGTCGAAGAACCCTCGAAGTATGGTGTTATTGTCCACAAGCCGAACCACCCTTCGCGCATCGATCGATTCGTTGAGAAGCCCGTCGAGTACGTCGGTAACCGCATCAATGCTGGCTTGTATATTCTCAACCCCTCGGTCCTCCGGCGTATCGAGAAGAACCGCCCCACATCCATCGAACATGAGACTTTCCCAGAGATAGTGCGTGACGGTCAGTTGCATTCCTTCGATTTGGAGGGCTTCTGGATGGACGTTGGTCAGCCCAAGGACTTCTTGACTGGTACCTGCCTTTACCTCTCCTCCGTCGCCAAGAAGAACCCCAAGCTCCTGGTTTCGCCCCATGAGAGCTATGTCCATGGCGGCAATGTCATGATTGACGAGACGGCCAAGATTGGCAAGAACTGCCGCATTGGCCCCAACGTCGTCATTGGCAAGGGCTGTGTCATCGGTGATGGCGTTCGTCTCCAGCGCTGCACTCTTTTGCCAGGGTCCAAGGTCAAGGACCATGCCTGGATCAAGAGCACCATTGTTGGTTGGAACAGTTCGGTTGGTAAGTGGGCTCGACTCGAGAATGTCACAGTTCTTGGAGACGATGTTACCATTGGTGATGAGATCTACGTCAACGGTGGTAGCATCCTTCCCCATAAGAGCATCAAAGCCAACGTCGATATCCCTGCCATTATTATGTAACCGGTCCATATTGACCGGTTTTCTTTTTGGCACGCTCATGGCGTGGACGCTATTGTCACCTTTACCTCACGCGTTATTCGATCGAACCTCCGACTTCTTTGTACGACTTGTTAATATCTCGACGATTCTTCTCGACCCTTGCGGCAACTCTCTTCTCAACATTCTCTTCTTTCGGGGCTTCGAATTGGCAGGCGTTCCAATGGGCTAGGGATATGGCAAAGGCCGGGTAGAAAATATCCGGTCAGATGGACCTGAAAACGTGTCGGCACAAGCACAAAAGACACTGACTACTTACTGCCATATCAGAAGATGGCAAAAAGACTTGTGTTGGCGGATTGCGAAATTCTACGCAGTTCATGAAAAATCGGATGAGATGAGGTTGATGCGATGCTTACTCGTGCTCTTCTAAACGCTCTTCATTAGGAATGATATACGAGGCTATTAGAGGTAGAAGTAGGCGTCCAGGGCATGGTTGAAGCACGGCGGCGCATGCTAGAGGCACATGTGGTTGCACCTATCTGTGGGGCCTACATAAAGCATCATGTGCCTCAACGTGGAATACCTACCATATCCAAAAGTAATGAATAAAATGGTCTCTGAATCCCAGCTTCTTTTTCTGTCAAGGTGCATTCGTAATTATATATATCAAGCTCACCATCTCCGAGTTCGTGAACAGCTACTTGTGTGAGTTCTCATTTATGTCAACTCTGCACATGAATGAGTGGTTACGATTCGAATAGGGGGATAAGTCAGGGTCAGAACGAAGGTGCGCAGGAGTTTTCAAGAGGTTCGATTCTTTCTTTTCAACGTAAACGAGGAGGATAAGGAGCAAGACAAAAGTGTTCATGAGTGAGTGAGTCTGCCAGCGCATAGCCTCGTTCTGTGCTCTGGTGTGTGACCCCTTTTGAACGAGACTGTATGCGTACCTCGTACGATGATGGGTGAGACCAGGCCGAGACTTCTCAGCTGTGGCGATGGGAAAGTTGGTATTGAATGATGCAAGTGTTTGTGTCGAGATTACGGTATTGTGTCAATTGAGCCGAGATTGTTGACCGTAATCTCGATACAAACATCTGCATCAGCGGTACCTACCCGTGACGTCGCCTCTATGTGATATTGGATTACTCGGCTTCTCGGTGAAGACGGCTTGTTATGGGTCTGGCTTTGATAGTTGGCGTGGTTGGTACTCTGACTACGATCCGGGACAGACGAAGAGAGCTTGCTACCGGATAAAGGTAGAGTTGACCTCGCTGATGAGGAAAATTGTGATATCTTCGAGGCGAAGACGCTTCTTCGTGCTATTGATGGGGTATATCATGCTATGGAGGATATGGCAGGCTTGCCTGATCAAGGGACGATGCCGACTGATAGATAGGAATGTCTGGTGAATGGGAGTAAACAATGTGAGGCATGAGAAGGACGACCACGTCTACCAGGACTTGATGGTCCTGGGTAGGGGCGGACGGATGCACTTGCGTATGGATGGGATAAAATCGAACTTCTAGCAGTGCGTTCATTATCGTGGAGGAACGGACGACTTTATCAAAGCCATATCTTTGTGCAGTCTTCCAAGAATCTCCAGGAAGCCGTGAGTGGCGATGAATCCCACCCCTGACCGAGCACGTAGATCATACTGTAAGTAGGTACTTCGTAGTTGAAGAAATAAAATCTTCCATCACCGCCCTTCTCAATGACTCGACCTCGGCACCTAAAAATCTCAAATTATCTTCTGTTCATGGCTGGCTGTAGACGTCGCATCCCCCAGACAGCAGAGAAGTGCGGACAAGCTTTTCAGACGAACAGCGCAAACCCAGCTGCAGCTGCAGAGCTGTAGATCCCAATCCGGACTCTGCTGAACTGCCGAACAAGCGATGCGCGGGCTGAAAAGAAAAAGCTGAAATTCGATTTCGGATTAGGGCCCGCGTGATATTGTCGTAAGGGGCATTGATCGTCTCGGTAAGGGAAGGAGACGGGCGGGAGCGGGAGAAGTTCTCCCGGAGAAGGATGGCACAAAGCCGAGGTATGTCCTGGGCTCCCGAGGTTTTCATCCTTACCATTGTGTGAATGTGAATAGATACTAGAGAGATTGGAAAGATAGATCGGAACGATCGATGTAAGCAAGGAACCAATATCACCCGTACGGAAATATTATGGCTTGCATCGAACTGCACAGGTACATACGCGGTACCTGCTTGCACATTCCCAGACCGAGTTCGATGCGAACATCAATCGACTCGACCAGATTCGGGAAGCAGAACTCACCTCTCCTGATCGCACGACATTTTGGGTAGGTAGTAGTGCAAGTTTGGATAGTTTGCTGCGATGCGAATGCAGAGAAAGTGGCGGGTTCACTCACAGAAACTACTACCTTGGCGCGAGCGCCGCCATCGCGGTTCAGCCTGCATGAGGGAAAAACCGTTTTTTTTCTTTTTTTGCTAGAGAGGTTGGTTGTACCGCGGTTCGACGGTGAATGGACACGTATACTCGTAATAGTCGAGGGCATTTATCGTTCGTGGAGCCGTGGTTCGTGGTGCCGAGGCCCCGGATTGGCGGGACAGGGGTAAGTCTATGATATGAAGAGCGGTAGGTATATGTGCGAAGTACTTCGTACAGAGAGAGGGAATTGGGAGTTGTTGCTTGAGATGAAGATTAGGTGGAGAGTTAGATCGTGGTGGTGTTCGTGTGTGTGGTAGGTAGACGGGATCATATGACCGGCCAGGGGGCGCTCTGTGCCTCATTCTTAGCGAGATAGGGTACCGCAACAGGGGACATTATCATGGAGGGTGGTATCACCGATGCTACCGTCGCAGTCATCACTTTTTTACTGGACGGGTAGTCTAGACCAACTGACATATGCCAGTGTGTGTCTGGTCCCCCTTACCTTACTAGTGTGGCGTGAAGAGATGCAAGGTCCCCAGATCTCATATTACTACTTTGCTGTAGTATTATTCCATGTTGTATACTCGTACATGTTGCTTTTTTGTTGTGTTTGCGGGTTGTTGTCGTGTTTGGTTTACTACGATGTAGGAAGAGTGTTACATACATGCTTACGACGGTGGGTTGGGTTGACACATCTGCACTCCGCGACAGGGGAGGAGGAGTTCGTCGTCGCATTCGTTGGTGAATCTGATTGGGTTCCACATATTCTCTTTATGGACAACAGACGAGAGAGCTTGATGAGAGTCGGTCCAACCATCGCTGTCGATGCAGATGCGGATGAAGACAAACGAAAACGTACAACATGCTCACCTCCTCTGATTAGTTCAACTGTTTGTGCTCTCTGTATTCCGAGATTACCGTCGATCATTGGGATTCTCAAATCTAGGTTATGTACGACCGCTATGCAATGCGAGTTATCATGTACATATGTGCAACAGGGTAGTAAACAGAGAGAGAGAGGGTTAGGAGTGTGGCTGGCGGGAGGGCATATCATCGCGGATTCGTCCGTCTTGCTGAAGCGAAAGAGTCTCTATGGTCCGAGCAGAATTTGGCATGTATGTAATGCAACGATGTACAAGTATGTATGTCGCATTCCGTGTGCATATATCTTTATCTAGGTCGCACTGCATTTGTTGAGGGTTGTCTGAATCGAGACGTGATGCCAAGGGACGTTCTTGACTCCCTTCGGAATGTTTCCCTCTCGACCACTGGAGTAGAAGTTCTGGTCTTCATCATGTATGCATATATTGTTTACCGATATGTAAGTGTGTCTGTCTGTCTGTCTGTCTGTCTGTCTGTCTGTCTGTATGCACGTTAAATCTGCATAACGCAATGAACGTACGCTGTGCCCTTGACAGCAACTCCTGTAGCTTGCAAATACTCTGACGCCACGATACGACAGCATAGAAGCTTGGTAGTCACCTCACGTCGTGATGTAAAGTAATCCGTAGGAGGTGGTTATCAAGAGGTAGTAGCAAGAGCTCTGAGATAACTGTCATCATCAAGACCCTAGGAGCCTGAATTGAACTGTCGGTCAGAGTGTGGATATGGAGTTTTCCAAATACCACATCGCGGTACGGAATACAACGCAAGAGACCCAACCATGGCATGAGTCTCTCTACCGCGCACGTCCATAGACTCATGATTCAGCTCTCCACGACAAGACAGTCAAGGCGCAAAACGGGTGGGTCTGGAGTTGATACTAGTTGACTTGGCCCTGCATTATCAAGACTTGGCATCAACGGACCCTACCCTGGCCACGGCAGTCGTGACGGTCGTGACGACATCTACCTCATCCACCGGTCATTCCAAATGCCGTGTCTTCACTGGGTTCAAAGAAGAAGCAATCGCTGGTGGCAGGTTTGGTTCGTCTGGAGATCATGATAATGTCGGCTAACACATACCGAGCAGAGCTCTCTCTCGTTTCTCAATTGCCGGCAGCAAGGCGTTGTCAACATTCCGACCGTTGAGCGACGAGCCGGAGAAAAGAAAACAATGTGTTCGGAATGTGTGCGAGGTGATCCCGGCTCCGTGACTACCCTAGTACCGTGCAGACGTCAAACGAACCTCTCTGCTCGGAAATCGCGGGAAGGATCGTACTAGGAGTACGGAACAGTTGTCAAATGTGTACCGAGTTGTCAAACATGTAGTTGCAGATCGCAAAGTTATGCAATGACTCGGCAGTTGAAGAGTCTGTATGGCCTATACGAGAGGTTCTCGATGAGGCTTGACGCCGACTGAGCACATCGACCTGGATGGGAGACCAATCGTGGATCATCTTGACGTCGTGGGCAGTGACGCTGCTTGCCCACGTCACGGATCGCCGGTGATCCAGACCTCTGGAAAGCCAAGTATCCACTTCGTCTGCATGGGGATATTTGAAGTTAGGGGCCCGGGAGATGCTTTTGTCGACACGATGTTACATAGACGCGGCTCATGGTTATCGCGGATATGAAATACCTATCATGGATTAGGAAAGGTCGTGCGCTAACGAGGAGCTGGATGCCGGGGGTCGTTGATCATCTCAGAGTGGGCCTTTCAGGTAGAAGCGACAGTGCCGTCGCGACAGCATGCAATGTACGAGTAGGCATGTATGTAATGTGAATGATTTGAGTGAGCCTTGGGTTTGCCAAGTTCGATCTGCGACGATAATGACCGTGACACGTAGCCGAAGCCAGCTGAAGAGGCCATGAGACTTCGCTTGATGATAGCATCAAGGCAAGATCGAGAGGTCGAGGGTCGGCATGTCGGGACCAACCTAGCAGACAAACATCTGAAATCAAGAGAAGACAACCCGATCAGATGGATATATAATCATCATGAATTCCCGGTCTTGTCGGCATTCTCTTGCTTCATCCTCATCACTCACAACTCACAGACAACTCACCAGTCTCACCACACTCATCCATCTCAAGCACTTCACACTTCGGCCAACTTAGCTCCCTTCTCACCATCAAAATGCGTTTCGCCAACATCATCACCGCCGGTCTTTCCCTGGCCGCCAGCGCCATGGGTGCCGCTACTCCCCAGCAGATCGCCGCCGGCATCAAGTCCATCACCGAGAAGTCTCTCGCTCTTCAGGCACCCGCTCAGAGCATTACCATCATCAATGCGCCCCTGATCATCATCGGCCAGGGCCCCTTCCCGACACTCATCGCCGGTTTCCAAGACATCATCAGCACGGCCACCGCGCTCAATGCCCAGCTCGGCGACTTTGCTCCCAAGCAGGCCGAGCCCGAGAAGGTCCACGCCAGAGACCTCATGCGCCGTGACCCCGATGCCGATCTCGTCTTCGACGCTTTCCGCGCAGTAAGTTTCGGGATGCTCTCCGCCGATCGGTGACCCTCCCTTAGCTAACCGACCGTGTCTAGTTCGTCCGAGTCCACCAGGCACTCTTGAACATCCTCATCGGCAAGGGCAACCTCCTTACCAAGATCCCCGTCGTTGGACAGCCCGTCGCCGCCGTTCTCCGCGGTGTGGAGGCCATCGTCGACGTGAGTAGCCCACCTTCACAGAGAAATAAGCATCTCGGGCATGGTTGAACTGACAATTTCTCTTAGGAAATCGCCATCGCGCTCATCAACTTGTTCCAAGCCCGCGCTGAGGACCTCCAGGTCCAGGCCAACTCGCTCGGCAACACCTTGGACCTCACCATCTCCGTCTACGACGGCATCCAGATCTAAAGAACGCTCGGATGCAATGGGGGAGGAACGGAGTCCGTCGGAAGCCGGTCTGACCTAGTCTCAAGACCACGCACGGCGCCATGGGGTCGCAACGTGTCGCTCACTATGCTTGGAATCGTAATGATGCGATTTATTTTTATGGATAATGCTCGGGAGTTACTGAATTGGGGAATGATCTGGGAGAGAGAGAGAGAATACCTGACTTTTTTGTGTTTGCGAGAAGAGGTAGCCTACCTGTTACCTGCTGCTGCCAACTTGCTATATTCGTTTCTTTGATGGACAAACACCACCATCGACACCAACAGACAAGGCAAATCATTGAATAAAACCTGCGAGATTCCGGGGTAACAGGCGTGAATCATTGAAAAATAAAACCTGTGAAGATCCGGCAGAACCGGTGCCGTCCAATCGAACACGAAGGCTGAGATTGCAGATTCAGGACTATCGTGAGCGTTGTCTGACGGTGAAAGGCTGATCGTCCAGGACTATTACCTGTTGGCATAAGAGCTGACGGTTGGTGGTGGTTTGTTGTTTCCATGCGGTGAGTGATCGTCGTTGTAATTTTGAAATCGTGTACGCGTGAGCAGGATGATATTGGGGAAAAAAGACAGGAAGGGCAATCCGAATCGGAGATCAATGGGAATAGTAGCAGTCACTATCTCTAGGGGATGCCGAGCTACCGGTACGCGTAAAGGGGCCTATTCTAGGTAGTGGACATAGTGGACGTAGTGGACGTAGTGCCCATCCTAGCCAATCCGAATGCGAGAAAAGCCACAAATCGCACTGCCTGATTGGCTCAAGTGCGCTGCCAAAGTGGGCACCCTTCCAAAAAGTTCAGGCCTGATATCTTAGGCCGAAACTTTTTGGCCTTGCACCAATGCGGTGCGCAAAAGCCGGCCAACAGACACCGAGTTGATAATTTGACAGCACATGACTCAAAGCACCATAACTCTTAACAACTTTACGCTTCAGCAACGCAGCTGAAACTTCAGACCAAGCGAAACCAAACAAAAACAAAAACAAAAACGAAGCTGGACCAAGGATACTGATAACGAAGCGAGGATTTGGAAAAGACGCGTCTGCACGGGTCAATTAGTGTTAGCCAAGATTCTCTCAGACCTGGACAGCAACCCTTTAGTTCGACTCTTATGCTGCTGGGTATCCATATGGCTTCGGCTTTCCTCTTTCGTATTCCCTCGCTTCCTCGTGAACTGTCCATAATGCTGATGAAATAATGTGTCCGTGTTCGCGTTCAGTTGTGAACACAGTGTTGGAACCACTTTACTTGTCAGTTAGTTAACTTGTAAGCCGTAACTGACGATCCTTTTCCATAGGATTTAGTCCCGTCCCAATCCCACTGCCGTTGACAGAAGCCCCGAAAATTCTGGAAATGTCCGGCGGCACCTACGATATTTCGTAATGAACACGATTCCTCCTCGTCCTTGCAAAAGTATCGTGAAAAATTCACAGCGGCGACGCTAATGTACCATCCAGTTTCAGCACTCATCTTCATCTCCTTAGGTCTCCTTAGGCACAATTCGAACATTCGGGCCACGGTTAGCGTCTGCGCTTGTGCCGTCCGCCGATGGCGCAGGCCAGGAGGGCCGTTTAACATGTGATAGCTCGAATGGGAAATTTCGCCGAGAGATAAGGAAAAAAAAAAGGTGCCCTCACTGGCAGCTTCCGGTACCGGTGGACGGGAGTTTTTTCTTTTCTTCTGTTGAGGCTATGGCCGATGGGGTACACGATGTCTCCCTGGCGGTGATGGTCGCCCTACGGCAGCATGAGCCCACTTCCTCTTCTCCTCTCTATCTCTGCAATGAGGAGATCCAAGATGGCTTAAACGGGCAAGCCAGATTGCAAGACCAGATTCAAGCCAGCTTAGCTCCGGGCTTGAGGAGTGCAGAAGCGTTGACGTGCTTGCAATAGTAGCGCCGGCAAGTCTCCGAACCGCATCCACTAGAGGGCAGATGTAACTGTGCGGCGCCCAAGAATAATTTTTTTTCAGTCGCGCATCACGACATCATCGTTTTTTGATGATCTTCTTCTCCGAGAGACAGGTGTCGAGGTGCTTTCGATATCAATTCGTCCCAATGGGGTGGATGTTAGAAAGGGCCATGGGGTGTTCACACTTGGGGGGGTCTTAGTAGGGGTTCACGATGACACTTGTCAATGCAACGATAGAGGGGAACTTTTGCATGTGAAAAAAAAAAAGATCTGCGTAGTATGGCGCAATGTAAATTTTTTTCTCGTAAGCTTGGGTAGTTGGGTTCCAATACCAAGAGGAAGCATCGTGTAAGTCAAGAGGGAAGAGCCAGAGTTGTGAATTGCAACACGAGCCTTCATGAATAGCAACTCGTTCAACTCCTCCATCGTTCAGCCCGAGACAGTCAACCCAATTGCCTAAAGCGACGGATTAGTTTCAAAAGGTTAAATTACCGTCAATGCTATTATTGGACAGACTATGCGGCAAGACGAAGAGCAAACCATTGTCACGGTAGCGCGGGTTGATTCAGGATACGGTGGCATATCTCTTGGGCTTCAACTGGACTCGTAGTGTAGGTAGTCTGTGGCTATGGACTCGCATTAGGTATGCCGTGCCGTACCGTATGCACTCTTGGTCTGGGGACCGACAATCGGAAGACACACTGGTTGCGGAATAGGTAGGTGAACTGCAGGAACTCAACCCCTGGAGTTACTATCCGTCTCTTTATTCTTCTTTTCTTGCGCAACGCGTATGCGTTGCTATCTCTTCAAGTCACACGACCCTCACTTTAGTGGCATAGTAATCTGCGAAAGCCCGTAATCTGGTCGTCTACGGAGCCACCGTCCTCAGTTCCTTCTTCAATACTACTACTCTAGGGACATGTGACGGAGAGGGAGTTATAAGCGCCGGCAATATACGTTTAGGCGAAACGATGGGAAACCCGCTAGGAGTTGCACTTTTTTTTTTCTCAACGGCCCCCCGGACGTCCGTCCTTCCGCAGTCGAGGCAATTCCAACTGGGATCGCATCGGTTGGGGCTCTGGGGATGGTGATGCATGTATATATAGTGCCGTGAAAAAAACCGTGAAGAGCCCCAAGCGCGAATAGCGATCTCCATTATAGGGACAATTGGATTACTAGTGTCAAGAAAGGGGAGTCCACGTGTTTTGACGATTTTTCGTTCAGGTGACCATGCACAGATTGCAGTCAGATTGTACCACAGCACCAGGCGCATCGATATTGACGATCGTTATTGGTCCCCTCCGGGCGTATAGGCTATATTCTAAGAATAAACAATCTTTGCCCCCTTGCCGTCGCGAACTAGTGCATGGTAGTGTAATTACGAAGTACCCTCACTAGTCACGACTAACAGCCCAGAGGATAACTAATTAATCACAAACCGAGGGAAAAAAAAAAGTGTCGTGACAACCGGGGGGCCTTACGAAGTACGGGGACCTTACGGGGGGGCAGTGACCGGGGGGTGTGCTCGTACCGGGGGGGTGTACCGGTGGGGTTCGCGAGGGTACCGGGGGGTCCAAGAACGGGTTCGGTCCGCCGTTCACTTCAGCTGGAATTGGGCGAATCACAGGCGCGCACGGCTCCCATCTGAAAAACAGCTGGCGATCATTCGGATTGAAAGTTTTTGTGGCCTTTGGACCGGCAACCAATGGCAGCGCGAGCGCCTTAAAAGAGCGGGGCCGCAGCTTGCCGGATCCAGTTAGGCGGGCACAAGCACGTGCAGAGAAGCGATCTAGAATTATCCACCAATGGACACCTGCCCCACCGTAACCATTCCGTATTTAGCGTGCGGGGGTTAGCATCTCTAGTGGGTAGCGTGTACCTACGCTAGTGCAGATAGTAAGTACCTATTGTGGTACCTACAGGCGACTACGCTAAGGGCACATCTCACTAATGCACTGCCTATTCTTTCGGAGCTCCAGCTTTCACCGAGGCATCCCAAGCAACCCACGCCCCCCCTGTCGCATACCGCTGCCACCATCTTCCCTCCCGCGCCCGACTTGTCCTCCTCCACCTTGTCCAGCTTGTCCACCATGTCCACCATGTCCAACTTGGCCTACATGCCCGTACTTTATAATCTGACCAACGACCTACTGTTATCTCCTGCCGACCTATAAGTATACGAAACTTGTATGTAATAGATAGTGTAACCCATCGAGCTATCGTCTCTGTCCGGACCCATCATGCCGTCTGCTCCTTTTCCTTGCGCCGACTTATTATAGCTGCGATGTGCCGTCCGTTTTAAAGAGCCGCTGTCCTAGACCACTCCCTCCATCGTCACGACCGCCTCTGCCTCTTCATGCCTCACGAGACATCCGAGACCTTGTCCTCTTGAAATCCATAGTCTACCTAATCTTTAATACTCCCGCTTCGCCAGCAAGCACCAGCAACACCCCTCTGCTGTACAACTAACTCACAAGTAATCCATACTCACCCCGTGCCGTTGCGGCCCTTAGAGAGTTATCCTCGTAAACAAGATGTCAGACACTCGCGAGCACAAGCGCCAGCGCCTGAGCATGGGCCACGCCGCCGTTGCCAACGGTGCCGAGTCCGAGGAGTGGTTCATTGGCAGTGTAGATCAAGGAACCACCTCGTCTCGCTTCATCATCTTCAACCAATTCGCCGACCCCGTCGCGAGTCACCAAATTGAAATCCCGAACCTCTATCCTCAGTCTGGGTAAATCTCGCCTCATCCCCCCGCACTCACAGACCCCAACCCCAACCAAGCCCCCCCCCCCCCCGTCATCATCGGCGTTTGGAAAAACAGTCTTACTAACACGCAATCCCCGTGGCGCAGCTGGCATGACCATGACCCTCTCGTCTTGTACTCTTCCGTTGAGCAGTGCATCGAGAAAGCTACAGAGAAGTTCGTGGCCAAGGGCTACAAGGCATCCCAGATCAAGGCTATCGGCATAACAAACCAGCGTGAGACAACTGTCTGCTGGGACAAGTACACAGGCGAGCCGCTATGCCATGCTGTCGTATGGCCCGACACACGGACAGCTGAGCTGGTTCGTGAACTCCGCGCTCGTCCTTGCTCTCACGAGGTCCTCAACATCTGCGGTCTCCCTCTGAGCACATACCCCTCCAGTGTGAAGCTCCTATGGCTGATCAACAACCACCCCGAAGTCGGCAAGGCGTACGAGGAGCGCCGCCTCGCTTTCGGTACTGTTGACACTTGGCTGATCTACAAGCTTAACGGTGGCAAGGACCGGAACGTCCACGTCACCGACACCACCAACGCTAGCCGGACTATGTTCATGAACTTACACACCTGCCAGTACGATGACAAGCTGCTCGGCTTCTTCGGCATTGACCCTTCCAAGGTCGACCTGCCTAGAATTGTCACCTCATCCCACCCCACAGCCTTTGGTTCATTGGCCTCAGGGGCCCTCAAGGGAACTCCGATCAAGGGTTGCTTGGGCGACCAGTCCAGTGCCCTGGTTGGCCACTCTGGATTCAAGGCCGGTGAGGCGAAGAACACATACGGCACTGGCTGCTTCCTACTCTACAACGTTGGCTCCGAGCCCGTTATCTCTAAGTATGGTCTCCTCACCACCGTAGCATATGACTTCGGCGACGGACGCAAGGCATACGCATTGGAAGGAAGCATTGCTGTTGCTGGCTCTGGTGTCAAGTTCCTGTCCAACAACTTGGGTTTCTTCGAGGGATCATCTGGTGTTGGCGACTTGGCACGGACAGTTCCCGACAGTGGCGGTGTTGTCTTCGTCACTGCCTTCAGTGGTCTATTCGCGCCGTACTGGATTGACGACGCGAAGGGAACATTGTGTAAGTCGTTTCTTTTCCTTCCCTACTCTACCTAAGAACAACCTATCTAACAAACAACAGTCGGCATTACAGCACACACCCAGAAGGGCCACATCGCCCGCGCCACCCTCGAAGCAACCTGCTTCCAAACCCGCGCCATCCTCGAGGCCATGGAGAAGGACTCCGGCCACAAGCTCGCCGGCCTCGCCGTCGACGGCGGCATGTCCATCTCCGACATCACGATGCAGACGCAAGCCGACATCAGCGAGATCTGCGTCGAGCGGCCCGACATGAACGAGACGACGGCCCTCGGCGCCGCCATGGCGGCCGGCCTGTCCTCCAAGGGCTGCTGGGCCTCCCTGGACGACCTGTCCACCCTGATGCGCAGCAAGCCCTGCCGCAAGAAGTTCTACCCGCAAGGCTCGCCGAAGAAGATCAAGAACATGTACAAGCGGTGGGAGCGCGCCGTGGAAATGAGTCGGGGATGGGTGCAGGATCCCAGCGAGGACGAGATGGAGGAGGAAGAGGGGGAGATCAGATGCCCAAAGGAACCCTGTGATATCTGAGGAAAGCCAAACTATTTTATTTGTGTTGTTTTTTTTCGTTATCATGAGGGTGGGTATATACAAAAGTCTTATGGGAGTAAGCAGGCGGCGGGCATTTAGGAGGCGGAAGGGAGGGGATTCACAGCAAGCGTTGAGCGTTTCGAGGCGTTCTTCAAGATGGTTTTGTTATGGATTCATAGTACGTAGTTTTTTGGCAAGTTGTTTTTGTATTAGTATGTGTGGCATCATGGTATGATTGTGTGTCGTCGAGTATAGATAGATATCCCTCTATTAATTGCTATGTATCATTCCAATACCTCCATCGTGTTGTTTTCTCATCTCTGTGTATGTGTGTGTGAGTGTGGACAGCATTGTTCACGATACCCATCTCCTCCCGTACCCTTTCGCGTCGCATGATCTCTACTAACAACAGGGATCCTCCCCGAGCTTACAAAACCTGCGGAGTCTGCGGAGAGGCATCCCAGTCCTGAGTCATAGGCAACGTCCCTTATTAAACGCTTACGCATGCACGTGCGGAGTACATAACGCGATCCTACGGCCTGAAAAAGAATCTGGACACAACTATTTCGTACAGCGTGACATCGTCGTCGTCGTCACGAACCCGGTCCAGTGGGGACTGCGTAGTCTAGACCTTGACTTCCTGCCCTGTCAGTCTAGGTAGTACCTACGCCGTCCCCTACCTAATGTACGGATCAAAGTACCTGCCTACATACCTAAGCCCTAGATACGGAATCCGGTAAACAAGCGAGGTGTGGGGACTCCTCGTAAACGACACGCCGTTGGGAATGTTGTCGTGAGGGGTAGGTAGGCGTCTAGGCACTGGTAGTAGGCAGGGTAGTCGTCGGGGATTATGTTTATTTTCAGCTGGGCTGGGCCGAGACGAGAGATAGATTCGGAGACGCGGGGAGAATGTACAGGATACATGGTGGTGTCTGTGATCTATGTAGCTCTTCTACCTAGTATCTATCTGGGTAGTGTAAACAAGTCTGTAGCTGAAATCTATGCCCGTACCGTCATGCGAGTCATGATGTGCGTAAAAAGTGTGGCGTAGCCTGCGTGATGAGGGCTGAAGCGGGAAGGAGGCGCGGCAAAAGTCTCCCTACGAGTACCCTAACCTCTATCTATCTCTATTCTTTACCCAAAAGGACCAAGTTCGCAATGTTCAGCACGACAATGATGAGCCAGATGATGATGGCTAACGCCGAGACGTACCACGAGTTCGCCATTTTCACTACCGTCGCGGTCTGCGGACCGACTTCCTGATCGGTAGCGGCGCGCTGGACGGCGATACTGCCGGGGTTCACAGCCTCCTCGCTGCCCTCGACGCGAACTCGGGCCTGTCCCGACTGTGTGACCATGTACTTGTTGAAGCAAGTGAACCAGATGAGCGGGGCCGAGACGAACGGCAAGACTATACTCAGAACGACCTGGGTCCCGTTTAGCGCGTCGTTGAGACGCTCACGACCCGCAGCGCCGGCAATGATAATGCTGGGCGTGATAGCGATGGACCGGGTGAGAAGGCGACGGACCCACGGCTTGACACCCCATCTAAGGGCACCCTCGCATACCATTTGTCCGGATATGGTGCAGACGATTCCGGCCGAGACGCCGGAAAAGAGGAGCGCTAGGGCAAAAATGACGCCGGCGAACGGACTGATGGACTGGGACAGCAAATCGTGGATGCTGAAAATGTCGGCACCCTCGGCGCTGGCGTTGCCGTATAAACTTGCACCCGCGACGATCAAGATGGCGCTATTAACGAAGAGAGCAAACGTCACGAGGGTCACGGAGACCTCTGTGTACGTGTACTTCAGGGAGTACTTGATGGCCGCCAAGCTGGGGACATAATGCGTCTTTGTTCCAGTCTTCGGGTCATCGACTGTGTGACCGGTCGTTTCGGCCGGTAGGAGTCCTCGTTTTGTGTCGTATTCTCTCAGACGACTTTGAACTACCCCTGAGCCCAAATAAAGCGAGTGTGGCATGACCTATTTCGCGATGAGTACAAGGTATGAGAATTCAACTCCTGTGACGAATGGTCATCGGATCAATTTGGCTTCCATGAAGATGATTGACTCACAGTGGCGCCCAAAATTCCACAAGCTTGGTACAGTCCGTCCGAGTTGGTGATGACATTGTTCGGTATATAGCCACGGAAGACTTCGCCAGGGGTCGTGTTCTCAATGAGCGACAGTTGAATTCCGAAGCAGACGGCCACAGTCAAAACCAGAAGCATGACGAAGATCTCAAAAGCGCGCAGACCATTCATGGGACCGCTGGGCCGATAAAAGATGAGAATAACAAAAACATCTAAGATTGAAATGGCACATCCAGCGACCAGCGGGATGGCGGGAATCAGTAAGTTGAGAGCGATGGCTGTACCGATGACCTAAGTCTGGTTAAGACGTTGATGCTTCCAAGGACTAAGACAGGAGGGACGCGACACTCACCTCAGCAATGTCCGTAGCAATGATGGCGGCCTCGGCAAGAAAGTACAAGAAAAAGTTCATCCATCTAGGAAGAAACACGCGACAAGCTTCAGCCAAATTCAAGCCGGTGACAGTTCCGAGTTTGGCAGCAAGACACTGGAGTAGCACGGCGAACAAGTTGCTCAGGAGGATGACGAAGAGGAGACGGAACCGGTGTGCGGCTCCGGCGCTAATGCCAGTGGAGTAGTTTCCGGGATCAATGTAGGCCACGGCGACTAGAAAACCGGGCCCGACGAACTTGCCGAGTGTGACGATGAAGTGGATAAGCTGGCGCGGGAGGCTCGTCGGACCTCCGTGCGCAGGGGACCCAGTGGCCGACATGCCGTTGTCACATGTCACCGGGCCACTGGTTACCTGAGTAGTACTCGATGCTGTCTTCTCAGGCGGCTGGTCGTCCCCAGGGACCAGTCCTTTGGAGATGCCGATTTCGTCATCGTCGTCGGGCGCAGCAGGAGTCTCTGGCGTTATGAGCTCGCCGGAGTTGTCCATGCGCCTAGAACTGCAGCTCCGGTGCGCCCTGGCGTTGACGATGCCGTTCAGGTCCTGGTTCGTGACGAGATCGTTGGATAGCGGATTCGGGCTCTGGTTGAGTCCATCACCTTTAAGGGGCTCGTCCGTTCTCGAAGTCCGGTTCATGGCGATGCTGGCTCAAGCAGGGGATAAAGTCGGGTCTGTCTACGGCGCTAACAAAGCGCTCTCTGGGGTTATCTGCAGGAAGGAAGGGAAGCCCGTATGGTCTAGGCAATGAGTCGAAGTGAACATTAATGATGAAGTAATTATGAGTCAAGGAGTCCCAGCGAATGTAAGCAAACGGGAGTGAAGTCGTCTACACGGTTGAAAAGCACGGAATAATGCTGGTATACCTGACTGTCTCTGATGGGAGGTCAAGACACACCGTAATACAGCATGAAGATACCTTGTTAGCCAATGGTGAGTGTCTTTTGCGAATGTACGGGATACACGTGTAGGGAGTCTGTAGTCTGCACAAGCAAAGCAGACTCTGATTGATGCCGAGCAAGCAACGTCCAAGATGGTCACGGATACAAAATACCTGACGGAGTAGAAAGAGTCGAAGACCGCCCGATCAATGCTGGCCTGAAATGCCCGACCAGGGCAGGCACAGGACGCTGCGAGAAGATTCTCCATGATGGGGCAAGTGTCGTCGGACTAAAGTTTTACATGCTGAAACTTGCAAGGGTCATGAAGAATTTTGCTGGGCAGGTTCCTTCCTCTTGCAGCCTCATAGCCGAAGTTCGGGGAGCTTCTCGGACCGCCGCAGGACAGGTTCGCTCGGACGTAAATTTCGACATCCATTATGTAATTCCATTCACGGGACACGGAGAGCGCATACCCCCTGGGCGTCTGTCTAGAAAGAACCCCGCGGGACAAGTGGGGTCTCGATCGAGCCAAGATCTCTTGGCTCGGTTTTGTCGTCTCGATATCTTTCATGCGTTCGTGCTTTGCTGTGCTTTTCAGCTCGATGTTTCCTTCGTGCTTGCACGCAACTTTTCTCTACCTGCGTGTTTATTATTTGCTTAGGTTAGGTACCTAGGTAGATACCTAGTAAAGTAGATTGTGTGGTGAGCCAAGAGACGGGATGGAACCATCCATATATCAGTCGCCAGATGTAAGACACCTTGCTGGCGGTGATACCTACCTGGATGAGGCCACACGACGAGGGTCAATTCCCCACCTGCAGGGAACCGTAACGACGTAGGAACCCCATCGTGAGTCTTTCACCAACAAGAGTTGATTTCAGAGTGGTTGGCGAGGTGGGATCCCAGAAAACAGGCCTTAGACTATCATGGAATGAGCCTTCGAACTCGTTTCAAATTTCGAGAAGAACACGTGGAGACATCGATTCAACAGCTGAGATCGTGACTCATGCATAGTCGACTCAAGAGTGGCTGTCTCCCGGATCCCAACTGCGCCAAGAGGACGAGAAAAATAACAAGGTGATTGTTCTGGTTTAGGTAGGGAGAATAGAGTACCTAACCGAGGAATGAAGAGAAGAAGAAGAAGAGATAAGAAGAGGGGAATGAGGGGAGGGGAGTTTCTCCCAGATAGTATCCCGTACGACCTACCCCAACCCCAACCCACCCATTGGCGATTTTTTGTTGAATCCCCATTAATACCATAGCCTCGAACAATACCGAAGATAAAGAGCTTTTTTGGGTTGTTTTCCTTTCTGGAAATGTTCTTTCAGTACCCCTTTTCTAGAAAATTTCTTTTAGGGCATCAAAGAGGATGAGAATCGAAATGGAAGATCAGGGGCCGTAAAGCTGCACAAGCTGATCACATGGAAAAAACATGATCGTTGTATGGGAAGTGGGGATTGGGAGGCAGCGGGAGAAAGCCCCCGAATTTTAGATCGCCAATCTCGGCAAAATGAAAAAGAAACTAGAGGAGCGTTGCAGGGTCGACAAAGCTCCCTAGGCAGTAGCTGCATTGTTTTCATGCTGGCATGTGATAATCTGACCTGGATCACTTACACTACTCTCATACTGGCAAGACCAGGTCGCTCGCTGCCTACCTACAAGTAGATACATAGCGTACCTGGCTCATACGCCGATGTCAGGTCGGGACAATACGGAGATGTTGTTATGTCTTAATACGACGGCAGTCTGATTTCACTGTCAACAGAAGAGTTGTTGTCCACAATGTTGCCACTGTTCAGCTTTGTATCTACTTAATATCAGCTTCGTTTGAGCTCCTACAGCATTCTATATTCCTTCTCTCCGGTGTTGCTCGACTCAATTCACATTGTATATATAGGTGCCCGTGTTCCCTTTTTTTGATACACATCAGAAATTTGAAGGAATCACACTTCTCGCATCCTCGACCGTGTCTTGGGCAATGGCTCCCAATTTGCGTATAAAAGGTCGATGATACGATAGCCCACATGTCCATTACCGCGACTTCTTGTCGTTGCCCTTAGCAGCAGCACGCTCACGGTCTCGCTTGGCGTAGATACCGGCAGTGAACGGGTTCTCGTAGCTGAGGGCGACCTTGTAGACGATGTATACCCAGAGAGTAAGCAGAATACCAGCCGGCTTGCCGTATAAGAGAGCAACGCCGAGGAAGCTGCAGGTCGATCCGTGGTACATAGGCGCGTCGGTGATGTTGAATGGGAAACCCGTGACGATGTGGTCCATCAGGATACCGAAGTAGTCGCCCAAGAACGTACCCGTGATGCCCAGAGCATACGTGGATGATACAACAAGGACATTGCCGACGGCAATCAGGGCATATCCGAGATATTGGGCTTCCGTGGTTTCGAGGAGAGGGTACGATGGCTGGCTGCGGAGGGCGCGCTCGTAAAGGCCATCACGGACAAGACCCAGGGAGAAAATGGTCACGGCAAGCGCATAGCAAGCTGTTTGCGAGCGGCCGCCAAAGAGTTTCGTGAGGATCTTGTTGCGATATTCTATTTCACGTCAGATCAGAAATTGTCATCAATAGGATAACTTCGCCGCCCTGCGGCCCTGCGGGGGATCGTGAAGCGGCGGGAGCGGGGTTGTCGAACCTTGACGCGCAACGATGCTGCGATAAAATGTCAGCATTGGGTCTACATGGCATTGAAAGAAAAGAATGGACGTGTCGCCGGGGAGGACTTACTTCCAGAAGAGAGGATTGAACGCAATGGATAGACCGGAGACTGAAGGCAAACTGTCAGTATGAATACGCTTGTACTGTCACGTACTTCGACGAAAAGAGCTATATATGGACATATGGTGCAATCCACTTACTGAACAGGCTCTTCTGGCTGAGGTCAACCAGCTTGTCCATCGACACCTGAGAGGACGCCATATTTGTTGAGTCCTTGCAAACCCTCTTGTGGTTGACTTCGTCTCCTGTCGCAGTGTGTAATCCGTAAGAAATGATCTTTTTGTGATGTGCGGGTTGAGGTTAGAGGACGTGATGAGGTTTGTCGTGACGTGCCAACAACAGAGTAACAGAAGAGGTGTTACCAGGTGGTCTAAAACTTGCCCGGTAACATATACTTTTCGTCACGGGCACCGGAAATGTACTCACGGCTAAACTCGGAGCAACATTGAAGCCGCTTTCGTTTGGCTGGAATAAGCGACGAAGCTACGGTACCGGTACTGGTACTGTACCGGTACGAGTTGCGTGACGGAATGCCTCAGCACTTCGTTAGGTAATCGTAAACGGTATAGGTGAGGTAGCGAGTACCCCATCAAATGGGTAATACGGAATCCTATTCCGTGTACTCCGTGGGAGGGGGCCAGAGGAGGGGGCAAGAATGAAGCACATGGAGCTCTGCAATTCGTGCGCCCGAGGTCCCCAACTAAAACCTGAGATAGCTATGGCGTCATTCGGCGCGTGGTGACATGGTGACAACATTGGTGGCATCGACCATGGTGGTGGCATTCCCATATGGAAAATTGTCTGACTGCTGCAGTCTGCAGGCGATGGCATTAAATAGGGGATGCATGTAAATTCTTAACCTATAGCTACAAATCAATAATCTAAGCTTGAATATCGGAGGTCTAGTAGGACACTGCATAACGCGGTTTGCAGCTCATGTAGCTGTTGTTTTCCACAGAATCACGGGTGCTGGGTATCCATTGCTGTGCTGCGTATGTTGATACAGAGAGAATAGGCATGTCTTACATATGTAGTAGGCTAGCGACGAGTTCTGGTTTTCTTCGTCGTTTGGGGCGCTTCGTCTTCCTCCTCGTCTTGGCCCTTCTTAAGGTCCTCTTCGAGGCACCAGTCTTCCCTGTCGTACCAATCTTCGCCGTCCGACATGTCGCGGTTGGGCCCAGCGTGTGCCTCGTATTTGGACCATTGGAACACCGTCTTGCGCATTCTATCCGCTCGAAGGAGTCCTTCGTACAAACGCTTGACACCGCGACAGACTTCCTCTTGCTTCTGCACATAGAGCTGTAGCAGGCGTCTCATGTCTTCCGCTTCACTCTCGAGCATGCCAAAATCCCGATCGGGACGAGCCGATTTTGGTGCTATAAACATTGGGTGTATCGGAAGATCGTTCGTGGCATCAGACATAATAGATGCCGGTCGACTGTTGTCGTTGCTTGTTCGCTTTGTTGCCTCGCCACCGAGGGATGTGATTTGCACCTCTGGTCGCATAGAAGAACCAGGTACCATTAGACCGTTCGTTCTTGACGCATTGGCCACTAGAGAGTCCAGAGTATGCGTTTCACCTCGTGTGCTGACCCGTCCATTAGCATCTACCTTCTTAGTTGCTGGGCTATCCTCGTCATGGTTCTTGTTGTCGTTCGTTATTGTGTCGAGTATGTCCCGCACTCCATTATAGTTCAAAGCATGAACTCGCGTACCCTCGTGTGGTGAACTCCTGGCATCCGCTGACACGCCAGAGTGCTCTCCCATCGTGCTCGTCTCGTCTTGAGTCTCGACGTTGGCCGATCGGCTTGCACCATTTGAGGAAGAGTGTCCGTTAAGCTTCTGCTCATCTGGGGGATGCTCGAGTATGGGTATACTGCCAGTTGCCTTGCTAGTGGAGCCTTGTAGCCGATCGATGTAATCATCGTTGAAAAGGTCAATATCATTTGGCCCTATCATCAGCTCACAAGGAGCCCAGTCATGGTCTCCAATCAACTTCGTTTGAAGATGTTTTATTTTCCACAGAGCCGCGTTCTCCTTGTGCATGATGTTACAGCCTTGTTTGGTAAGCTCGGTGAGGGTTTTCGACGTGTATGGTCTTGAGAGGGTTGGGTGTGTTGGAAGCTCTGTGACGGCGGTCAGAGGGGCTAGGATGTCTATGGGTCATTCAGCGTTAGCGACGTAAAGGTTTGGGAGCCAGCGTCGGAAATACGCACTCTCAATTCGGATGTTCGCATACGGGTTGAACTCTGCAGCATTATTCATGGCATCGAGGATGTGCTGGTCGTCATCGTCGCTATCTATCTCGTAACCTTCGTCGTCGATTAGGGGAGGATTTCGACTGATGATAGCTCGCTGAAATCCGGCATGATTGACAACCTGAAGTTCATGCCAAACTGATTAGTGCAGTGCTTTGGGATTGACGCGAATGTCCTCACCTCTCTATATACCTCAGGTCCTGACGGCGGTGCTGCTTGCCCTTCATGTGCGAACCTGGCTTTTCTCTTCATTTTTTGCCCGCGGTTCCCATGATAGTCCACCTCGGAATCGGAGTCGGATTCTAAAGCGCGTTTGTTAGATTAAAGCTACTCAGGCCTCTGGAGAAGCAGCCTACCATACGCACGCCGCTTTCTGGCCTTTTTCATGGCCGCGATGGTTTCTGCGAAGATGACGTGCTGGGAAGCCATAGCCATCACCTGCCGGCCGATCAAGACGGCGTGACGCTAACAAGTAGACAATGGCGTGAAGAATTAGAAATTAATTGTCGCAAGTAAGTGTACAAAGACAGGTAATTCGTTGTATTGTAGCCCCTGCTTCGAGGCAAGGTCTATGAACGGGGAAGTGGGAATGCCAACAAGCGGCGACTTGGGTTGTGGCAGATTGCCAGTCTCCTCGCTGGCCCGTGGGTGTGTGGTCTGGTAGAACGGGCGCAGACGGACAAACTATTCACAAATCGTGGTAAATGTGATATTCTATGGTAGTTTAGAGTCTGTATTTGCTGTCGAAAGACCGTCAAGTTGTGTTATCTAGAGAGAGGGGGAAAGAGGCTGGTAGAGTATGCGTAAGTAATAAGGGCATGAGGACGTTCAGAGAGAAGAACGCTCGGAGACAAGCCCGCAGCGGCAAGGGCCCCCATCAAGTCGCAATGCGGTTAAGCGCTCGGGGATTGGACGAGATGCCGGTTCTTTCCCCACATATTAGCCGAGAGCCCCTGGTGCCAGTCACTCTGGAACGTTATCGAAATCTTATCAGTTGCCTAGGTTTGCCGCGGGTATGCGTACAGTAGCACATAGGTACAGCGTCCTTTCACAGCGACTTCAGTGTCTGAGGTCCCGTCTCTGTGAGGTCAGTGTGTCGCGTTTGGAAGGTGAGGTTACCTAAAGGTTACCTACCTACCTACATAAAGGTCACCTACACGTACAAGTACAGGAATAGGTAGGTACACAACAGGCGTGGCAGGCGCCTTCTCCAGGTCACCCAGTGGCCTACCTACCTAGCTTTAAGGAATCAGGCACAGTCCTCCCCTAACCCGTCCCTTACTTGTAGGTACGAAGTACCGTAAGCTAGAGCTACATAGGGTACCGTCGCTCCTTCATACGTGGAACCTCAGTGTTGTTGACGTTCTGAATGGGGCATCATTGATTGAGACGGGAGGTCGTCTTGATTCATATTGCGCCACAAATGCGCGTGAACTCAGCACTAAGCTAATTCAGTAGTTACCTCTCTAGGTAGCTGCCACTTTCCCCGCGACTCCAAAGCTAGGTACCTATCCGACCGCATACCTCACAATTCTCATCTTGATGGTCACTTTGGATGCACGCTGAGGTTTTCGCGGGCGACGACAAGATACTCCAGCTTCACACAGACCACCGAATATTGGAATGCACAAGCTCTAAGTCTGCATTGCGATCTCACGAGTTGTGCTTCTCATGTCTGTAGACCGTCGTTCCGTTTGTTGACGCAATGGACGGATACCCCCTCGGGAGTCTGGACCACAATGTCCCCTTCCTGGTCGTCTCCGGGCTCGGCACCAGTTCGACAAAACCTCTCCTTACAGACCCCGAGCTGAGGGAACGGGGCATCCTCGTGCGCTCAGAGCTTCCTCCAATCGATTCGCCCGAGGTCAGGGTGCTATTGCGCTACATTCAAGATGCCGACAGCACCAGTCGCCTCTGGCACTCGCGAGATGGCGCCAAGCGATATAAGTTCAAAATCAAAGTCATTGGGAGGGTATGTGGTTTATTTCCATTGGTTTCCGGTAATGGGTCCTAAATGATATTGCTAGGAGTTTCTGCTACCCCCTCGCCGTGCTCGACCACCTCAAGATCTAGAGGCCCCTTCTTCCGGCTTCGTCTTGCACTCGCCCTTCTCGCCGCTTAGCCCTGGCTCAACTCTCTATCCTGATGGCTTGATAGACACTCGGTGGATTCAGAAACACCAAGACTTGTTGCCTAGTGTGTGTCTCTGCTTTTACAGCCTGACCTCCGATCCCACCCTTGCGACTCTGCACGACAACCATTTAAAGACAGACATCAATAGCATAAAGAATGCGTTGAACCAGTCAGGCTACAAGACTCGTTTGGTAGTGGTCATCCTCAGCGATCAGTCTCCAAGTACAGTGTCCCAGTTTCAGGAAAGACTCGAGCACATAAGAAGAAGCACAGGGCTTGATCCCAAGGCATCGCTATTTGTCCTACCAACTCGACGGCTAGAGGCAGAACTGGAAACCGCCATCGACAGTGTTTTAACTGCAATATACGACCAGGCTCTCGAATATTACCGCGATTTAGGGCGGCATGCTCGGAAGAAAAGGGGACGTGGGGTGGCCCCTCAGCCTACAATCCCACCAACCAGCGGAACGTCGCACACATTGAGTCTCCAAGGGTGGAACGTTCGTTACGATTTCAAGGCTGCTGTGTTTTCCGAATTTCGCCAGGAACTGGACGTTGCTTTGCGATCATACGAACAGGCATATGACACTTTGCTTGGAACTGATGTGCTGGAGACTATACCGGCGTGGAATCCAAGATTCAATGATGCTCGTCTTCTAGCAGACATACTGGCAATCCGGATGCTCAAGTGTCTGCTCATGAGCGGACAAAGTACCGCTGCTGTACGACGATGGCAGTCGCATAACGACAGAGTATGTGACATCCTGGACCGGAAAGGCCGCGGTACCCAGAATTAGTAAGTTACCCTAGGTTGTTCCCAACGTGCAGCCAATTTCGAGAGCAAACGAGCATAGTCCTGGCTCAATATACTTGGTTAACCTTGCACATCGCATAAAGGGGGTTTTGCTAACTTGGAGTGTTGAAGTGGGTGGAAAGCGTGGCAAGCGAGATGGTGCACAGTGATGGCGAACCTGGTGGAGAGAGTCAATTTCACTGAATTCGATCCATCGGCATCATCGACACCCTTTCGCCAAATGGAGAAGAACCTCTCTGCTGAGCGCCTACAGCCATGGGAGATGCTGCACCATCCTGGGTATTGGTACCGAGCAGCAGCGCGGCATCTGCAAGATCGGCGGAAGTTTGCGCAGTTGATTCCAGAGGAAGATCGAAAGCCACCGGACAAGTCAGCTCAGTCCGGCGTCTCCAGAAAGGCTTATACTTACGACACTTATATGTGCCCTGAACCTCATGAAGAACATCCGCTCGAGGGACCAGGTGTTAATCATGCTCAATTAATTGTTGATCATTTAACACTGGCACGGACCGAATTTCAGAAACGGCGACAAAAGCGTGCTGCAATTGAGTTGGCGTTAAGCGCGTGTAAAGAATTGGAAGTTATGGGGAAGTGGCAGCAATTACTGGAGTTGCTGACTCCTCTCTGGAGGGATATGTCGTTTCGGTCTGAGGGTTGGTGGAATATCACAGAAATAGTGAGCTGGACCTTAAGAAATGCAGCTGTCGAAGCTGGCCATAAAGAGCTTATAGTTGCCATTGATTGGGAACTGATGAATAGAGGTTTGTCGCCCCTCCGAGAAACTCATGAACCGGTCGCTGATATCTTCATAGTGAACTCCAGGCGCCCAGGGTGGCATTATGATATCACAAAGTCCCTAGATAAAATGAACATAGAGACGCCGCCCAACATCAGTCTCGACGATGAACATTTAACCTCGTTTATATCTGCCGGCTTTGTGTTCAAATATGAAGAAGGAAAGGCAGGACAAACATGTCCCGCGCAACTCTCTCTTACTTCGAATGCTTTTCCCGATGCGGCTCCCGTCCCTCTCAAGTCTATCCATGTTTACACCGAGGGTGGATTACGAGATATATACATAGAACACGAAGAAGACGCGGATCAGAAAGACGCCAATGCAACTTTACGGCTCACCAGAATGACTCTTACGGAGGCGGAAATCGGTGGAAACGATTCAAACACCGATGATTCCGAAGCAAGTGTTCAGCAAGGGGCTTTAACTGTTCTCCAAGGAGCGCAAGATCTGACTCTGTTTCCAAATCAGACGCGGGTTTTCGAATTTGACGTCCCACTGAGAGAGACTGGCGAGGCGAAGATAATTGCGGTGCAGGTCTCCTTAAGTCCAGGGACCTTCTCGCTCACATATAACATGAAGCCCGGTCGAACATTACTTTCGAGCCAATGGCACTCTGGACGTTCATCGAAACGGAAGTTCATGAGATTGAATTCGCAGCGCATCAGAGTCCTTCCGAGACCACCAAAGATGCAAATCAAGGCGCTTCGAATGCCTGAGCAATTTTACATTAATGAAGCTATTCAGCTTGATCTGGACGTAATCAACGAAGAAGACAGCGAGGCTGTTACGAAGATGGATGTCATGTTGCGTGGAACTCGAACTTCGTCGTATCACATCCAGGTTGCTGGCGGGGACAAGCAGACACCTGATGATAGGAGCCTACATGGTGTGGAGATAAACACGATCAAGCCGTCCGGATCGGAGAGAGCTCTTATTACTCTGGATCCTGTTGAGGAGCCAGCTGTAATCGATGTGAGTATCAAAGTATCGTATTATCTCGTTTCGGATCCCTCAACGCCTATTGTTCAAGAGGCCTTATACCACCTCAATGTTGTCTCTCCCTTTGAGGCAAGCTACGACTTGCTACCGAGAATACACCCCGAATGGCCGAGCCTCTTTGATACCGAGAATATAGAAGACCTATCGGATGATGGCACAGTTGCTGCGCGGCCTCGTGGATTGGCGCAGAAATGGGCCCTCATCACGCGATATGCTTCTTTCGTCCACGAAGAAGTGTCAGTCTTGGACACCGAGGTCAAAGTTCTTGCCACCCAAGGTAACGTTACTTGCGTGGCTTCTAATGGTGGAGCGTTACCTGCCAATGGTCAGATCCTTAGCCCGAAGACGATTGAAGAAGGGTGTTTCGACCTTGTTTCTCAGAAGTCAAGTCTTGACGATCGATCGCCAGCGACCGCGGACCTCGCTTTCATCATCAAATGGAGACGGACTAGCGCCCCTGATACAGTAGTAAACTTGACGACGTTGCCCCTACCAAAACTATATGTGACCGTCTCCGAGCCGCGGGTTCTGGCTACAGTTTCTTATTCATCTTCTCCAACAGCCTCGGCGTCGGCAGACGCGTCGTCGCCTCAGCTTCTCTTCCTGGATATTACCATTGAAAACCCCTCTTCTCACTTCTTAACATTTGGTCTCAGCATGGAGCCAAGCGACGAGTTTGCCTTCTCTGGTACCAAGACGGTTACAATCAACGTGTTGCCGGTTGCAAGACGGTCGATCACGTATCGTCTTTTGCCCCTTGTCAGGGGCGCATGGATTCGACCCACGCTGGTCGTTCGGGATAAGTACTTCCAGAAAATCTTGAAGATCATTCCAACGGAAGGGATGAAGAACGATAAAGATGGGGTTTTACTATGGGTACCTCCAGAAGAAGATGAAAGTGACGATGGAAACGATGCAACGACTTCTGCATAAGGGGTAGCGATGGGTGCATAGGAGTGGGTTCAGCGGCGCTTGTCTTGCATGGCCCGGGTCTGGTTCATTGCATGCAAGTTGACGGGTGTGGAAGTCCCGCTGTTCGATACGACACTCGACACTTTACCATAAGTGCAACCTTCTGTATATTACCCGGCGGACATGTCAAGCCACATGGACGATCATGTTGTGAGCTGTTCATTGATCCATGACTAGACGATTCGGACTAGAGGTTGCATACCCTATGGAATACACGAGTTGATTTTGTCGCCCGGCACGACCTTGCCACGTGCGGATGCGCAACCGCGTCGCTTGCAGCCGAAGTAATACCAGCACATACGGAGGTGTACCACATAGCCACTCCGAAAAGCCGCACGGTGGGTAGTTATAGGGGAACAGGGTACGGATTGCTTAGCATTCCGTATTCCCAAGGTAGCTTTCTTAAGTCCGCCCGGTGAGTTACGGGGCAAGAGCCCCAACCGTGCCTCACAGTTAATTCAGCCGCTAACTTCTTCGATTAGGTAGGTATACGGATTAGGTGTGCCGCGTTAAAGGTATCCGCGGTCTTTAGCTACGAATCAACTACCTAGTTCTACTGTGTGGGCTTGGCTTACTATGTATGCCTTCCTACACGTTGGTAATCAGCATGGACCTATTTCGTACAGTCTGCGCATGGCCACTGTTGTCTCGGAATTAAGAGCCGCCGCAAATAAGGCAGTTAACTCCAGAAGGATTCGTCGGTGCCCCGTATCGTATTTCAGAGCCTGTTGCAGGAACCACGCGGGTGCGTTGCATCCTACCTAACCCACCTAGTACTGAAGACGTTGGTCAATTTTCCCGGGATTACGTGGGAGCATTGAATACCTATCGTACCAACCCAGAAAAAACCCTACGATATCCCGCATCCCATAAGTTCACAGCTTACAGTTCTCTGCAGCTGGGTCACTTTAATTGAGTTGTTTTCCCGGATCGATTCTCTTGTCTAGCAAGTGAGCTAGACAGAGTCCGATGAGTCTCTTACGACGACTCCTGCTGTCGAGAGCTCGCCCGCCCTCCTCATCTTCTCTAGCTCGATTTCACACCGGCCCAACAGCCATGAAGGGATATCTCTGCAGCGTCGCATTGCGACCATCGTCCGATAACCCGTCGGAGAAAACGGCCAAGACTCATCATGTCAAGAACTCGCGTGGTGAGACGGTCAAATTTCAAAACCCCTATCCATCGCATGTCGTGCCACCCATCTCGGTCTTCATGCCCGGTGCGCTGTGAGTAAAAGACCAAAACATCCCTTGAGATGTCCTCGTGCGCTTTATATAGAAAATTACCCATCGCCAGCCGTCGCTAATGCCGTCGGATAGAGCTAGTGTTTTCGGCCGGGATAGACCAAAGGCCAAGTTGGCCGACAAGCTCGTGGCTGTCGTAAAGCCGGAATTCCTACCGTCGCGCACGGCGTCGTCCCAGCTTCGTGCCACCTGGCTGGGACACTCATGCTACTACGTCGAGTACGCATCGGGCTTGCGCGTGCTCTTCGATCCCGTTTTCGAGGACTGCTGCGCTCCTGTGAGTTTCTTGGGTTTCAAGCGCTACACCGAGCGTCCGTGTGACATCGGCGATATTCCGTACGTGGATGCGGTCGTCATCAGCCATTCCCATTACGACCATCTCTCCTACAACTCCGTGCTGGAGGTCAAGAAGCACCATCCTAATGCGCATTTCTTCGTCGGATTGGGCTTGGAGAGTTGGTTCAAGTCATGTGGTATTCAGAATGTCACGGAGATGGATTGGTGGGACGAGGCGGAGGTTACATTTACGCCCAAGGAGACGGCCGAGTCGTCAACCGAACCTATCAAGGCGACTATAACCTGCCTCCCTAGCCAGCACTCCTCGGGCCGGAATGGCTTTGACCGCGATTGCACGCTCTGGGCCTCGTTTGCCGTGAAGTCAGGAGCGCCGGAGAAGACTGTCTGGTTCGGCGGCGACACGGGCTATCGGTCCGTTCCCAAGCTGACCGACGGTCGCACAGATGATTGGGGCCCGGAATTTCAGAACCTCCCCTTCTGCCCGCAGTTTCGACAGATCGGAGAACACCTCGGCTCCGTCGATTTGGGTCTCATCCCCATTGGCGCATACAGTCCTCGCCATATCTTCTCGCATATGCATGCCAATCCGTTCGACGCGGTTGAGATCTTCCATGATACAAAGTGCGAGAAGGCCATGGGAATTCATTGGGGCACATGGATCCTCACCAACGAGCCGCCCCTGGAACCACCCATGTTGTTGAAGGAAGCGCTGAAGCGGAAGGGTTTGCCAGAGACGGGTCTATTTGATGTCTGTGATGTCGGCGAGAGTCGGGAGTTCTAAAGAGATGGTCTTCTGCTAGACGCTTCGCTGTCTCTTTTTTCTTTTCTTTGCTTTGCGACAGGAGACGTATACATGGATTGCTGGGCTCCGACTAGATAGCTAATGACCTCCTTGACGCTGTAAAAGTTATTGTACACTACCATAAGAGATAAGTCTGTATGATGAACAAAGATGCTTTCCGAAACTGAATATGCGACTGAATAGCTGGCCATAAGCGCAGATGGCATTTGTCACTAGTTGTAAAGTACTTCGTAGGGTTGTTTACAGGTAGGTAATCCGTACGTATCGCAGTTTACTAGGTTCCTCGTCGCTGTTGATATCTGCTCGGATACGCTGATATCGTTGTAGAGAAGTAAAACTACTTATAATAGGTAGCTAGGTAGGTAGGTAGGGAATATCTTGCCCGTCTTTGTCTTCCTAGCAGGAGGTTTTCCTGACTTGTTCTAAGCTGACAAATAATTGAAATGATTCTCAACACATTCGCGGTAATTATATGTTGGATTGAATGACAAGTCGACGGGACTTGTACTTCGTACGTCTCCAGTTAAACACCATTGAGATGTAGTCACGTGCAGCAGACGATGCTGCATTGCTGGGTGTCACGTGGTGGTAACTACTTTACGGATTAAGGCAGCAGCAGCGACCTAGGGACCCGGTTGCCGTTCGCGCCTGCCTTAAGTCCAACCTCTCGGGTGCTCCTTCTGTTTGTTTACTTACAAGTAGTACACACCTTTTTTTCAAGTACCTCAACTCGACGCCAACCTCTCAACCTCTCAACCTCTTTCACCTTTCCACCCACCCACCCAACTCTTCTGTGCACCTTGCAACAACACCGAGTAAATCTCAACCCAGATTTCTTTATTCTGGACTGTCCAATTCCTCACTGCTACCTTCTCAAAACAATGCGTAACAGTGCACGCTCTTTTGCTATCGTCCTGCATCGATTTCTAGATCTAATCCCCCTCCCACCTCGAAAGTCACTCGCCCTTCGGATAGTTGGCGTCACGTCGTTGTACCAACGACCGATCTTGTAATGCCTGACCCAACCCGCAAGTTGGTGGTAAGTTTCAGCCTAAATGCACGTCGCGACGAGTGTTGCGACTCTGACCGGCGCATGCTTCCCACCTCACGCGACCATGAGTCAACAGTGCGAATCAACGAGAGGCGCAAACAAGGCTAACTGACACACTATAGGATGAGCTCTGCTCACGTGTCGATGAAGCGACCATTCTTTGTATATCTGGGGACTATGATCTCCATACTCAGGATGGTTTTACTGCCGCACGTGAAGTTTTGCTCACGATATCGAAGGATGTTGAGGCTGAAGAGGCCACTGGCTTCAATGCTAGTGGTTACAATGGAGACGACTTTGCTGGTCTCACAGCCGCCCACGACAATGGTTTTACGGGTGCTGCCCCGGCCACTGGGGCTGATCTTAACGACGGAGCGACCGTCACCACCGAAACTTCGCCGGCGCCGAGCGTCTTCTCTTCCTCGTCGAAAGCCTCTTTGCTTGAGGATTACAACAAGTTTCGACGTGGTGCTAAGCATGATCTAACCGACGAGCAGAAAATTCAATGGCTTGCCAGTATTTTCACATCTCTCCAGCGCATTGACATTACCCTTGCCTTGAGCAGAGCCAAGGGTAGTGTTGAGGTCGTAATGGATGACTTGTTGAACATTGAACAACTCGAGTCCGAAGGTCAGAGGCCTCGCGGCATCGATGCATTTTATGTTTCCGACGATGATGTGCCAAAAGGCAAGGGCAAACACAAACGTCGCAAGAGCAAGGCGACGCAGGCAGCTGTGTCGAAGAGCGCGGATGACGCTGCGTCTGTTGAAGAGCTCGGTCGAGACGAAGCCACGAAACAGGGTATGTTTGGACCTTGGAGATGCTGGGCCTTGACTGGTCAGAAGATGTTCCTGGGATTTACTAATGTTATTCGCAGACCACATCGAGCTCATAGCGAAGTCCTTCAATCTCTCGGTTTCCGACATCGCAGAACAGTACCAGCGCAACAAGTTCTCACCAGGCGCCACGATCGTTGAGATTCTCGACAACTTCATCAGTACCGGCTTCCCAACCGGCATCAATACCGAGTATGAGAAGGAAATACAAGAGGAACGCAAGCGCGTTCCTTGGGTCCCCCACGTCTACCTCGGTCCGCTCTTCGAGAATACGACTTCCGCTACCGCTGCGGTCGAGCTCATCAACGTGCTAGCAAAATATTTTCACAAGCCAGCATACACGAGGTTCAACCTGGACTACAGCATCGCAGGGTCCCCCGCCCGCCATCTCTTTTCTGCAAAGGATGCCCTCCCCGCTCGCCGGAGGTCCCTTTCCAGTCAACTGCGTCCGGAATGCACCCATTCCAGACGAACCAGCTCTGCCAAGGCCGAACTCATCGCAGGCCTTCGCCCGATCAACGAAGAAGCCAACGCGTGGGTGGACGGACGTAGCACGAAGCGCGAGATTGACCTTCACGGTGTTTCCGTTACTGACGGTGTAAACATCGCACTCGAGCGCATCTGGCATTGGTGGGATACACTGGAGACGCAGTCCACCCACGAGGGCCTCCGAGTCGTCACTGGACGCGGCAAGCATAACCCCAGCGGCGCTTCTCCATTGAACGCTGCTGTGCACAAGGCTCTTGTCGGTGACGGATGGATTTTTGAAAGTCAGATTGGTGCGTTCCTCATCACTGGACGACAGCGATGATGAGCATGCATCCTATCTCATCTTCCATCTCTCGCCGGGCCTTGATGTGCTTGTTGCCGTTTTCTTTTCCCCTTCGTTTGTTTGTTTGTTTGTTTGTTTGTTTGTTTGTTTATTTGTTCATACTTGTTTGGTCGGCTCAACTGTGTTGAGCTGCCGAGGTGCGAAAAACAAGTGAGACCGCGAACGCCCCCAAACGTACCCTGTCCATGCAGGGTTCGCGGTCTCACTTGTTTTCCGCACCGCTTCGGCTGCGACCTTGATTTATTCTTCTTTCTTTGTGGGTGTTTGATGCTGTGCTGTTGAGTTTGTTTTCTGATTTGTCTGCTTTTCAATTCGGTTGCCTCAACGGTGTTGAGTCGCGACCTGGTCGAAAGGAGGCGTCTGGAGTCTCCCTGCAAGCTAAGATTCCCTACAATGCACGACTGATATACAATGACCTGCATAGAATCAGGAGTGCTGGTTGATTGGGGTATATGATCACTCAGGACCGCTCTCGGTCGTGACTGATCTCACGAATTATGAATCATGGGTTTGACGAACGAGGGCGAGGAGTCGTGGTATGGCGGCACAAGAAGATAGAGAGCCGTTTCGATTTCTTCGACTGAAATGGCTGCCTTTTAGATGTACAGAATCGAATCTGGATCACCAGATACGTTACAAGACACCACTCGTTGTAAGGTATCACGGTCCAGTTAGCTATGTTATAGCTAAGAACAAAACCCTCGAGATTTTCACGTATTCGTACTTGAAGTCTCGAGTTTTCACCTGTAACTCGCCGTTGTCCCTCTGTGAAGACCATTAAAATATTGAGTAGCCCTTTCTCCTAAGGACTGTCCTCGCCTACCACTATCCGATGAGATCTGTGATAGGTATGAGGGGATCGTGAGAGTAAACACTACGGCGCTATCCTCGCCAGTCGACTTGCGGGGGCGTTGGGACGGTTACCATGGTATTAGTACCTATTAGTAGCTCGTAACTAACTGACATCATCCTCCCAGCTTCACACGGGCCTATTTTTAGCTCCTCAACAGGAAATCCTACGTATTTGCCTATGACATATGTCCGATCCGACAACGAAGCGCCAACCACATGCACGATACACGCAACAGCGACTCAACAGCGACGACTTCTCCAACAACCATGTCGAATCAACCTCGTCCATACGTACGAAGAGACGTATATAATAGGTCTCAGCCATGTCTAAAATATCTTCCTTGCGAAATACTCATCCCATCATTTTCGCCTCTTCGCCGCTTCGCGAGGTCCTAGTCATGGGTTTAACTAGTCGTGACATGACTCACGACACGCACCTCTCGGATAAAGCAAGCCAGTATCAGTATCAGTGATCACACTGCCATTACGAGCATAGGTAGATAGAGTAACCGTAAATAAGCCCGCGCTACAAATCACATCTATAAACAGACAGGCGGGAGGCGCAAGCAACATACAATAACCCGAACCCCCTCCCCCATCTCACCACTTCTCCAACCATCCTTCCCCAACAACTCCAACACAACGCAAAATGGCGCCCCCTCCCACCCGCGAAGGCGAAGTCCCCTACGCCGCCCTAAACGCCGGCAAGCCGTGCAAGACCTGGTACAAAGTCTACGGCGAACCCTCCACCTACGCCGGTCCGACCCTGATCGCCCTGCACGGCGGTCCGGGCGCCGGCCACCAATACCTGCACCCGCTGATTGATCTGTACGAGCAACATGGTCTCCCCATCGTCTTCTACGACCAGCTCGGCTGCGGCAACTCGACGCGTCTGCGCGAGAAGATGTCCGACACGAGTTTCTGGACCTTCGACCTCTTCATCCACGAGCTCGACAACCTCGTCGACCACTTGGGTCTGCGCGAGAAGGGCTTCTACGTGCTCGGACAGAGCTGGGGCGGTATGTTAGCGGGCGCGTATGCGTCGCGGAGACCGCACGGCTTGAAAAAGGCGATCTTGTCCAGTGGACCGGCGAGTATCCCGCTCATGGCGGAGGGTGCGCGCCACTTGTTGTCGCAGTTACCCGAGCCCGAACGGTCGACGCTGGAGGAGTGTGAGCGCAAGGGGGACTTTGAGAGCGAGGAGTTTGAGAACGCGAGTAAGGCGTTCTTTGCGCGATATGTGTGTCGGATTGATCCGTACCCCGATGATCTCATTGCTGCGTTTGCGAATCTGAAGGAGGATCCGACGGTTTATATGACGATGTGAGTATTCCGGATCTGCGCGCATTTTCCCTTTCGGCTTTGCGTTTCTGACAACCTTCATCCAGGCAAGGGCCCTCTGAATTCTACATCACCGGCTCATACAAGAACTGGGAAGGCTGGCGCGAGGCGCACAACATCGAGGTCGAGACGCTCATCATAAACGGTCGGTATGACGAGGTAGCCGAGCCGTCCATCCGACCGTGGTTCAAGCACATCAACAAGGTGAAGTGGGTGACGCTCGAAAATTCGAGTCACATGTCCCACTTCGAGGAGCGCGAGCGCTACATGGAGGCCGTTGCCGAATTCCTCCTGAATTAGTTTGAGTGTCGGGAGAGGGAGACATGGCTGTCGTGTAATATCTGCTTGTTACCTTGTCTCGTCCATAGTAAATAAATGAACAAACTGAATCAAACCTGCCGAGTAGACTGGTGGAACAATGTCTCACGTATTCCAGAGAGATAATGCCGGTATCCTGCCGCCCTCAACGATGCCTTGTCTCAGAGCTTCGACCTCCAGAATCTCATTGGCATCTCGTTGGAACCAATTCCCATGTCTCTCGCTCGTCGCGGCCGGCAAGGAAGCCAAGCTTCATGGTAACACTCTCGAAGGTCGTGTAAGTGCTTTATCTCGTAAACTCGATTTCCTCGAGACATGGATTCGGTAGATAATTCCGTGGACCTCGAAGCGTCCATGGTCCCATAGGGACTCGAGGTCACAAAGGGTTCAAATAAAGGGACCCAAATAAAGAACCATGTCATGACTCTCACTCTCGCGGAGTTCCGAGCTACCTAGTAACCCGCAATGCTGGATCAGTAATCCCGGCAACCCCAGTCTGAACGGGTATCGAAAGTGAGGGTTCTCAACTGTTAAGAGTTAACAAGAGGGGAAATCCATTAACCTGCTTGTTAGCATTTGAGCTCCTGCGATTACGGAGTTAAGGTGGTTTCAATTGGACAACGTGCGAGCAAAAGGAGGAACAACTCGTATTATGAGGGAGAAAATGTACAATGTATGTCTGTACTTTCGTACTCGCCTGGCGGAATAGCGGCACAGAGTTACCGGAACTGTGCCACTATTCCGGCCAGACAAGCAGGGTAGGTATCTTCTTCTACCTATTCTGTCAGCTAAGCTATCCTGACGATAACTTACCAGTAAATGAACTGCGAGCTAAACATGACAAAGAACCAGACGGGTTACTGGATAGGTAGTATATGTATGTAGGTAGAATCCGTAACCTCGATAGGTTTAAAAAGGGGACGGGACGGGACGGGACTGCATGTTCGTTCCCAGGTTGTAAACAAATCAATACCTAACCTGCTGCGCATCGCATCCTTTCAATGATGGACAAATGGGTTCTGTTCTAGGTACCATGTATAGTACGGAATCCCGTAGAATTCGCCTTGAAGCCAGCGAAACACACATAAACACCGCAGACATAACGTGCAAACGTGCATCTTGCCGGCAACTCACTCATATGAGGTACATAGCCGTCATTATAACCCGCGAACATGAAAAAAAGACTCAACATGTACCTATAATGCAGGCATTGCTGATCCATAATCAAAGGCTTTCTTGCTCTTCTTTTTTAGCCGCGTCAATAAATTTTTTCTTTCTCTTCCACCATGGGCCTGGTATGGCGGACCCGCTCGCAGTGCTAAGCATGTAGCGTAATGAAAATCTCCGTGCCATTTGTGGAAATGAAGCACGCCAAGTGGAAATCAGATCCGAGTGGGGGCATCGCACCGTCTAGGTCTCCCACGTTTCCCCTCTTCTTTGCATCGTGACCTCCGAAGGCCCCGACCTGTCACCGATGAGCGCCGATCATCCCAGCATCGGTGTCAAGCTGCGGGAATGTCGGTCGGCAAGAGCGGTTCCCTCGGGGACAGTAATCCGTAAATGTGTCATGTCTAATGGGGTGTGTACAGACAGGATCTAATAGGTAGTAATACAATCTCGCGGGCGAGGTGACTGTATGATGGTAGCATCGCAATAAACGGTGCAACCGTGACCGTGAACGTTCATCACTTGGACATCGGTTGCTTGGACAGTGGTAGCTTGTCCTTCGGTTTCGTGTCTTCGTCCACGTATAGGCGATGCTCGGTTATGTATTCGATGACGGGCGACGGAATCAGGTAGGTGATGCTCAAGTCGTGCTTGAGCAGCAACCTGATCTTTGTGCTACTGACTGCGGTGTTTGTTAGCAAAGGTATTGTCAAACGTCAGACAGTCGACGACTTTGAAATAAATATACACAATAATACGTACCATCATTCTGGATCATCTGGTGGATGACGTGAATGTTGTCCTCCCAGTGCTTGAGGTTCGCGAGCGCATAATCCATATCCGTGCCGCTCCGCTCGACGATCATGGCGCCGAAACTGCCCAAAATGTGGTCGAGATCTGATTCGGCCCAAACACCAGGTGTAGACATGGTGCTAATGAGATCCGCACCTGCGAGGAGCATGATCTTGACTGGTCTCCGACTCTCGCCATCTTCAGTGGTAACGGCGACACCCTTCAACACACCATTTATCTCATGCTCGAAGTGGTCCAGCACAGCGGCTGTCGGGCTATAATCGGGTTGGATAGCCTCCCAGGGATCGACCATGAGCCAGTTGGAGGTTTCCTCGGCGGCTAACTCACACATGCGGACTCTGACCAGGGGCAGCACATTAGTAATTGAGCGACAGCGGGCAATGGAACAGTAGGGATCCTCGTTCTCACCTGTGTTGCGACAGTGCCAGACCGGCTTTCTTGTAGGCATCGGATACTGGACTGAGATAACCACCGACAACTTCATAATTGGTGTTCATGCGGCAATAGTCGTTGGCCATCTCGAACATGCGCAGGTGCAGAAATGTGATGGGCGAGAAGCTGCCGCAGGCGACGAGCACGAGCGGGATGCGCTTCGGGTCTCGCTGCTGCCGCCGCAGCCGGTGTGATGGGAACCTGTAGTTGGCGAGGGTCATGTTGGAGGCTGCATTGGTCGGCGCTGGAGTCCCATTGGTGGGCGGATGGGACGTCATCGTGGGAGGAGAGGATGTGGAGAGAAGCAGAGCGCGGGTAGGGTCAAGAAGAATACTTGGGACGAGACAGGTGCGGGATGTTCGGGTTGTCGAGGAGTTGGTAGGTAGGATGGAAGAATGATGAGGTGAAGTTCTAGGTAGAGAAGGTGGTGAATAATAATATCGATGGAAGAGTGAGTGCAGGGCTGTTATTGGAAAGGTTGGCGAGGTGAATGCCGGCAGGAAAAGAAGGGACGGAACAGGAACGCCTTTGTAAAGTGTGTGTAAGTATGGACGGTTTAAGCATTGACTGACTTGACACTTCCCGTAAGTGCGCCGAACGGAAGGGAAGGAAAGTAGGTACCTACCTAGGTACCTGTAGGGCAAGGCAAGCAGCCGGGCAGGCAGGTACCTAATGGTGCGGAGGTGCAGTCACGGATGCGCACATACTCACTCGTACCTAAACAGACGGGATCACCTAACGGAATAAAGTGCGGAACCCACTTTACGGCTTTAACTGCCTACCTGACTTAGCTTGTGCCGCTGGAGTGCAGGCTCTGACAGGCTAGTGGGACAGGCCCGAAGGCTCTCCCCTCCCGCTATGTACAAAGTATAAACGCACAGTTGGTGGCTGCAGTCTGCAAAGACGCAGAATTGGCACACCTACAGTATGTACCTAAGGCATGTAACGGTAGGTACGAAGTACTATTGCAGTAGTGCCCGATCCACTGCCATCCATCAATGCTCGGCCGTCCCACTCGTTTACAGGGGCAACACCACTGAGAAATCCTCTTTGCGCGCACCTAAAGAGGTGGGGTGACCGCGCAATAAGGCAGGTACTCGTACCTACCAGGGCAGGTAGGTACAGTAGACCGATCAGTTGCGTTCACAGTTGCGCACTGTACCTACCTAAATACCTACGAAGTAGGTATTTGTGCTCGCCCAAAAAAAGCCTGCCCAAAAGTACGGAGTAGGTACGTACGGAATACATATTGTGAACGCAGTTTCCCGTCGTTAGCTACGGATTGGCTAAGCATGCCCTCGGTCTAGCGTAATCCGCACGTTGGCTGAAATCTGTGTTCCGTCTGCGACGCAAATGGCCATTCGCCCAGTCCTCGACCATCGTCATCCCACATGGTTGGTTACATAATGCGCCAATGCACAGTGTCGTACGGACTAGCGAGCAGATTGACGCACTATGCAGAGTTCTTTTTAGGGAGGTCGACTGCATTTCTTTCCATTTCGAACCAAGAAACAGGGCCAACCAACACAACGACTTTACCAATTACCGATATGTCGTGGCAACCTTGACCAGAACCCACAAGATGTCGGCAGGTTATGTAGGAATTAGGAAAGCCGGTGCAGGCTCTTAAGATGAAACAGTGGGAGTTTTTGCGAGCTGGTGTCGGTGTTTGGGGCGTGACTTGCACGAGAATCCAGGAAGAGCAACAAACACCGAGGCGAATCATGCCAGCCGCGGCTTCGCGGAGTAATCATTACTATGGAGATGTAGTGTACTGCTGCCTTCACGTCGCTCGGTAGGCGACAGTATTAGTGTAGCTCGACGTATGTCATCTGTGTACGGAATATCTGCCGTAAAACGCCAGTATTGGACGAGTTTTCCGTGGCGGAATAACTAGCAAAGACAGCCCTTTGAAGGAGCAACTCGAAGACTCAATGACGTACTTTTGCGATGGCGTGCTTCACAGTGGATCCACGGTATGCATTGCGTATGTAATCCGTAAATCGGTGCAAGTCAACCCATACGCTGATCATCAGCGGTTCAATAAGAAAATATACGAGTAGGCAGAACCACGTGAAGCTGCAATATTCCATATTCCGTGCCATCTTCCGAGGTCTGGCTGATACTACTAGTACATACCTGAAGTACGGAATAGATGGCGGAATACCCGGTGAGAAAGGCATCTGACGCTGGTCACCAGGCTACAACATGTTTGTTAATTACGCAGTGCCTCCGGATTACAAACTCCGTCAGTAGTGTTACAGCAGGAGAGAGTACCTAATCCGTTAGGTATTCCGTAGGTATTCACGCAGTTGACGACCCATTTCGCGCAAATCCTACTCATCACGTGACCCCGGCAGAGTTGCCTACAGCTGCACGGTCCTTGTTCATTATTGCCCAACGACCACCACCATTACACACAACGGTTCAGCGGAAGCAAACTCATTGGTCCTTGTCTCGTTTTCTTCCCTTTAAATCTCAGCCTGCTCGACTTTGTCTCGATTTGCAATATTTTTCTCATGTTGGATCTTTGGTCCGTTCATGGGTTTCATTAAGGGGCGTCTAGAAGTCACGATGTGACTCATCTCGTATGTCTGAGCTAAGCGTGTATGACTCCCATCTACATACCTACTTCCTAACTGAGTTATTCCGTATATACAACTCCTCGTAACTCGTAATTCACTCAGTGGAGAAGAAGTTCTTCGTACAATTACACTTAGGTTACGGGTGCCTTATATCAGTTTGCCAAGAACAAGACAAGAGAATACGACTTTGATTCAATGCACGATCTGTAGTGACCTCGAAGAGTACTCGTACGGATGCCTAGTTGGAGTAACGGCAAACATAACACAGAGATTAAGGGCTGATCAGATAGTCTTCAAGAAACTGTATGCTGCCTAATAGACAACACAACTTCTGTAAACCTACTCAATGACTACATGAAAGCGTAGCCCGTCGAAAGAATCGAGGCAATAAGAAATACTTCAAACATTTCTCACGATTCAGTAACTCTCAATGGAAATTGTATTACAGGTAAAAACCGTGCGGAAGCCGGGTGAAAACATCCTCTACTCAACTATCACAATCTGTTATCACCTCGAATTCCCCCCCCCTCTGATAACAACAGAGATACATCACCAACACAAGGTAGCTCTTACAATCATGGCAAGTTAAACGATTACGATATAGCCTCAGTCTCCAGAAACGTGTATGCTTGACGCGGGCGTGTCTATACCGACCGACAATTTAATACTCCGACCACTACCCCCCAGCCTAACCCCATCGCTAATCCAGCATATACCATACTATTAACAGCAATACAGCAACCTACCACCTAATAACATTCTTGTTCCGAGGAATTGAATATCCCCATCATGTAGTTCGAGATCAATAGTTCAGGTTTAGTTGTCGTACTCATCATCAGTATCACTCCCATCATCCGGCAACAAACCCCTAGTTCGTCGAGTCACAAGATCGTCCGCCAGTCGGCCTTCTCGTTCGTGATCAGTATACCCCTCGCCGCCAACCAGCGACAATGCTACTGGGAGGAAGATCAGCGCATGCGTAGCCGCGAAGACGACGAGTGCCAACCACACGCGGAAGTAGTAGATCTCAAAAATCTTCGAGCGAGTGAAGGCCAGCACACACACGCCGAGGAGCTTCGTGACAGTGATGCCGCTGAAGACAGAACCGCCAACATTAATAAGAGCTGTCCAGGCACGCGCATCCCGTCCTCGGAATCGACTCTTGGCTCGTTCCATAACCGAGCCGGCGGGGAACATGAAGGCCCGAGCAATGTGGGCGCAGAACTCCACAGCAATGCCAACGCAAATGATCAAGTTGACCAGGGACACGGCGTTGAGTGACACATCGAATACAGCCATTGCACCGATGATATCGACAACCGTCATTACAACCGTGACCGTCACAACGAGAGCTGTCACGACAGATCCCAAGAGGACAGTAGAGACGGCAAAGATGATACCCACAGCCGAACCGAGTAACGTGCTCGTCAGTTGGACAATGCTAGCATACTGGTCGAAGAAAATGTAGAATATGCTGTAGGGGAAGACCTTGGCACCAATATTCATACTGACTTGATCGGCAATGCGACGTGCAGCGGCATACGCATTAATAAAGTCTTCTTGGCTACGCAGCGGCTTGTGTGCGGTTCGGAAGTGACTGGCCGCTACGGAGATATTCGCTGAGTCTACGACCACAGCGTTACTATATGCTGCCCGACCACCCAACGGGCACTCATCCGTTGTCGGGGCGGACAAGAACTTTTCAAGGTAGTGCACGAACTCTTCACCCTCCGGCATGCCATGAAGCGTGATATTCCAGGGGGGATTCCGGTCGGCGAAGCAAATCTTGCCATTTTCCTTACAGCAAGCCTCGTTCTCAGGTTTTAGCCACAAGAAAAAGTCATCGATCCAACTCGCAGCGGGCGAGGAAATGTAAGAGACATCCGGGCGCTTGCGTTCCTGCTCGAGAACTGTCGCTAGTGAAAGTTGTTCACAAGTACTAAAGCGCGAGCATATCTCTTGTTGCTGCGAGCGTGATGTGGCATTCAGTCCTTGCGTCACAAAATAAACGGGCGGTCCGGCATCGAGATACTCATACATGTCATTGAAATAATCAATGAGGTACGAGTCATCGGGCAGAGCAACGCGTTGGTCCAAACCAAGCTTTACGTAGGGGATCAGTGCCACACCAACGGCTAGGAGGCCAAGGAAGACGGCAACGATGACGACCTTGACCTTCTTCCTAAGGAGAGTAGGGGCATAGTGCTTGCGGATGAATTGTTGCAGTAAACTCTCCTCCGGCATGTCATATAGGCGAGGGCCACCGTTGCCATTCTCACCCAAGTGGACGCGGTCAGCCTTGATTTGAATGCATGGGAAACAGTCGGCTCTATGATCCTCGATTCGCCTCTGATTATAAGACAGAATGGATACGAATAGTGTCATCTGCAGGAGCGCATTGATGAAGACTGCACCTGCGGCATAGACGGCGAAGTTGCGAACGGCTGGCATTCCGACGAAGGCCCCAAGGGCAAAGGAGACAGTCTCAGTAATAGCAGAGAAAAGAATTGATGGCCCCATCCGCCCTAGCGCTTTTGCTATTCTTTCTTCGACCATAGCATCCGGGTGACTTTGATTCACCCGATCAAATTCATGGACAATCAAGAAAATGTTGTCCACCCCGACGGCCAGGACAATGAATGGGATGACTTCTGCGATGATCAAAGTAGCCTTGATGCCGGCCCATGAAAATAGACCGATTGAAGATGTAATCGACATCAGGACGATCAGGATACCAACTAGGCCAAGGGTGAATTTGCTCTGAACCAATGCAACCGAAGGGTTCCTCATCAGCTCACGAATAGTCATTCCACTTGAGCCTAGCGCAATGGAGGCGTACAAGAACATGACTAGGTAGCTGATCACGATAATATTGGCATCCGTGTTGGTGGATTTATTCAACTCTTGTTCCAAACTGATTTCTGTAGAAAAGGAGAGCCTCAGGCCGCGAGAAGCTGCCTCATCTTGAGCAATCAAAAGTCGGTCCTTAAGTGCCCTCTCCCAGTCCTGGGCAGACGCAAGCTGCGAGCTGCCTTCTGGGAAGTTGTTGACGACCCAGGTAACAGTGATTGCTGGAGTGTCAGTAATATCATCCAGACCTTCAAAGCCTCCGAGAATCATGTTAGGCTCAATTGGTTGGTCAAAATCGGGTCGACACAGGACAGGAGAATCAGCACACTGCCGGAACGCGGCTTTCCAGGATATAGTGCCGTCAAACCAAACTGTAGGCGATTGAACAACACAAGCAGATCCAGTAGGTTTAAAGCATACATCTTGGAAAGATGTGCCAAAATCGGAGCCCTTCAGGTGTGCAATCTCACTCTCAACACCCGACCACCATGTAAGTGTATCGTAGCTGAGAACTGGTCCCGGTCCTGAGGAAGTTGTATCGTTAACTAAGAACATCTTCTCAGCACGATAAAAGGCGCCAAAGTTCTCGTCGAAAAAGGCTTTCTCCTGTGCAGCGGCAGAATCTGGGCTCACCCAAAGCCGCACTGGCTCTCGTTCAACATCGAATTTGATCCATCCAACACTCAGAGCTACCACGACCACGAGACTGCACATGATGGTGATGGCCGGGAATTCGGCACAAAAACGCCCCAACTTGCTGAAAGCAGTGTCGCACCATGTGTTGAGCTTGTAATGCCGTTCAGGAGGTGACGGGACCCTACTGCGCAAAAGATCCCCTTCATCTTCGTCATCACTTGGCTCCGGTGGCTGTAGCAAATGCAGGCCCTCGCTACGGCGCTGCGCATGCTTTCTCCAGGCAATATGCCCCGCAACTGCGATGCCGAGGGAGCAGAGGAGGATCAGGTAGGTGAAGAGTGAAGCAAATGTCAAGCAGGGCAGTATGCCCACACGGCACGAACCAGTCTCTTCAACCGCCGGGAGCTCCGGGCAAACTTCTGGACAATCTACACATGCACACCGGAAATTGGGGTCTTCGTCGTTGCACTTCTTTGCTTTCATTTCCTGAGGAGTCATGCCAGGTTCCGAGTATTCTTCCGGAAAGTTGATCTGGAAAGGCGAGCCGAGAGCTTGTTTCTTACCCAGGAACTTCAGCAGTTCGATGTAATTGGTTGCGCCACCACCAATGAAATTCATGGCCCTTGAATTCGATGGGCCAAATTTGACCTCCTTGCAACTGTTATAGAAACCCTCCCCGTAGTCTTTCGTGATAAGCTGATCGATTTCGGCGACGGCAGTCCCGCCACGAAGCTCTTGAGTTTGGGTGACATTTATGAAGAGGGACTGATCTGGCGAGCAGGTGAATGTACAGAAGAGGTTGTAGAAGTTGTCTTTGCAAGCCGGGCAGCTGCCGATGATCTGGTTGGGTGTGGAGAGCTCGTTCTTCAGTGCACGGAGCTGTAAAGGGCTACGTCAGCCGCTAGAACCTCTAACATGACGGTAAAGAACAAAAGAATTGAGATGGACATACTTGCTCAGGCTTACAACAGACCTTGCTGTCTTCCCACTTGGGACCACAGAGTTCCTGGATCTCTTTGGCGAAGTCCTCGTCTGGGGCTGTAGCAAGGCCGTTGTCAACGCAAGGCAGCTCTTTTCCAAAGAAGCCTTTCTTGCCGCAATGCCCACGCAGGGCACATCGGCCTGCCTCATGTTTCGGGGTGTGCAGTTCATCGGCAGCGGAGAAAGCGACCAGCAATGCCGCAGCTGTGCCGATGAGGCGGGATGTTCGCGCCATGGTTGCGCGCCCTAATGCTGGTGGAATGACGGGCGCAGCATGAGCTCGGAATCGATATATATCACCGAGTTTAATCAAAGTATGATTTCGAAATGACACAGTCGGGAAGATGGAGAAGTGATGGGTTGCCTATGTTCGATGATGATGTCTAAGGTAATCCGTAGTTGTCGTTAATCAGCGTAAACGCTGGGAGCTTTCAGCCAACGCCCAAATCCCGGTCTCGTGGCTGGTCCTGCGTCATCATGTGAACTTGGACCTGCCAAGGCACCCACACTGGAGAGCTTGGCGGGGTACGTAATCCGTACGGATCATAGGCCCCTCATTAAGCAGGTATCCTAGCTTAGAGACATATTACGTAAACTATGTTAAGCAATATGCATTATTCCGTACCTTCCGACCATAGCTCCCCGTGAATTGAATACACTCAATTGAGGTGAGTACCTGGTGGACTAAACATTCTGAGGTCCAGATAATGTTCCGTAACCACGGTTGATATTCCTGAGAGAATCGCGATTCTGCTTCAGTGGGTGCGATAATAGGCTACATGATTGTTTGCCGGGTCTCACCCAGGTTTCGACTGTAATTTGCAAACATTCATGGATACCTAAGTTGCGTAATCCGATGTAGTAGGCACGTAGTACGGATTCCGTAGATAAGGTTCGGGGCACCGGGCACAGATCACCCCGTGACCGGCCGCATGACGACCCACCCGGCGCCCGGAGGTACATAGGTACCTCCAACTTATACGGAAGGTACGGTAGCCTACCTAAGGTACTTGGAGGTAGACAGCCGGAAGGGAAGGAAGGTGGTGTGGTTTGCGGGACCGTATAGTGCCATAGGTATCTTAGACGGTAGGTACGGAACAAGCCGTGGCTGCCCAGTGCAATGACCGGACTTCTAGCTACCAGAACCAGGCCCCTTCCCTGTACCTGCTCTTCACAGTCAATGCACACAAAAATGTTCCTGCCTTCTGAGATGGTGTTTGTTTGGTTTGATTACGTACCCATCTACGACGCACCTTCCTTCCAAAGTTCAGTACCGCCGACATAATGTCCATTCTCCACCATTAGGTAACTCAAGTTTCAACTTACCTACCACCTACTTCTCCCCATCCTACTTCTCTCCATCCTACTTCTCTCCATCCTACTTCTCTCCATCCTACTTCTCTCCATCCTACTTCTCTCCATCCTACTTTTTTCTACAACCTCAACTTGTCCATCGTACTTCTCTATCTAACTTCGCCATTCTGCCTCTTCATTCTACCTCTTCTTCTACCTCTTCATTCTACCATTCTATTTCTGAGTCCTGCTTCGGCTCCATCCTGCTTCTCTCCGCTTTCTTCTCTCCGACTCTACCCACGTCTCTACGACCCACGTCTCTCCGACTCTGCCGATGTAGGCACTCCTCTATCATCTACTCTCTGTCGCGTCCTTCTCTGCCATCAACCTTTCACGACCCACTGCTCTACCATCTATTACTTTGCGACCTAGTGGACGTTTCTGCGACTTACTTTCATTCCCCTACTCTCTTGTCATCTACATCTCTCAATCTACCTACTTTATTCTAATTTCTCTATCACCTGCCACCTCGGTACATTTGTCCACCCTCTTCTCTCTGCCTACCGCTTCTTCGAGGCGGCGAGGCCTGGTTCTCCGGAGCCCACCTCCATTTGTCCACCTGCCTTCATCTACTGCCTACCTAGGTAACCAGCCTACTTCCTTCAATGTACATGTCTGTAACCTACCGAACTACTTTTGTCTACCTACTTCTCTCCGCCCATTATCTACCAACCTGCCTACATTCATACCTTCTGTCATCTGTGGTATGCTTTTGGAACAGCTTTCACTGCTTTCTCGTTCATTTCCTTCTCTATATCACTTTGTTCTCTTCTATCTCCTTCTGGACAAGATACTTATGAACCTTTCCCCTTCAGCATATTTCGATTCCTGCGATCGGTTCCTTCCGCCTGTCACTACATCAATCGGCGTTGCGATGATGCGATACTCTGTCTACGGATGGATGATTCGCTAGCAGCGTCGCACCCATAAGTCTCATGAGGACGTCGAAAGACGGTCGCATTGGGATGGATGGGAGGACTGCGATCTCCATGATCGCTTGGCTCGGCCGCGGCCACAAGCGTTGCAATGATGCGATGTTCTGCAAACGAGCGGATGATTCGCTAGCAATGTTTCATCCGGAAAACCTCATCAGGACGTCGAAAGGCGGTCGGATTAGGTCGACGGGTGGTGTCCGATCGCTATGATCATTTACGTATCTGGTTTTCATCAATGCTTGGTGCTATCCACGTTGCGATGACGCGATGCTCTGTCACCAGACGGAGCTCTTCGCTAGTAGCGTCTACTCAGAAGCTCTATGAGGGTGCCGAAGGGCATCGGATTAGATGGACGGGTTGAAAGGGTAGTACTGCAAGCAGATAGATCTCCACCGACGACGCGATGACGCGATATTCTCTATCTCCGGACTGAGATCCCTCGCTAGCGATGTCACGCGCCCAACAATCTATCAGGCAGTCGAAAGACGCCAGACTAGAGAACGGGTCTAGGTGCGTACAAGACTGCGGCCATAGATCAACTAGAGCTGCGAGGATGTGATGATCTGACTGTAGTCGCCTTCGTGGCAGACCTCAGCGGGCGCGATTCACTAGCAGCGTCGACCCACGTGAGGTCTTATGAGGACGCCGAAAGGTATTCAATTAGGACTGATGGGTTGATTATATATGAGCTAGCCGTTGAACTCGGACGTCTTTGAGGAGGCCGCAAGGCATCTGATTTGACGGATGAGTCAATTGACTAGCTCAGCGGGCTCGGATGTCTCTATCTTGGGTCGCTGGGATAGAGCAGATGGGTTCATTACTTAGTGTTTCATCTATCTAGGTAGATGAACCTATGTAATAGCTAGTTAGTACCCCCTGAAGCTCTATAAAAGCATCGCAAGATGCCGGATCGGACTTCACGGGCAGGTATCACCCTAGCATCGCACCCAGACGAAGTCTGTGACAACATCACACTACGTTGTCATGGATGGATGGATTCGAAGTACTATCAGCGTCGAAAGACGTCGGATAGACTCGATTTGCCTTACACGCAACTTCTCCGTTAAGCGTCCGATCGGCAACGACAGCATGTCGACCGGCCGGCGCCAGGCCTTGCTAGATGATTGGCCCCCTATGCCCATCATCTACTACTGGTCTGTACGGTTGTACACCCTGCTTATGATGATTCAACCGAAGGTGTTCGACTGGCCATTGGCCGGCATCCTTCGGGATGGAGGATACTTCGGTCTTTCTGAGGCAGACTTTTCATGGGGGATCGCATCACATCAGTTGCCACTGATGGTAGTAGTACTACAAAATGGATCTGAACCAGGAGCCGTTGGTTCTTGGTACAAGTATCCTACGAGAGGGTCTTGGGGGATTTGGCATCGCTACGGGGGTTTACGACTACGGGTTGGATCTGAACCAAATGGCATTGGCTATTGGAACAGAAACCAAACACGGTCTTGTGGGATTCTGGGGGATAAAAGAGTAGGCTTTGGGAGTTGACATAGTCATCATCCGAGCAGAAGCCATAACGAGACGGTGGGCGGGACCAAAACAGAAAACAAGAAACGAAACATGAAAAAACAAAACACAAAGACCATAACGGGAGAATTGGACCAAAAAAGAAAGATTATTTAAAAGCAAAAATAAAGAACAACACACATAACGGGAAGGAGGTCGGGACCAAGAAAAATCCAAAATCATGATGGGAGGGATGGCAGGGCTGAAAAGCAAAACAACAAAAAACGAAACCAAGAAATAAATCGAAAAACACTACAAACAAACAAAACAAAAACAAAAACAAAACGAAACAAGAAGAAAACAAAACAAAACAAAAAGAAAACAAAAATAAATCAAAAATAAATCAAAAAGAAATCAAAAAGAAAACAAAAATAAATCAAAAATAAATCAAAAATAAATCAAAAATAAATCAAAAATAAATCAAAAATAAATCAAAAATAAATTAAAAATAAAACAAAAACAAAACAAAAATAAATCAAAAATAAATTAAAAATAAATCAAAAATAAATCAAAAATAAAACAAAAATAAAACAAAAATAAAACAAAAATAAAACAAAAATAAAACAAAAATAAAACAAAAAAAAGATGATATTATCTGGAGGATCGGCTCAGATATATCGAGGTTGGCAAGAAGCCCACAGGATATTCGATTGTCCTATTACGACAAGCCTCGAGCTGTCTGATACGACAAGAAGAGTCCTGGTCGGGTTATGGGGGGAACATGGGGGCAGATTTATTCGAGCCGACCCAGTCGCGCCAGAATAATACGTAAGACGTGTGTACGAGTCTTGGCTTCAGTCTGCTCAGTTCTTCATGCCTAGCATGTCGAGACGGGGGGTTGAACATATAGCCTATGACGCACCACGATCTGAAGAGAGTAATGTGGAAGTCGTGTGGTAGTCTTGGCTTTGGTCTTCTCAGTTCTCCATGCCTGGCATGTTGAGACGGGTTGATTAATGTGGCCTATGATGATCATGACTTCCTACATACCTTATAGGAATAGATAGTTTTGTTCGATACGGATGGGAGTAGTGCTGGATTGTTTACCTAACAGTTTCGTCTTTCGGTCGTCAAATTGGGGCGGCGAAGGAGGGGGATAGTGATGGGACAATTTTCAATGGTCGAATTCCTAACTATCAATCTGTCTTCTTTTATGATGTGCATGTCTGTCTACGGCGATGATAATTTTGGATCTTTACTTGGGCTATCGTAGGTACGTATGCAGGTCTTGGTATGCTGCCGGCGATCAGGGCCGGCGATGCTCGCTCTTGGCGCTTCGTCCGCCTTGGTCGATGGATCGTGAATGTCAGGCAAGTTGTATGAAATCGGAATCGGGAACTTGACGTGTTAAACGCGAAAACTATGATCTGCGTTATACCCCTGTCGGAACGAGTTAATGCGGAATACACGTCGAGTTGCCCGTAAGCTCCCATTAAGATCACTTGAATTGAGACACTCCTGTAGAAACACTGGTATAAGGACAGAACGTTTACTTCGCTAAGTCCTGAGAGAGAGCTTTCAAAGCATCAATTCCGGCGCTATCTATCAGGCCATCACATCCCATCCCTAGGTCTCCATTCTGACACGTCAAGTACACTTTTCCTCGCAGAGGCTCACTGCATCGAACAGACACAACACGCTACAGATTGTCACCATTCCTCATAGCCTATCATGATTAGTTTCATCCGAGATAAGGAAGTCAAGTTTAAGGACTTCAGTATCGGGACGAAGTATCGTAGTAATTATACCCTTCGTCGACACTCCGCTGTCGGTTCGCAGCTGGGCCGGAGTAATAGTCGTTCTCGCTGCGCAGAGGCTGCGGTGCAGTCATCTTGCGCTGCGGCGCGAAGCGCTGACGTTGGGCGAAGGGGACGGCTGTGGGGCTACGGGTCGGGCCGTTATTGTAGTTGAGGACCCGGGCGGGCGGTGCTGGGCCAGAGCGGTGCGCACGGATTGACTGAGTTGGCGTGATTGTTCGGCCCTCGGAGTAAAGGGAACGATTCGACGTCCATTCGTTTGCTGAGTATTGCGACTGGTTGCGGAAATTGGACGGGTGCGAAGAAATCGGGGTGCAGACGGCCTCGGGCATGGCCGGCATCATGTCATGAGCGGGCGAGGCGGGCTTACGATTTGAGATGGAATCTAACCCAGTTGTTTTCAATTGTAAGGGCGGCTGATACATGCTGAAGTCGAGGTTGGGGAGTGTTGGTACAGGAGATGGCGCCCGATCGGAGCCCATGTCTGCAGCCCCTGATATAAGTGGAGCGCGTGACGATTGGGCGCCGATAGAAGAATTCGTCATATTAGTACCCTGGCGAGAAAGTGGAGGGAATTTCTGGTCGAATTGGCCGAGTTCTTTGTTCCGAGGCGTGCTGGGACGTGAAGAGTACGCAGGCAGTGTCGTCATGGTATCGTTGCGATTCAACATGGGCATTCCAGGTACTTTCTCACCCAACTCGAGATCTTCGACAAAAGGCAGAGTGGCCTGTCGCTGTACACGCGTTTGCTCGCCCGAGTTCTTGCCATCCTTCTCGCCGGCCCTTGCCAGTATCCGTTTCAATTCACCCTTTGCGAGAGCCTTGTTGATCTTCTTTGTCACGATACTCTTCAATCTCTTATTGACCTTGCGCTCACAATAGCCGTGTAGACCGCCATCTTGATTGGGGATGTAGTGCCAGAGGAAGAACACGTAGCAGAGTACACCACCCAGGAGAAAGAGAAAGGAGAAGATCCAGACAACGAGCGTGAATAACATGCCGGAAAGGATCACGGCTTGCTGAGTGTTTTCTGCTGCCAGTGCTTCGATGTTGGAGAAGAAGCCTCCAATGGCAGATTCGAACGAGGACTCGTCGACTGGCGTTGTGTTTAGTCTGTAGACACCGTAGAGTGTTAAGGCGTTGACTACCTGACGAGGGCCCGAGCAGACAAGCACTCGAATCCAGGCTGGAGACAATTAGTACCTTGCAGCATGTAGACAAACAGATCGGGTACTTACACTGCAAGCTAAAATACGAGAACAGGGCAACGTATTCAGCACCTTTCTTCGACTTGGTCAGTTCTGCAAAGACCAGAAAACGGCGCCAACCTTGGCCACGGCCAACTCGAATACTTTCCAGGCGGACTGCAAGGTTGTCCAGGTAGCACTCCGCAACACTGCCGCGCTTCATGACACGCCAGGCGCGGAAGTGCTCGAACATGAGATTGACCAAACTGGCCAAGATGGCGCCGGCGAAGATCCATTTGGACTGCTGGAAGGTGAGAAGTTGGGTAGGTTCAATGGAAGAGGACCAGTGGTTGAAGGCCAACAGGTTGACGGCAGTGAAGATGTCAACGCCATAAACGGCCAGCGACAGTAGTATGGTGAAATAGAGATAGCCATAGGCAAGGTAGGTGAAGACGGAGATTGTCTTGAAGTCTTGGAGGCTCTGAAGGAGGCGAGTCAGTGACGGTGATCTGATACACGCGGGGGAACGGTCCATGACTTACGATGGCATCCCATTTCTGTTCTGCGCGGATTTCCTCGGCCTTTCGCGTGGTCCCAAGGAACATCATCTTGATAGACGATTGAACTTGAAACGGTGATCAAAGGTTCGCAATGTCAGAATACATTAAAAGAAAAGGAAATCGACTCTGTCGATGGGGGTATCAGATGGGGTATCTCGTCGAAAACAGGTAAAAGTGCAAAGAGTGTGCAATCGTGATCGTGATGGTCGTTCTTTGAGCGAGCTGATCAAATACTTTGATCGGAAAGTGATGCTCGTCCAAATGGTCCCGCCGTTAAGTACAATCGTTCTTCGCCAGCGAAGTATACGATATGTGTTGGGAGAAGAGTGAGAGCGCGCAAGCCGGTAGAGGGCCAAGCGCAAGTGAGGTTGAAGAGAGTGTGCGAAATGGAAAAGCCGGGAGGGATCGTGGGGATGTTTGTACGAGTAAGTAGGGCTCGCCCACTTGGGAAGCACACCGGGCCACCGTAGACCAGGTGGTTGGCGAAGGTGTCAGAAATGATTCACCACAGCCTATTGAGGAGGCATTTTTATCCCGAAGGGATGGACGCGACGAAAGAATGGAGCGAGGATTGGACCAGGAGTGGGCGATCGCTCGGGGGAATTGGCCTTCCAGGTGGATTGTCTAGTCGAGATCGCGTTAAGAATATTGCGCGGGTCCAATTGAAGGAGTGAAAAGAATGTTGTTGACAGGCCGGCTGTTCCGAGGGAAACAAGAGTCAAAAGAGTGTGGGCTGGAAGAGATGGAATGGAGACAGAGAGGCCTCGCACTGGAGTAGGACCTGGTGTGAGATGTTGTTGGGGGAATGGAGGGAGCGCCGGGCAGCTTGGAGGCGGTGGTAGCAGTAGCAGTGGTAGCAGTGCCAGGGAAGGGACATGCATCGGACGAGTGGGTACTTCAGGACTGGGCAGGTACGTTGCACCACTGGCAACTTCCCGGAGCAAACATGTATCGGTACCGACTCCAAGCACCTTAGCAGGTACCTGCACTAAGGCAAGGCACGAGTGCGACTGCAACGATGTAATTCCGCCGTGAAATCAGGGCCCTTGAAGAAATGCCTGTTTGATCTCCGAATTCTGGGGTTTCTGACGCCAGGGGTTTGTTTGACCATGAGCTCACAGCGCTCATCTCATTGGCTACAGTCGCCGTCAGGCATGGCACACGGCGGCTCGCCCTACGTAGGACACATGTCATTGTCCGCCCGTCTTTAACGGACTTCCCTTGCACTTCTTAGCACCGAAATCTGAAGATCGCATTCAATTGGTCGTCGCGGTTTCTTCTTAGAGTCCACAGAATCATTGACGCGACTCGCCATGCAAAAATACTCAAACACGGTAAAATGCAGAGTTCTTTCCAGTTTTCTCGTCAATTCGGAATGCGCCCAAAGACTTGACCGAGGCGGTACTGTATACTTCACTGTGCCGCATTGAGCGCGCGTTTAAAAGCCCACTGACAGCCCGTATGCGGGTGTGCAGAAGAGACAGCGTCTATTTTACGCTTGCGGCCATCTTTCTGTTTGTCGTTCCTCCCCAGTCAGCTTCTCATAGGCCACCCGATCGCCAAAGACTTGTCAAACTGCGCACGCGCTAGTGAGGGCTAGCCTGGGATGGGCTAGCGTCGCACGCTAAGGAACCGTCAAGCTAGCGAAGCGCACCTGCTCTTTTCCGTAGGGTGTCCGTTGTGGATCCAACCCAGACGGCCCCACTTCGTTACCACCACCTGCAACTTCCAGGCGAGTTCAACATCGATGAAACCTGAAACGGAAGGGAAACTAACAGTGGGTCCCTCGCTACAACAGCAACGCTCCCGTTGCCTATCGTATACCTCGGTCCACTCTTCTCCTTCTGTAAACTGTCGACCTATCCTTGCCGTACTCAGCTTGACAGTCATGTACGTAAAAATTTGTATTTATTGACAATAATTCCGAATGGTACCGTGCTTCTCACTCACGGTTGGCATTACCTACTTGGGTGGATGAGATCCATCTGCTTCTTTCCTATGCAAGACAGCCGCAACCAGACATGCAAAATACCTAAGGTGACGTGGATTCCCTGGCCATCGTCTCCCCTTTGTCTCACTCCACGACGTTTGGCGTTGATCGCTTGGTTGAGTCTCGTCGACCAGAGATTTCAAACCACTCGTATAGACTAAGCTCTACAACGCTGGCATATAGAAAATATCCTGTTCCGTAATATTTCTGGTCAATAGTCAAGCTGGTGTCAGGATCTCTTATTACGAACTCAATTGTGAACCGTTCAAGCAAGAGAACTTCATGCTGACCAAAGACAGCCGAAGTGTCTCATGGCTAATCAGAATGAATAAAGCGAACGGAAATGGCTGCTTTTGGCAAAGGTGCTCTTTGGAATGATATGGCTTACTCCCCCCTATCGTCTTGGACAAAGGCATTCAAACATTCAAACACGGCGATGTGAACGGGGTTCTTCCGGCAGCTATCAAAACTCTCATTTACAGTCTTTTTCTCCAATGGTTCGTCTTCTTGTCCAATTTTCATCTACCTGCTACCCATTCCCATCCCTATCATCCACCTCTCTGGGGTAAGTAACGATCATGGCAAACTTCAAGGACCCTTACCGTACATATTTCAACAATGGGGCCAAATACGAATTCATCCTTGAGGTAGTGCCCAACATTTGGAAGATCAGTCGCAGGACCGATCGAATGGAATATCTCGCTGAAGATGTCACTGACACGCTGTTTGTCAACGCCGACAGCGATCCCCGGCAACTGACGGATAGTGGCCGGCTGATGAGACTTGAGGGCCACAACATGTTCCAGCGCGTTGAACAGGTCCTGAACCATCCGAATCTGGTGTGCTTGGTTGATGTATTCGCAATGCAGTTTTCCAACTCCGGCAAATTGGGCCGTGCTCGGTGGTTCACCGTCTGGGACTACTGCGATGCTGGGAATCTTGGGAACCTCCTCGTACCATCGCAACCACGCCCCCAGGAACCAGAAGTGATGGATCGGGTAAGGCAGCAGGTGGCACGAGATATCAGACAGGTCAGACAGGGGGCTGACGACGTGGAAATGGAAGAAGCACCGCCTGAAGATGCGAAGCCGCCAACATTCCTGCCTGAATCTCTTTGCTGGCATGTTCTTACCTCGGTGCTCAGAGCTCTTGCCTGGTTGCATGACGGTGTTAAAGAAGTACATCGGAGGCCGAACGCCATGTGGCAGAGGAGTCGCGAAGATCTAGACTGGCAGCCCATGTTACATCGCGACATCAGGCCGGAGAACATATTCCTGAGCCATCCCCGGCGAGCGGAATGGTACGGTCCCGTGAAGCTGGGCAACTACGGGACGCTGTTTGTTTCAGGGCACTGCCAAACTGCTGGGGATCAACACGCTCCAGTCTATTCGAAAGTCATCAGTCCACCGGTGCCGGAAGCCTTCGGGGGCCTTGAGAACTTGATCGCCCTGGATACCATGTACGGCAGTGTCTATCCTTTTCAAGTAAGTAGCCACCACAAATAAAATACATAATGGGCTCATTCTAACGTAGAGACTAGGCTGGCCAACCGTACACTATGGTCAGTGAATATCGGGCTCTTGGTGAGATTATACAGGCCATGATGGTTGAGCCGTCGACGAGTAATCACATGGGAATGATTCAATCACATCCTGTAACGGAGAACCTGGAAAACGTGGGCTACACTGGTCGCCTGAAGAATTTCTTGGTCAAGATGATGCAGTTTGACCCGTGGGAGAAGACGGGGGAGACGGATGAGCGAAATCCCTCCTATGTCACCAGCAACTTGTATGGTGAGGCCGTGGAAGGCTTTGAGTGGTTCCGGCGCAACGGCAGCGCTGAGGCCAACACGTATGTGACACCAAAAATGGCCGAGGATGAAGACCGTCTGGAGTATTCAACAGTCAAAACTGCCGCAATGCTCAATTCCTACCGGAACGTCGCAGATGTATTGGAGCAATTCCCCTAGACAAATTCCGTACTATTGGGTCAGCGCGTTGGCTTTGGTCGTTCTAGCTATGTCGGAGAATTAATCCTGGTGAGAAAATGAGACTTTGAGGGTAGAAGCATTGATAATAGCATCCACTGTTCATTCTTTACCGACATGAGATGTGTCTAAGTAGGTGAAGAGAATCACCCAAGTGTTGACGATTTGGTACGGAATACGAGTAGGGTCGTCATGGTAGGTTGTTGAGCTAATATGGATTTATGCGTGCAACCCGCCCCGATTAAAGTCACTGATCCGTTGAATGCATGCAATGGAGACAACTCCAGAGCAATGCAATTACACGTTTCGATTACGTATCGGAATTATTCAATCAGGTATCTATGTACCTCGGATTAGACTGGTCGCGGGCACTGATCGATTGACCTGCCATCTTCATCTTCCGTGCGGGACACAGATCTGAACACGATGCCAAGCGTCAGGACAATATAGGCCACGGAGCAAAGTCCATCACGCAGCCTCCCCGAGACCTCAGCTCTGTGCGACATCCGTATCAACAAAAGCGCGAGCCCGAAGAGCAGAGAAGCCAAGATGCCACTGGCCGCGCCAACACCCCCTCTTCTCCTCACGAAGCGGCTCACTTCGTTTCTCCAAGGCAATCTGTCGCCCGAGATTCACACGACGCTTCTCACGACCATCTCCGGAAAGCTCCTTGCCCATGCCTCGCCGCATCCTGTTAGCGCCCTCCGTACGCGATCAACCGTTGCGGCCTCGCTCTGGGCCTTGTACGCCGCCCCATCCACAACCGCGACCATAGAGAACGCCTTACCGCCACACTCCCTGCCGACGAAAGCCGGTGGGTCGACGCCGAGCGCTATCACTGTTCAGCTCACGGATGCCATCGTGGTCATTAGACGCCTGCGATGCGGTCTCCTGTTTATATGCATAGGGCCCATCCCTGAGGCGCCTGACTCCGCTTCGCTACGGCAGCAACAGCAGAGTCGGCCCATACAGACTCCCCAAGCAAACAGTGACCCCCAGTCTGCTCCACTGTTGAACTCGCCGTCAGAGGTAGACAGTGTTGTCAGTGCCGGCGCTGCTACTACTGCTAGCGTCACCACAGTCGCCAGTGTCGGTGCTTCAGCTGTGGTGGCCATGCGACGGCAGGCTGAGGAGCTGGCGCGTTGCTTGAACGAAAAGCTGGGTTCTTTAGGGGTGCCAAGCGAGACGGCTGGACCGCTCGAACCGCGCTGAAAGCGCAACCGGCTTTTCACCAGATTAGCGACGCGATTCTATCTGGAAAATACTGTCGTTCAACTGAGGACGTGTCTCGTCCCAGGAGTACGAAAATCCCTCAAGGCGGAGAATTCACTGTCACTCAACAACACTTTCCGGCATCTACTTGCAATCCCTAAACGATACGACCTCATCAACCTCATTTTATGCAAACAGTCGGCGATTGCCCGGCGCTCTATATCCGAACCAGGGGGGCAGGTTCTGTTCGCAAGGCATCTACCGGAGAAGTCGAAATCCGACTCGGTCCGTTTAGAACACATTACCCTTGAAGCTGGTCTCTCCATGACGGGATGATACCCAGAATTTGGCTATATTTCCCAAACTGGACCTATCAGAATCTATAGCCCGTCCGCTTCAAACGCGACATTGGCTAATCCGAAATGCCTAGGAAGTAGCATATCTTTAAGGGGCACAGGCCGACTAGTCCTAATAGATCTGCTTCCTTGCGTCTGTCATCCTGTAGTGCACGTTTGATGGACTGGATAGGTCATTACCTCCTTGTTGCGGTTCTCCTCTGGCCCATGACGCGCTTCGCGTTATGTTTATGCTTGACTACCCACTTAAGATTCTACGAAGATATGAATGTGTGGCTCGAAGAACAGAGCACATCAGGACTTGTACGGAATGAATACATGAGGACACGATTATGAGGGCCATAGTGGCCAGTTTATCATGTTAAGACATGAATGGAATAATTCACTTGACTCTTTAAGATCTCACCACTATAATGGTTCCTCTCGATGGACTGACTCGAGACAGTAGTAGCTTGTGTATTTTGCTGATCCTAAGTATGTTGTTATCACGGCCCCGTGAGGCCCTTCTTGGACGAACGAGGTATCTATGGCTCCACACTCTCCTAGCATTCAGAGCTAGGTACCATGAAGCGAATATTCCTCTTCTAATGCTATGTACAGGCCGATTTCACCGTCACTTTGTGGTCACCCTAAAGTGGAAGGAGGATCTGAACATTTGTATCGTTCCTCTTACGAGCTCCAGTCTACGAAAGAGGTTGATTGGCTACCTTTACGACACGATCTTTCGGTGAGGCATACGATACTGAACATCCCCGTTCCCTGCTGGCGAAGCAGTCCGTATCCATGCAGACGGCAAGATAATAACTGAGGGACACTGATCAACATCGGACCGCAACTTCGACTATGGTCTATCATTTCCACAATACGCCAGACGTTATCTGCCTTCCGCGTGGCGTCGAGTACACCCTTTGCTTCTCATCCTTGTCCCAGGGGCGTCATCTAGACTCCCTCAGGCTCTTCATTGTCATGTTGGTTGATGAATACGATCACTCCTGAATGTCACTGTGAGGAAGATCGTTGAGCTCGGTGTGATCAGAAGCTGCTAGAGATATGTATAGGGCTTCGTAGAGGATTCACTTGGCTCCTGCATTTCATAGCTACCGGTCATGGAGAAGGTAGGCAGTCTTAGCCCTCCTCTATATACTCCGACCACATCTATCAACACCCTATAGGGTAGGCTACCTATACACCAGACAAACATCCTTGCTCCGTCCTGTATTGCATATTGAGTCTTGCCCTTACACCGAAGTCTAGCTGTCAGCCAACCCCTCACATAGATCGACAGACAGATGAGACCGAGACTCGACTGAGATACCCGTTGACCAGCATGTCTCGGCAGCACCATGTCAGCATGCTCTGGGCCCTCCTACCCCAGCCAACGAACCCACATCAAGGAGGGCCGACAGAGCCGGTGGCGACGCTCGATTTCCAGTCGATCTCAAGCAACCGCTCACGCCATCGCCAGCACACGACTCGCTTCGCCTCAAACCCTCCCTCGACTCAAGCTTCGAGGCCCTCGGCATCGAACGCCACCAAGTCGTACCAGATGAAGCTCATGCTGGGAGTTTGTTGGCTTTTCCTGTGCTCAGCCTATCTGTAACGAGAACGAAAAGGGTACGTCGAGGTCTGAAGAGGAATGTCTCACGAAAGCGGCAGCCGGCGTGAAAAGGCAAAGCGGTCGTGCATCATCCGAGGAGAAAGCAAGATCAGGATGAGAAGAGAGTAGATCAGGAGGAAGAGGGCAAGGAAGTGTGTGTGCAGTGGACCGGTCAAGATGGGCTTTACATTGGCTTAATTGCATGATTACTGTCTACGTAGGTTTGTTTCTTGTGAGGCCTTTACCCGATGGTGTATCGAGAAACGAAAACCGATTCACCGAGTCGAGATCCCCATTCCTGCTCGTCCACTCCTGATCTGCCCCTGCTTCCAAGGTAATATCTTCTCCCTCCGGCTAACTCTTATAGTCAGTAATTTCAAGATACCCGTAGTAACCTCCTCTCAGTGTCCACCAGTAGTTGAAGCAGGAGATAATCTCAATGTAGTTTCTGATCGATCTGTCATCCTGAGGCGGCGAATCCATGATCCCATGTCCATCTCTCCCACACGGTCCAACCTATGGCAACAAGGTACAACACCAACCAACGTGTAAGCACCGTCCCAAGTCCAAGCCCACGAGCATCTCTCCCCGGATCCAGATCTCACCAACCATTTCATATAAACATCTTTGCACAACGCTGTCCTCCCATCATCCCGGATCCCTTGTGTACAGACAATAACTAGATCGCCATCATCAGGTTCTCTCCCAAGCTAAAATATCTCCGTCCACACAAAACCCACCACATACGAGCATTACAGTAATACGAATGCCACCCCCTTTCGAAGCCTGATCCCGGTTTCAGCAAGAAACATCACGGACACGAACGTGACACTTCACCAAGAAAGAATCAAGCAAACACCGGGAACTCAAGACTTCGTGCTGCACACACACACACACACGACCCCAAAGGAAAAGCAAAGAAGAAGGGCAGGCGATCTCCCGAGAAAAGAATATAAGATTAAATATGAAAAATACTTCTCCTCTCCCCAGCCACTAAATATAACCCAACCACACCCTCTCGATCCGCAGGACCTCGGCCGTGAGCCGCGATCGAGACTAGATAAAATAATACCGAGAGAGAGTCCCATGTAGAACGTTCTCCGCGGGGGAAACCTTCGGGTTGTTTCGATCGAAAAGTCTTGACCGTACAACGCTTTTCTAAGACACAGGCCCTTTCTCTTAGTTTTTCCCGGACTCTAGCCTCTCTTTTCTCCCTTCGATGGTAATTCTTGCCGGTCGCCTTTATAATCCTGTCAAAGAGGGGACATCGCGGATCGGATCTTAGGCAACCCTAACCTGGGTTCTTGTTCTGTCTGTCTGTCTCTAAAAATAATGCAGTCTTTTGTCGTTGTGGCATGTAAATGACGATGAGACAGCACCGTAAAAAGTACTCAAACTTGACAAGCGAAAACGTCCAGAATCTTCTGAAATCAGACACTTCCCTCTTCCCTCATCCATCTAGATCTACTGTAACTTATGGATAAGTAAGTAGGTGTAGAAAGAGTAGAAATGAAAAACGTCAGATAAGCTACCTGCTTGCTTGACATGTCGTGGTGGTGATATGCTGCTTGCATGTGAGTCAATACTAAGAGGACGCCAAGGACCCGGGGGCAAGGACAGCTACAGCGACTCGCATGACACATTTTTCTACGCGCAGGAATTTTGCTCACCGTATCGCCGTGCACGGGGTAATTGAGCCGAGTTGATAGGTAACTGACCGGGAAGACTTGACGTTCTTTGGCAGATATGCCAACGTACGTTTGAATCATCGCAAAGATCAGTTGCGAATCATCATATGAGACCGGAGATAAGTAAATTCAGAAGACTCTGATCAAGTTTCGGCACGGCTGTTACATTTTTTGTAGATAGATAATAGCTGTTGCTCACACCGCGACCGCCCTCTCTGTGTCCCATCTACAATGCTCCCACTCTCATTCCCGCCGATTCAGCCAAACACACATTTTCACAACGCCAACTCCGGCCGAATAGGGGGTTATCAGCACCATGTCTAATAACGCAGGAAACATCACCCAGAGTTAACTCCCAACTGTTCAAGACAGTATCACAATCACCTCATTTCCATAATCACAAACACATAGTCCCCAAATGCAATGAATGCTCAAATTCGCCAAATACAACGCTCTATGACTCCCAAAATGAAAAGGTGCCAAATCCCACAAACTACCTCTTCTCAGCCAGAAACCCGACATAATACCTCGGTTTCGATGACCCCCAGCTAATCGGTATTATCGAGAGGAAATTCGTAAACCGCTGCCCATTCTTCTTGAAATTCGTGACCTCGAGCGCAAGTTCACTGCGAGCCTCGACGGCGCGCCGCATCTGTCGCAGCGCCGTCTTTTCGACGTGGTGGCTCCGGACCGAAGCAGGCGCGACAATGTGACCCCCTGGAGCTTGCATGAAGCGGCAGTTGCGCCCCATCAACTCCTTTGAGGAGTACCCCGTCAGGTGCTGGTAGGGCTCGTTGACGTAGACGATGGGGCAGTCGGGCTGGTCGATGTCGCATACGACTATTGCGCATGAGGCGTCGACAGGGCCGAGGTGGACTACTGGTGAGGGCCTCATTATCACCCGGGTCTGGAGTATGATGATTCATTAGTATATGTGTTAGAGAGTCAGGGGTAATTGGGACTGACGAGTATGCTCATAATATCTATCCCGCTGGGCGCATATAGGCCTGGGTAGATGATGGACGAGTCATTGGTCGACCCGGCCTGTGAGCTTATCGCCGCATTTTCTTTCTTGTCGGGATTGTGGTTGTACTATGATGCGTATTAGCCATGAACCCCCCAAAGGACAAAGAGATGAATCAACTCTGAAACAGACGTCCTGAATCCGCTCATAACTCGAGTTGGCTATCATGCGTTTCGAAGAATCACCTGTTTGAAGAAACGCCTGACCAATGCAACCAGGGGTGAATAGAAGACAAGGTTGACTTACATCCAATGCGTTGCGTTCCCAGGGATTCATGGGTGCGATTAAGGGCTGGTAATAGCTCAGAGGCATGGTAATGTCACCTCGTAACTGCTGACCAGGGAAGACAAAAACTTATGCCAGGGGCGAAAGACGGAGATATTAATATCAAGTTTAAACCACCACGTATAAGGCGTAATGCCCAAGTAAGTGGTAGAGTATTGTATCGTTGATGTGATACCGCCTCCTGGAGGACAAGGGGAAACAAGGCGGAGATGTAGTGCTAGAATGCTGTCTGTCGTGTGCGGTATCACGAGAAGAAGCTTTGTTCATTCATCCAAGGGGGTGGGATGTAAGTCGTCAGGATGAAGTCAGGCCTTTGATGGGGGAGCACGAGGCATGAGAGAAGCACGGGTTTATTCTCTTTGGAGAAGGGGGCGGTTTATAAGTTATTGAAGCCATCTTGGTGAAGGGGCGATCCCATCGTGGAGTTGGTCTTTATAATACAAAGTAGTACAGGATCGAGAGTAAGTAAGAGGGAGGTAGAGATGGAGAGGAGAAAGGCGATCACAGGATCGAAAGCCCAACTCCACGATTGAGCTTAACCGGCATGTCTCTGAATGTGAGATTGCGGACACGAAAGCAAAAACAGCACAAAAAATAATAATAATTCGGAAAGCTAGTCCATGAATTTTTCTATTTTTGTTGAAAGAGAAAATAATAATACGATACGATACGGGATCTACAACACGGGAAGGTACAAACAAAACGCCGGGCGGGTTTGCATTATTTTTTTGGAAATGGAATGCAAGAATGAAGTTTGAAGGCTAAGGAGCCGATGACGCGGTGGGAAGGGAGTTCACGATGGACTCCCGCAAAAGTGATCGGTGCAGAGCACGAGGATCGATCGTGATCGAGAGACAGCAGGACTATCGGAGCTCAGAGGGACCCACGAAGGGGAGAAAGAGCCCCACTCGTCTCCGGGCGAGGGAAGACAGGCGGGAACGACCCAACCTAGACGGAATCCACCGCTCTTGCCATGTACCTGCTCGTACGTGACGCCAGATCTTAAACAAGGGGAAACCACAAACCCAAGATAGGTTTCCAGGCACTGTACGGACCACGGTATCACCACGAGCTCTCGCCTCGGTACGTACCCAATGATATCTTCCGTGCTCTCTTCCCTCCAGAGTACATACATAGGTGGCACGAGAGTCACGCTTTCCGCCGCTTGTTTGCTAAATAAAGACGGTGTGCTGGTGGGACTGGGCTCCCTCTGACACGTGCATACACCGCATATTAATATATCCTTTGATGTGTATCTACATAACCTCGTGCTACGTTTCTGTATAATCTTGCACGTATACGGAATACCCTGGAGGTACCTGGTAGGAGAGTAAACCTCGTCGTCTCGTACGGAAAACGGAGTGACATTTTACGGATTTACACTTACATCATCTTACCGACCGGCCCTGGTCGACTTCCACCTCGTTCCAGCACATCCATCCATTATCCGGTGACATCTTCATCAATATGTGATCTGTAACCCGATCGCCCAAGCCCATACCGTAGTGATTAGTGATTCCCCTCCTTCCACCTTCGTCGCATCATCGCCATCCTCGCCGCGATCAGGCACACGCAGCCAAACCCGGTGTTGTGAAAATAAAGTGTGAGACAGCAACAAAACCAGAACAAAAACCACACTCACCCGTGAACGTAACAGATTGATTGGCCCAAAGACACGTTGTCGTACCTTGCTTGCTGACGGGCCCCATCTAGATCACCCGGTCATCGATCGAAGGGGACCGTTGCCGTGCTCAGATCGCAGATAGATGGGGATATCTCGCAACCATTTATCGCGGGATTCCGTAAGCCGTCCATTAAAACAACCCGCAAGCATTAAGAGAGAAAAAATTACAGGGATATGTGTGCTTGGGTTCGTAGAGCCCAAAATCCCGCCGATCGTAAAAAAGCCACCAAACGCAGCCACCAAAACGCCAACCGGCACACACGCCTCTCCACCCCCTCGGTTTGTCGTGTCTTAAGATGAGGGGGGGTCCGTGAATCCTGGGGTTGATGGAGCGCAAAATTCCCATGTTGAGATATCGATATTTGGGTGACGATGTCAGATGGGTGTTTTCCAGAATACGACCCTCCAAGAGCAAAAAACGAGATAAAGGGGGGCGATCTAGACTTCCTCTTAACGTGTGTCTCACCGTGTTGCCCCAGACTTCCACCACCCATTTCCATTTACCCACCATGTCATGTACCGTAGTTGGTGTGTGTGACTTGAACGCCAACACCGGGTCTCGGGTAAATCTCTGTTAATTCCCTTTTTATTCTTTTTTATCTCGGTTTGTAGTCAGTATCCGTGTGTTTTTGCCAAGCACCACACCAGAGATTTCCAGACGAGAGCTGAGAATGGCTCGGGATTTTCCATACTCTACATACATTACCGTACACGTGTCTATTCTCGTACGTAAAGCCGTCCAAGCGAGCCCCGGGGATTGGAGGCGCTTAATTTTCATGCCCTGCTCGAGAAGTTCGCTGTTGCGATGATATTGGCCAGCTTTACTCGTAAAGCAATATCCTCGAACCCGGATCTCGTTCTCGTCCCGACTACCGGGACTTCATTAAAGGTGGCATATTACCATTGTCAATAGTTCATCGTGCTGAATCGCGTCGGGCGTGCTTGGCAGATTCGCTTGGCAGATTTTGTTTTCATATTCCGCACGTTTATTACTGTAGAATCTGTAAAAAAAACAGTTCCTGTATTAATTGTCATGACGTGCTCGCCCAATTCGGTGATTGTGATTGCAGACGTAACCAGCAAATCCCGGTGACGTAGTTCCGATTCCTAAACCCAGACAGTTCTTACGATCGCTAGGTCATGTGGTCTCCCGAAGGAGAGTCGGAATTGAAGCATGTAAACACCCTATTGGTCAGTTCCGAGGACGGGTGGATCGACAGCCACCGAGTCCACCGAGATGAAATCTCGAGATTCAAATCGCGACGAGGTTGAGGTGGCTAAGAAGTGATCGGAATCTCGGAATTGAAGGGCTTAAAGCCAGGTGTAATCCTATACGGAGCTGATCGTATTCGTTACTACTCATTCCTTGATATGTTGTGATTGGATGCTCACCTTACTTAGCCAATGGAAACCCAAGCCCCTGAATGGTGTTGAAGCCCCCTTTAAAGAACGTATCCCCTTTCAATGACTTCCTTTCAGCTGGAGGTGAAACGAGAATATCGTGACATATTTGGCTTCTAGAAGGCAGAGAGTGTTTTTTGAAGACTCGCGTGGCGCCACACGTATCATCACCACTACTACAATGGTTACTCTGGCACAAGTCAATTCTACAAGTTCTGTTCAACGACACGAGAATATGAGGGCGTCACTATTCACTCGAAACAGACGGAATCATGGTAACTGTACATATGACTATCCAAAATGGTAGCCAAATGTATGATGCTGATTGATTATCTGGTTCAGACCGAGCGCATTGCTTGCTCGAGTCTTAAGGATCCTTGAGGATCGTGGACGTCTAGTCTAATACCGTAGACAGCAGGTACTCAACTTGAGGAGTTACCTACGTTTTCGTATCTCGTCGCCCATTCATACGCATCATAACAAAACATTATATACACAGTGTTGTAACAAGACTTGCCCTGTAGTCCTTAAATGGGGCAAGTCGATCGGCAACTGCAGACGGTAGTATCCGTCTTCATAGTCTGACAAAGTTACCATGTGGCTAAAAGCCTAGTATCCACGGCGCACACCTACGGCTGTAACCATAACCACAGCCGAGGCCAATAGAGATCGCAAGATGGCCACGATCACAGCAATCACCATGACGAGACAGCAGAGCCATCTGGCTATCAAGATGCGCTCGTCTAGGCAAAGTCCTAACATGCTATAGCGGTCAGGCAGTCAATGCAGATCGACAAGGCGCCGGTTCTTAGCCTGCAACTGTCGGAACTTCTTGTCGAGCGCCTCATGCTGCTTCCGTGCTTGAGCCCACACCGTCTCAGCATCTTCAACAGACATCAGGGGTGTACTACTAATGGCTGGCGAGGGGCCATTCTCAGGATGGTCGTAGTCCCCGTACACACCATCAGCCGGGTTGCCTCCTCCTGATGCATTGTATTCATCGGCAGATCTACCCGAAAACATTTTCCTTTGGTCCTCAACATTATCCGTAGGAGGGTAGATCCAAGGGGCGAGTTGTTGCAAGTTAATATTCTTCGTAAAATTCGTGCTGGATCCCATGGTCTGATAGCTTCCCAGGTTCAACGACGGGAGGACGTGTTGATTGATACAACTGATCGCTTCCTCCCGGTGCATCTTGCCAACTGGATCGCTAGGATAACTGTCGGGACCGAGCGGGAAGAAAGAGGGCGTGCCGTTAGGAACAGCACGGTTCTTAACTAGACTGAAACCACTAGCTGGCGCGTAACGAGGGGCCGAGAAAGCAGTTGGCAAGATACTATCAGCTCTGAGGCGATCTTGTAGTTCGAGGAACAAATCCGCCTCTTCCGGCTTCAAGTTCAATAGACAGTCGCCGTTGGGGGTGAGGAGCACCCGATGATCGTTCACGACCTTGCGAACAGGCTGGAAGGCGTTGAGCTTCTCCTCATCCTCCTTGGCAACGATTGCCTTCAATTTTGGAGGGAGCGACGACGGGAGAGGATTCAATCCATGAGTGGCGGAGTCTGATCGAGGTGTCGGAGGCGGCTTGAAAAAGGTAATCTTGTCAATCTCGGGAAGGGTTCCACTCATCACCAGCGCCCGGAAAACATCTCGAAGCTGAGGTATTTCGCCAATGTCTTGCTCCACAGGCTGCTCTTGCTTCACCTCAGGGGTGGGATTGATATAATCCGGGGTCAACACAGTAGTCTTCGTGGACTCGTTCAACTTGATAGATGTATCAATGGCAACGGCAGGTTGTTGCGAGCTACTCGCATTTTTACCTTTTTGGTCTTTGGATTTGGACAGCTCCGAAGCCGACTGACTGACTGACTCTTTCTTAGAAGTATTGCTGGCAGTCTGACTGGCACCATCCTTTTCGGGTCCGGCCTTATCTTCAACAACTTCAGAAATACTCGGTGTTCCTGGTCTCGTAGAAGCTCTACTTGTACCGACAGGCTTCTTTTCTTTCTTCTGCTTCTTCTTTCTGCCAAGAATGGGAGCTATCTCAACATCCAGTTCATATGGATTGGCGTCGGCGATCTGTGCGGCCGCTTCCTTTGAAGCCTCTTTTCGTTGTTTACGCTGTTGGCTCTTCGTGGTAGGGCGCATAGGCAGAGAGCCAATCTTGGAGGGCGGCGGCGAGCTGGTTCGCGATGCTGAAACAGAAGCACTGACAATCGAGGTAGTATCAGATATTATCTCACTTCCAGGTGTCATCGGCCGGTGGGACGAACTCGCCGCTGCAGCCGAGCGAATCGAGGCTACGGCTGCAGGCGGTATCGAGGCAGTTGGCCATTCAGGTTTCGTGGTCTGAACAAGCCGAAGAGTCTTAGGCGCTGCTTTGGCCTGGGGAGAAGGCGCTGAAACAGTTGCGAGAGTTGGTGTAGACAGTGCCGATGCAGCCGGTGTCTTGATCGGCCGAGCACCGACGGAAGCAGCTTTGTCTTGAGATTCTGCCTTTTTGCTTGCAGCATACTGCGGGGGAACAGAGCTCGTAGCGGCAGAAATGTCTAGAATACCAGGTACCGGGCGCTTGTCAGACTTCTTTGACTTGCTGTCAATGCTAATCTTGATCGGAGAATCAACAATAACTTTGCTGCCTGATGGGGTTTTCGCGGTCTGACTAGGCTTTGATAAGGGGGTGGCAACAAGTTTTGAAGGTGATGCTGTTTTAAGCGAGTCGAGTGAAGGAAAGTCCTCGTCCTGAAGAAGCGTTGCTTTTGACTTAGGAGGAGGTTGCTCAGAAGAAACATCTTGTGCAGAACCACTGGAGCTTGCTGGTTCCTTGCTGGCCTTTCTTGCATCGGTGTTGGTGATGGATGAATCTTCCTTTTCCCGCACGGATGACGGCTTTATGGACGGCGTCGACGGAAGTGGTGTTACTGGCCGGATAATAGTGGCAGCAAGTGGTGGGACGGCATTACCTTTGGAATGCGACCCAACAAGTGAGGCAGGACTCTGGACTTTCTCGTTAGGCTTCTCCACAGAGGGTACAACAGGCGGATGTGCATGAGTAAATCCAAGACCAGGAGGAAGCATTGGTAATGTTACACTGTCAAGGCGTAGAGGATCTTGAGGGTACGAATCTGAGACGAGCGCATCAACAGCAGAGGAGGCCTCGTCGAGAGGAAGAAGGTCGTCGTCTAAAAGAAAGCACAAATACGTTAGCCTTCCACTCAAGTACAGCTACAGTAATAATAATGGGAAAACAAGCACACGTCACATCGTAGGTTTCCATCGTCGTCTTCCGCATTATACATGATATTGGTAACGTTGAAAGGTGTGAATGCTATATTAGCCAGCTTCTCAGGCATAAGCTCTGGGCTAGCTCCGCGTGTTAACGTACATGAAGAGTTGTGGAAGACGACGATGGCTTCAGGCGTGACCATTGAACTGAAGAATTGGGGAAAATCGATGATGCCAAAACGAAGAAGAGTATCTCGAGAATGGCAGCAGCCGCGGTCGAGCAGCCCCGTCGTTTCCAAGAGCAAGTGGACGCCATGCAACCCCGGTCCAACCCGGACCATTATCCCTCTGCAATGCTCGCTCAAATAGATGCGGTGGAATGTTCCGATTATCTTCCATTTCCGATAACCTCGACGCCTCGGCGCACCCTTGTCGGATGCAAACACAGAAAACAAAACATTAAACATGCAGCTCATCACTCCACGAGCCCTATCAACGACTACCATCTGTTGTATCCACCGGCTCCATACATGGCATTGGGGTTGCTGTACCCACCTTGTGTTTGACCACCAAACAGCCCCTGCCCGGCTCCCATGCTATTACCCTGCTGCTGGTGGTGCATCCGCGCCTGCAGGATACTCGGGTCCGCAAGATCTACTAAGCCACTCCCCCCAGAGGAGGAAGTGTTAGCGTGTCTGTGCTTCTTCCCCTTCTTCTTCTGCTTGGGTCCGTAGTCTGGGAAAGCTCCAGGCTGGGGGGCGTAGAGCGTTGCCAGGAGACCGGGAGCAGGAGCAGGAGTGGAGGAGGTGGAGGATGGGAATTGACTATGGAAAGAGGAAACTTGGGGGAACAGGTACTCACGCTTTCCATCATGGGCTTGAGAACCCACATTGCCCCGAATCAAAGATTGAAGCAAGTCGTTTGGATTGCCCTTCGAGGCTGCACCGAAAGCCGATCCACCGAAAGCATGCCCCTGTCCGAACATGCCACCGACAGGAGGCGTGCCAGTTGACTTGAGACCAGGTGGTGGTCCAGACACCGAACCAGTATACAATTGACCACCTGGCTGTGAGCGGAATACGGATGGCATCATAGATGACTGTTGAGCCATGTATCTGGGATCCGCAGATGACTTGACATTGATAGTGGTAGCGTTGTTATCATTGGTAAAGCTGAACCGGGACTGTTGACGAGTGTGTCCTTGCCCTTGAAATAGAGAAGCCTGTTGGGCGGTTTGCTGAGGCGAGATTCCAGGAGGCATCTGGTCCGTGAAGCTACCATGGGGTCTCATAAACAACTGTTGCTGCTGAGGTGTCATGGTTCGACTTCCGATTGATCCAATAGGGGTAGATGTTGGACCAAATCCTGTCAGAGAAGGACCAAACAAGTCGTTGGTAGATCCCCGCTGTATAGGGGCATTTCGTCCCCGATCGTAGCCCAGCTCAGTTCGTCCCTGGTCTCGGTCTTCGGGCTCGCCTCCTAGAACGAGACTGCCGCTCTCAGGCTCTCCTTCCGACTGATTCAGGTTATCCACCGGAGCCGGAGCGTCTTGGTCGCCCAGATGATTCTCCTCTTCGTCGTGCATAGCTCTTCTTCTTGCTGCACCATTCAGATCAAACATGGGGGGAAGTACCTCCTCATCCGATTTGGGTGCGAATGCCTCGGTCTGGCACGTAGCGAGCTGCTTAAAGAAATACATCAAGTCATACGAATCGAAGATGGTGGGGCGTTGAGCCTTAGATGTTACGGAATCGGTTGCTGTTGCTGTTGTAGTTGTAGTTGTAGGAGTATCAGCTCGCTGTTTTTCAGCCTTGCGGGTGGCAGCCGGCGGCTCCGGAGCAGCTGGGGCTTCAGTGGTCTCAACGAAGGGCTCAGCAGTCGCAGGCACCGATGTAGAAACAGCAGGACTCGAGGCGGCACCACTGGTTGCATGGCTTCCGCGTCTACTCCGCTGTTGCGTAGTGCGTGCCCAATTCGCCGATGCCGGCAAAGCAGGACCATCCCCGGCTTCTGACTCTTCTTTACTAGAAGAACGAGCCATAGGCTGCGACGTGGCCGGCAAAGAGGCGGTCGGAGGCTGTGGGGGCGGTGGAGCTTGCGGTCGAGAGGCCGAACGGGACGACGAAGCGGTATTAGAGAGAGGACGCTGTGTATGCACACTGTTTAGTGAGGACAAGTCCTGACGTGAGTAGCTATCCTCCTCATCACCAAGCTCATGCAGAAACATGCACTGTCTGTTGCCGCATTGCTCGTGACGGAGCCAAGCCGAACAGTACTTGGTAGTACCGAGTTGCGCTTTGAGCACACGGTCACCATTCTGAGAGCCATGCACTGCGGCTATACACTTGCTCGCATCTTCCTTCTTCTCGAAAGTCACGTAGATCCCGAGAGACTGTTGCTGGCCATCAGAAGACTTTCTGTTGCTGATGGAGATTTTCTGAATGTTGCCATACTGGCCGAAGAACTCCGGCTTTCTCAGCGTTTTGAGGAGCTCATCCTCCCGAACCGTCGGCGTCAGACCCGTCACGTAAACAAGGTTCTTCTGAACAACACGGACGCCCTGGAGGTTCTTGCGATTTTCCTTTTCAGCCTCGCGCTTTTGAGCCTCCTTCTGCCGTTGCTCGGTTGCTCGTTTTTTCTGGTTCTTTTGAATGTTGGCCCGGAATTCAGCCTCCCTATAGAAACCTGGTTAAATAGACTGGTCACAAGATAAGGGTTGATGTCCCATACTCTTCACGTGTTACAACTTTCCATTTCACATCCTTATCATCATAAGGACGTCGACATGCGGGACACAGACCATTCAAGTTGTTCTTGAGATTATTGAAACAGAACTGGCAGATCTGAAAAAGGGGGAATATGAGTATGCTTGATTAGTTGAGGGGGGGCTAGCGAGGGGATGTTAGGGTACCTGATAGCCGCAAGGACACGGTCGAAAGTTTCGGTCAGAGAGGTCAAACTCTTCAATGCAGAGAGGGCTGGGCCCAGTCATTAGCACACCGCAATATGTAGATCTAAAGCCAGATGGCCCAAATCGTATGATCCAGAAGCGCCAGGATAACTCACCAGGTATCGTCCTCATCGTCGAAAAAGGTATCTTGAGAGGCCATGGTGAACCAATGTAGCTGCACGCTCAAGACAGTCGGAGATCGGTATGTGATGTGAAAGCAGGGATCAGGTGCTCCTGTGGGGGGATAAGTCGCGCGGGAGACACAGAGATCTGGCGAGTTACGAGGTTGTAGTGTGTCGTGTAATCGTTTACGAGTGGGAGAAACGGTGCTCAGCGCGTCGTCTTAAGTTAGGAATTCAAAAACGAGACAGATTCTATGTCAGAGTAGTTGTTGGGTGGTGATGCATCAGAGGGAAAAGGCCTGACGCCGGGTGAGGACCATGTGGGACCTTGATCGAAACCCAGGAACGAAATACGCGAAGGGGCGCAGTGAGGATAGACGTAGATTATGTTAGCTTACGAGCTTGGTGGCGTGGAGAGGATTGGCGATGAGGCAGACGATGCGTTGTGGTGAACGGGATGTGATACGTATTGGAAAAAGAGCAAAGGAGACGAATTGCTTGCTAAAGGCTACAAGTCTGTCTGTTCTTCAGCAAGGGTGGGGATCGGGGACGGAACTGACCACTGACCTGCACCGTGCTAAGAGCCCCAGGCGCGCACCCCATTGGGTTAGGCCGATTTTCGAGTTTTTCAATATTTCAACGTGTGTGTGGTACCTCGCGATAGTACCTTAGTTTTAAGTACTGTGTTGTGTCACATGTAGGGGGTACTCGCGTACTCGAATATAACCTCCCATATAAGAGTATCCAGTACCTTGAAATATGCTTTTCTTTTCTTCATCGGTACCTATGGACACGTATTTTCGTGGGGCTGACTAACCAGTTTGGAACCTACCAGCATCTTCCGGCCTCACGTGGGATATATAGCTTACCAAGGGATGACGTTACAACGATCAGCGGGGATAGCTCAGTTGGGAGAGCGTCAGACTGAAGCTTCAAACTTCATTCATCAAATCTGAAGGTCGTGTGTTCAATCCACACTCACCGCATTCTTTTTTCGAATTTTTGCATACCATCAAGCTGATGCATCGATCTAACATTGATTCGTAATTTTTCTATTATTTTTGTATTTTTATTTCCATTTTACTTTCAGGTGTTGCAAAACTGTAGCACCCTTCTCAACCTTACTTACAGCCGTGATACTATTCGTCTTGATCATAGCTTCGCCGAGAGTTGAGGCTCATGTGCTGCTACCTACGGAATACCACTTCCTCTTTTGATCTAGCCCTCGATGGCTACCTAGCGAATGATCTCACGGCAGGTAAATCCCCGAGACTCGAGCAGTTCGGAGAACGCTTTATTGTTCTTCCTGCCCTGTGCAACGCAACGCTCTTGCCTCTGCAAGGTGCCACAGCTCACACGCTAACCGTACTCGGCTTGGTCAGAACCCGGGGATGGCGTATACAGTGTCTACACAGTACATGCACTAGCGTCGGTACCTTGCCTCCCGGCCTTTGCCGCAACCTGAGGCAGCATTTGTATTCCGTTAGTAGCGTCAAACCTCCCTCGGGGCCACTATCACCGGTCAATTATCTCATCCACGGCCGAGAGCAAAGCCCATCCCCCAATTGGCCAGCTAGCTCATCTTCACACCAGCCATGGCGACCAAGCTCTGCCGCAGCAGGGCGTTCGCTGCCGCTCTGCGACCCACGAGAAGCTCCGCCGTCCAGCAGAGCGAGCAGCTTGTGCGCTGCATCGCCTCGACGGCTCGCCAGAATGTCGCCATACCGCAGGACGTCTCGAACATGCGGCACGCGCCGCGAGACCACCCCAAGGAGCTCAACGTGCCCATCGTGAATCCGACCGACAAGTACGCCACCAAGGCCCAGAACCTGCACCGTTACGGTGCCTGGGTCATGGGCTGCTTGCCCAAATACGTCCAGCAGTTCTCTGTCTGGAAGGATGAGCTCGTCATCTACATCTCCCCCGCCGGCGTGATCCCCGTCTTCTCATTCCTCAAATGTGAGACTACCTTCCCCTGCTTCGACGATATTCGGTGCTGCCTGAGACCTCGCTGACCCAAAAATATCGCAGACAACACCGCCGCCGAGTTCACCCAGGTCAGCAGCATCACCGCCGTTGACTTCCCCACCCGGGACCAGCGATTCGAGGTTGTCTACAACCTCCTCTCCGTGCGCCACAACGCCCGCATCCGCGTCAAGACCTACGCGGACGAGGTGTCGCCCGTGCCCAGCATCACGAGCCTATTCGACGGCGCCAACTGGTACGAGCGCGAGGTCTACGACATGTTCGGCGTCATCTTCACGGGCCACCCGGATCTGCGCCGCATCATGACCGACTACGGTTTCGAGGGCCACCCCCTGCGCAAGGACTTCCCTCTCACCGGCTACACCGAGATCCGCTACGACGAGGAGAAGAAGCGCATCGTCACCGAGCCCCTCGAGCTGACCCAGGCCTTCCGCAACTTCGAGGGCGGCTCCAGTGCCTGGGAGCAGATCGGCCCTGGCCAGGATCGCAAGCCCGATAACTTCAAGCTGCCTACGCCGAAACCTGAGGAGAAGCCTGAGGAGAAGAAATAAGGCGATGGCCGTGAAGCCTGTACATAACTTTCTGATACAATCTAAAACGCATTTTTTTCTGAAAGTTCTAAGTTGTTGATAACTGTTAACAGGATATTGGTAGAAGCATGAAGCATGCGATTTGTTTTCTCATGAGTTCATCACTCGAAAATGTAAGATTTTTAGGGTCGACGGCCTTAATCTCATGAGCAGCGCGGACAACCCCTTTCCTCATATCAGGTACGCAAGGAAGACGCGATATAGCCAGTCTCAGATCATGTAAATTCTGAGAAATCAAAACAAAAGTTGTAAGGGGTGAGAACAAGGGGCTGCCCTCTTCTACTTAAAGACGATTTAACCAGCATTCTAACTCAAGAGAATCCAAAACAACCGGTTGTTTGGCCACGACGCCGAATGGCTAGACGTTGCAACCGTTGCCGTAGCACCGTTTGTCTACTCCATCAAGTAAAGGTTAGAGCAAAAATGAAACGAACCAAGCGAACCATCTCATACAGCAGGGTGTGTCAATCCAGCATGTAGTAGGTATGATGACAACTTGTATCCCGCAGGAACCCGCGTCAAGCAAACGAATTGACAAACAGATACACGATTAATACAGAGACCACCCACAGTCGACAGCCGAAACAGTGAGATGTCGTGTAGGTAGTTGTTTCTATACTCATCAATCATCCGACCGTAGTCCCCTGATTCATACAAACACATCATAATGAAGAAGAATTATATAGTAGTTACATATCCACAGGCAGCTAAAGAGTAACGGGATACAGCATAAGAACCGTCATCAGTCTAGATGCTCCATCATCTTCCTCGTGATTCACATAGGCAGCAGTCACAATGTCCGAACACAAGACAACTAATCGATAGCGAAAGCAAAACTGTGATTCTCATTCATTCATTAAAACAAAGTCGCTGAAGAACTCGCTAGCCATATAAAATCATGTCTGCCCCTCCCTTTCCCTAGTCCCTGGAACTACCACCTTAAAACGCCGCATCATATCTCCCATCATCCTATATAATCATACAACACCTAATGGTTGCCCTGATCAAGTCGACCGGTCGTAATCACGTCATTAAAGGTCTCACGAACTGGACTGTCATCGGCAGAATCCCATATGATGTCTGGAGGCTCCTGGATGTTTGTGTTGAGCAGACTATCTGGGAGCATCTGGCTTCGTCTGGGAAACTGGGGCGAAGAAAATAGGCGGCGTTTCACGTTCCCTGTTGGCGGGCTGCTTCCAAACTCGCTAGAGTTGGGGACCGACACGGCGATAGGTCTCTGCGGTGTGACCGGATGGCTCGAGGACGATACTTGGCTTACTGTAGTGGCCTGAGAAGGCCGCACTGGACTACTTAGTAGCCTCTGACTACGCCGAGCTGACGTGACATTGATGGCCCTAGATCGGGGCCCAGATCGTGCTGGTCGCTTACCAGCCATTGCATGTCCTGTTACGCCAACCTTCTGTCTAGGTGTCGGACTGGCTGGGATCACCTCCTCTGAAGCGCCGGGTTGGTTTTGTGGCGAGTAACCTGCCTCACTTGACAGGTGCGGTCTGCCTTCCTTAGACTCAGTTATTCCTTGACGGGAGCTGGCCTCGGACTGGTTACCGTCTTCGAACAAGGCGCATCTCAGGTTGGCCGTTATTTCACCCACCACAGTCTGTGGGATGAATGCGAATTTGGGAGGCGCACGAGAAATCCAGCCTTTCCGCTGCATCTTTGCTAGTGGCACTGGATTGTTGAGCTCGTATACCTGAAGAATCTCGTATGCGAACTTCTCAACCAACTTTCCTTGGTTGAATTCGGCATTACCGATGCCTTGCTCGTCGTTCAACTCTCCCGGCACTTTGGGCTCACCATATAGGCACATGTATTTTAACTGACACTCCGGTCTGGTGGTATACAACCAGACACGGGAGACATGCTCCGGAATCTTCCAGGCTCTAAAGTCATGAGTCTTCGAGCGATTCACGATTTTAGCCACTTGATGAGGGTGGAGAGATACGATGATATCCGAAGTTGGAGTCTGAGCCCCGAGGGCATGAATAGACTTGAGAGGTAAACGCTGACTCTCAAAATCCCGAGGCGAATTGGGAACTGACGAAGATAGACCATTGTTATTGCTAGCTTCGGCTGAATCGGACAACGGAGCAGGTATCGTCATGTCCTGTCTCTTTTGGAGTTTCGGGGTCTCTTCACCCTCATCATCTTCGTTCATAGCATTGTCCTGAGCCTCTGACGCACTTCCAATGGGATTTCCAGAGGAGACGACCGAACCACTTGCCCCTTCGGATGGGGTATCAAGTGGGGCCAGTGAGACTGTACCCAGCTCTCGAACCCTGACAGGTGGAAACGGGCGGCGGGTTTGCCTGATCGAAGGACTTGGACAAGCGTGCGTTCCGTCTGACTCGGAAGTCTCATCGTCAGAGTCCGGAATTTCTAGCAATACTGCGCGACCAGCAGACTTAGTCTGCGGTTTGGGGGATTTGGGCTTTGTCCGGCCAGGAGTTATGTTCTCTTTGTCACTGGGTGACGAGCGATGGCTCACTGGAGATGAGGCGCCGATACTTGATCTAGTCGCATAAGAGTCGTGAACTATAGGGTGCGACTTATTAGAAGTAACGCCGGTCCTTGGGGTTACGCTAGACGCAATGGTAATCGACTTGTCTGCCAAGGGCGACTGTGGCGTACTGTACCGTCGCAGCAAAGAGGTTCCTGGTGACTGGGAGGACGGAACCGTCATTCCTCTCAGCTGCGGGGCTGGTGTCATAGGCTTGACTACGCCGGGGATTGTAGGGGCGGTGCCTTGCATTTGTTCATTCCGAAGTCCCGGGTGTTTCTTCGGGGTCTCGGGAACACACGACAGCTCGTCGAGATCTTCATCGCTCGAGTTCTCGATATACATGTCACCTCGACAAGACATTGTCTGGGTGGTGTATTTTGCGATAGTGCTCGCCATTTCCGAGTCCTCAGCCTGCTTTGGGCTGATGGAACGAGAACCACTAAGAGTCTTTCGTTTCTTAGACTCCCGAAGCATTTCGTCAGAGTCCGATCTATCGTCATCGGTGTCGCGTATGTCGCTTGTGCGCTTTTTCGCACCTTTGCCCTTGTCACTACGTTCGTAAGTCTTCACGTCTACTGCTTCCTTCATCTCGATTACGTCGTCATCGCTATCATCGCCATTCATATCGTTATAGTCATCAACATCGTCATCTTTATCGTCGTCATTATCGTCATCGGAATCAACGGCATGATCCATCAATGCAGAGGTGAAGTTCATCTGCGTGAGTGTCTCCTGTTTCAACTTGCGACCCGACTTAGGTCGTCCATAGGTCTTTACCGATTTGCGGCGCGCCGAGAAGGTCTTCTGTTGGGGAGCAGCGGGCGTAGATCGGTACTTGGTGCCGCTAGAGGGCGCACTCCGGGAGATTCGCTTCGGAGGCATCGTTGCGGTGCGGTAGGCTCTCGAAGATTCGCTGCTATGTGTCGTCGAGGCCGCGTGATTGAGTTATTAGGGATTATTTGATTAATCAGTTCGTAGTTGGTCAAGATAATCGGATTTACAATAGGGAAAATGTAATCTGAAGGGTTGAATTCGTGAGTGTATGGAGAGTGAAGAAAGGAGGGTTGGTGATGGTAGTTGTAGAATGGTTGGATGGATTGATGGATTGATGGAAGTGAATGAATGAACGGATGGAAGAGTATCGGATTGCTATGACGTCGGGATAGAAGTTAAGCGTGCGAGGGTTGGTGTTGGGACGGAAAGTGGCACCCCGAACATTCCATGTCGGGTTGGGATGGAATGGATCGGCGACTCGAAACGCGTTAGACGTAAAATGCATCGACCTGGACCCACCCACAGGCGCGTCAAATGCATATGCGCCAATTACCAAATACTCCGTTTAGTAAATGTTTCGCGTCTTACGCATCTACGCACCGTGGCATTCCGCATTCTCTTACCGGTGTCTCGGCTCGCATTACGTAGGAATGATGCTATGCCTGATTATCTTTCCTGATCTTGTATCGATCGACAAGATGGTTCACGATCTGTTGGCTCGCATGAGCCTGTACACGTGCTGCAATTGTCGTCTAAGTATATAATCTTCGTTATTTTATTATTGTCTCCCCTTTTAATAAATTGGTTTGTACGAATACAAGGAAGAAAGCCATACAGTTCTCCTCTTCCACTTATACGACGACGTACTTAGTACTCCCCACCAATTGCCGAGGCAAAACAGGTCCCGTCAGCGGGCTCTCAAGGTGCCTAGGCAAATCGTGTTAAAACATCTTTCTCCTTCATGCTGCAAACGTATTTTGTATTCATCATAATAGACATCTTCAATCATCAACAGCACTACCCTAACATCGTGGACCTGCTCGTTGTGTCTTGGCGTTCCATTCATTGATTGTTTCTTCGTTTGGTATTCCGCACGCAGAGCGCAATACCACCATTGATCACTTTCACTCCATCCGGGTTGCATCGCATCGCATCGCAAATCCTAGTATCAACGCATCTAATTCAAGACTCTAGACAACATAACTTAGCATCCGCTTGGGCTCTCATTTATTTCTTGATATATTGGACCATTACGTCCTGACCCTCAACATGTCTTCCTTTCCCTTCCACATAAAAGAGCACATAGTGCCCTGCCAGCACATTAGAGAATGGCCGCGCGCAACCGCAAACAACCAAGAAGACGTCCTCAATCTACACGTAAAGCAATACACGCCCATATCCAACCCCTCGCCCCAACCTGGCGACGTAACCATCCTCGCGGCGCACGCAAACGGGTTTCCCAAGGAACTCTACGAAGCTCTCTGGACGGACCTGCTCGCGCAATCGCAAGCGACAGGCGCATTCCGCATCCGCAGCATCTGGATCGCAGATATCTCGAATCAGGGGTACAGCGGCGAACTCAATGAGGAAAAACTCGGCGACGACCCTTGCTGGCACGACCATTCGCGCGACCTGCTGCACCTGACCAACGTCTTCCGCGCCGAAATGCCGCGCCCCATCGTCGGCATCGGCCACTCCTTCGGCGCAAACATCCTCACGCACCTCTCGCTCATGCATCCGCGTCTGCTAACCAGCATTATCATGCTCGACCCAGTCATCGTTGCGCAAAGCCAAACAGGTAGCGCCCCGGCGAGCGAATCACCCGGTCGCTCTTCTACCTACCGCCGCGACATCTGGCCCGGCCGGCAAGAAGCCGTCGACTCATTCTCCAAGGCCCCCTTCTACCGCGCCTGGGACCCGCGGGTTCTCGAAGCCTGGAACAAGCACGCCATCCGGGACCTGCCCTCAGCCCTCTTCCCGAAGTCCGCCGGCGCAACGCTGCGCACGACGAAACACCAGGAAGTCTTCATCTTCTACCGGCCCCTTTACCCCTATATCAGCAGCTCGCCGGGCCCCACGCCCGACTCCAAGACTTACACGATCTCCAAGAAGGGTGCGCCAGACTTCGCGCCTGAAGTTCTCACTCTTCCTAATAATGAATCGCCGGCTTCTTTCTATCGGTCCGAGGGCATGATCATTTTTCGGTCACTACCTGCCGTGCGACCGAGCGTGCTCTTCATACTCGGCGGCACGAGCGCGATCTCACGGCCCGAGATCCGCGCACAGCGCCTCTCCGCCTGCGGATCGGGTCCGGGCGGCAGCGGAGGCGTAGTAGCCGGACGGGTCGCCGAGGTAGTGGTTGAGGGGCGGGGTCATCTCTTCCCCATGGAATGTCCGACGGAGACGGCGGGATACGCAGCACAATGGCTCGAGAAGGAGATGGTGCGGTGGCGGGCGGAGCAAGCCGAGTATGAGGCCTGGACACGGCAGCCTTTGCGGCAGAAGAGCACGATGAGTCCGGAGTTCATCGAACATGTCGGGCCGAAGCCCGTCAAGTCTAAGTTATGATACATCAATAGGGGAAATCAACTAGATTATTGCATGAAGACAGCATTGGGGATTGGTGCCGCGACTCAGTCGGTCTCTATCAAATAGCATATAGATATGATGATATATAGATGGGTTACCTGGGCAGCGATATGATTGGAACTTCGATGTTTCTCACTTCTTGACTTGTGGTAAAAAGATGATGGAGTGAATTAGATGAAGAGGTAACAATGTCTTGCACGGGTCAGCGAGATAAGAGAACCATTTTATTCCGTACTCCGTGCACACTATTTCTTGCTCAGCAATCACGATGTCAGGGGGCTTTGGCTAGAGTTACGAACATCCGGCTTTAAAATAACATCTGGTGAATAAAACGCGCGTCATCAATAGCAAGCTGCAACATCTTAAACAGTCTATGTACTCCATGACACAGCCGCGGTTTTCGTTTGTGAAGATGACGGAACAGCAAGTCCAGACTGCCGCCAATATGAACACCCATGCCTTTTGCAGCCTTTCCGTCCTACCCAGCGCCACCGAAGAACCCTCCATGCAGAAGAAACAGCCTCTACACTACTCTCATACATTCCCTTCCCGCTAATTCCTTTCGCGTCTCTCTCTCTTTTTTTTTTTACTTTTTTGTGCTGTTCGGGCCCATTCCTTCCTCAGCGTCAGCCAATGGCTAGAGATGTATGTGGTATGCAGCAAGCTGTAGGCGTCGAGCGAATAGTACATAATGCACGGGAACATGAGATTGTCATCTGAACCGAAGGTAACTTGGATGTCAATACTCATATGCCATAGAATGAAGCCCGCCCCCTTCGATCCTGCTCAATGTTGTCTGTCCATCAAGCATCAAGACAGATGGAAAGCTCCTTGGCCTTCCTTAATGGCCGTGAAAAGCTGTCGCCTGAGGGTATCAATACTTGTGTAGTCGGGGAGCTTGAGATAGTTCACGCAAGTCATGACACTGGGGAGATAGTCGTCAGAGGTGTAGGGCGCCTCGCTAGGCTTGCAGACGACTGTGAACATTGGAGTCAAGCTCTTGAAACCTGGTAGGGTGTTAGTTACTGAATACGTCTTCTCAGAGCCGAAACGATGCTTACCTCCAATAGGAAGCTTTGGACTGCCTGTTGTAAACTGCAAGAAATCCCGACGTTGACTTGGGCCAAGTTCGCTCATGGTTTGCAACAGATTCTTGACACTTTTGCTGTCCATGTTAAAGCCGTGATCTGCTTTGATGGAATCGGTGAGAGCTAGGGGCAATGTTAGATCCGCTACAAATGCATAGTCAATACGGTAACTTACTCTCGAGAGACCAATCTTCCTCCGCACGGCCGAAAAGAGTCACCAATTCATCAGGAGTGAAGGCACTCAGCGCGGAGTAAGGAAATACTTGGGAGAATCCAGCCCTAAAGGCGTCTACCTGTCGCTTGACGCCTCGACCAAGCGTCATGTCGATCACCTTGTCGAGATAGGATTCAACATTATCGATGGTCACCTGCATGTGCGATCCACCCGGAATGAGCTCGATATCGGGATACCCGGGCAGAGTGAAATCTAGAGCAAGATCATCAAGCGTGGTGTCGTCTACAACGATTTGCTCCGTATCCGCGACTTTTTGCGCAGGAGTACGCCTCGGGTCCTCGACAATAGCTTTCTTTGCTGACACGAACTTCTTAATGTGCTTCAACGAGTTCGCCAGACCAGGATCCACAATCTTCACAGCCCCAAGCGATGGCTTAACCCCAGTGCCTTCACCAATACGGAAAAAGGTTGGGTTGAGGTGGATATCAATGATACGAGAGTCAATCATTGAGCGAGCGACAAATTTGCCAAGCATCTTGAATAATTGCAAGATGATGTCGCTCGACGGGTCATCCTGGCTAAGGGGTCTAGGAAAGAGACCATTGGGTGCAGACACAAATTCATCACTGTCGTGAGCATCTTCTTCACGCCACAGCTTCAATTTTCGTTTGGAGAACTCTTTTGAGACAGTCGAGTAGAACTCCAGGGTTGGACCTAGACCAGTTCCAACTTCTTCAAAGTACTCCACCTCTAAGATACTCTGAGAACTGCCATACAGTTCCATGACCTTCAGAGCCGACTCAAGAATCTTAGAGCGTGAGATTCGTACTTTCTGACGTTGGAGACGGCCCAGGAACGGACGCTCATCTCGCCTATCGCGTCGCGAAGTTTCCTCTTGCTGAGCATTCTGCCATCGGCTCATTGATCGAGCGTAGCCAAATGAAGTAGACTGGAGGAATAGGTGACGCGTCTCGAACGGGAATAGGAACGGATACAGCCTTGCGAGATCTTCACTCCAACCAGGCAGACAGTTACTTGCCACGATGAGAGGCTCCTCCAGCTGACGATTCAGCTTGGCTGTTAATTTGGTGTTGACGAACTGAGATAGCGGCTCCACGTTCAATCGTAGACTACTCTTATTTTCAACCAATATATCCTCTATGTTAGCATTTAGGTCGTGGAGAATGTTGAGAAGGCGGAGAATGGATGCCGTTGTGGGATGATTGGCAAGTGACGCAGGCACACCATTCACCTCTTGCGAATTGTCTGAAGAAGGTGACGAGAAGCCGATAGATTCAGCTGGTGGTGGTCCAGAAACGCGGCGAAACTTGATCGTGTGTACTGTAGAAAAGACGCTACGACTTAGGTGGTCGGCAGCAGGCGGCATATTATGTACCGCACGATAGATCGTTGTTTCATTGGGAATAACATTATCCCCGTGACTGAACTCAATATGCCAGTCCTGAGGCACTGCCTGAACAGCAGCAGCATAAGAATGAGGCCTAGAAGACGGTCCTGGTGCAGGCGTGGGTGTATTTTGTAATGCTGACATAGACTGTGCAGCGGAGACACCACGACTAGGAAGGTTAGTGAGTGCCGCTGCTTGTCCTGGAGTAGGGACTCGTGTTCCGTCTTCTTTTGTTGCGGTAATCTTGCCGCCTGCAGCCACTTCCATGTTAACAGCAGTCGGATCAGGTCCTGGAGCATCTTCCATCTCCTCATCCAGGTCGCCTATCAGAGCATCAAGGGCACTGCTGGCGCCCATGTCAGTATTCTCATCGTCTTCATCTTCATCAGAAACATGCTTCTCGTCGGCACACTCTAATGCATTCTGCAGGTCATCATCTTCCTGAGGTGGAGGCGGAGGGGCAGGGGTCTCGCTCGGTAGAGGGGCGTGACGGCGGGCTGATCTGCGCAAGGCGGCTTTTTCTCGTCCCGATGTGGGAGGTTGTCCCGTGGTTGAAGGCGTCTCAGGGGAATCTAGCTGCTTGGACTTCGACTTCTTCGTTCCACGAGAGTTGGAAACTTGAGGGGGGACAGGGGGTGGCGTAGGGTGAGATGCAAATCCCGCACTGAGTCTTTCTGCGAGCCGTTCGGGCGGTACGAGACCAGCTGAGCTAGCCATAGCAGCCAACGCTCGAGATAAGCCGTCGCGCGGCCGAGCGACACGCGGACGCTCGTGAAGATTGATACGAGGGCGTAAATAATCGTCTAGGGCCTTGAACGTGGCAATGGCGTGAATAGAGACCATAATGCTTCGATACGATCGTGGTATATCCGAATCTTCATCGGCAGTGAGGCGGATCTTTATCTGTTTGGCCAACATGGAGGCAGCACTGCTACTTCGACTATCAAGTGCGTTGTGATGGACCGTAAGGACCTCAAAATGCTCCGAACGACTTAACAGGTCCTGGAGCTTATGAACCAGGACACTGAATGGTGTTGTCGGGGAGTCGGCTGTGGCGGTCTTCGGCTTAGAAGTGATAGGAGTAGCCATGAAGACTTCTAGAAACGCGGCTCTTGCAGAGTTGGCCAGAGCCTCATCGGGATTGCTGAAAACTTCCTCGATAACGCGAACCAACCCAGAAGCAAGAAGTTCCGCACTTGTTACACTCTCGAGAACATTAGCATCGAAATACGATGCCAGTCTCTTCCATAGCGCAATACCGTTTTGAGGACTCAAATCCTTTGCTGTGCGATGTAGATAGAAAGCTTCGGTATCAGACGCAAGTTGCTGAAGATCAGTCAAAATTTTCACGGCCTTCTTTTTCATTACTTTACCATGCTTCTCGGTCTCGTGAATTCCCAAGAACTTCTTGGCAGCCTCACCGATACGAGATTTAATGGACGGCATCTCAGTCCCATAGAGACGCGGAGGCGCATCTAGAGACATAGTAGAGCCATCGGAGCTAGGTGATCTGGTCATATCCTCACGGTGACCGTGGTCGTGGTCGTGGTCTTCATCCTCATCCTCGTCGTCATCATGATCGGCGTGATCCTCGTCTTCTTCTTCGCCATCATGATCATCGTCATGCACATCACCATCCGAGTCATTGTGGATTGAGACCCTGTCAGGTTCGGCGTCTGCGGAGGTCATAGTGTGATCTGCAGATGCATTCTCAACTTGTTTTGCTTGGGCCTCCTCATATTCGGCAGCTAACTTGGCAATCTCCGAAATAACACCCTCCCTATAAATCTGGTAGCGATAGATATGATCCAGGCGACTCAGCAGTAATTCCGTGATTTGCACAGCATACATCACTAGTGATGGGTGATCCTGTTGAGACAGGATCGCCGCGAGGAATGAGGCGTAAGGAACTGCCTTCAATGCATCAACGAGAATGTCCTTATCAAGGTTGGAGAGCATCTTCAGTTGAGCATCAAGAACCTTTTGTCGCACAGTTAAGTTCACCGTACTGGAGAATGCATCGGTAAGGGTGGGAAACAAAATGAGTGCGAATCTTCGTACTTGGTCCTTGCACTCGTCTAGAAGTTCCAATCGCTTCTCGGAAGTCGACTTTTTGCGGGTCGCCAGAGAGGTTGAGGGGGTGTTTTGCTCAGTGGCATCCAAACCACCAGTGGCCTGAGGCGCTGATGCGTCAGGCAACCGCGGCCCCGGAAGCAACTCGCAGACGACGTTAAGAGTCTCGATAATTTGTTCACGAGGCCGGTGGATCAATGCTTGCATGATCACCACACTATCAAGCTTTGAGGCAACATCTTCTATTTCGCTCGGCGGTGACACGCCTGTTAGGATTTGGTACAACGTTTCAACAACATTTAACTTGACAAGTTCCGCAGAAAGACGAGGGCTTGCCTTGGCGATGAAGGCTAGGGACTGGAGAAATAGTGTGTGAATACTGGAACTGATCAGGTTGGTGGTACCTGGAACGAGAAGTCGCAAGACTGCCTTGAGAAGGTCCACGCTAACGAGCTGCTCCAGCTTGGATGAGTGGTATCGAAAACTGTCGATTATGCGGGTGACACACAACGACGCTTGTTCGACGACACGTTGATCGCTGCTCCCTAGAACGTTGAGGAGTATGGGCATGACATCCTTAATGACTGGGAAACAGTCTTCAGGGATGTTGCGACAGCAATTGGCTGCTGTCGTTACAGCAGTTCGCTGGGTACTCGTCGCGAAGAAGTCCAAGTATGACAAGCAGGCAGTTAAGCCGCCTTCGCGGACGATACTGGTGGGATATTCGACGGAAATTTTCTCCAGCGTGCTCAGGGCTTGCTCAGCCAGGTCGATAAACGATATTTCCAACAACTTCTGGCAGAGGACTGGCACGGCTCCTCCGTACACAACATTAGCAGCACTAGCGGGGAGAGCCTCCATAAGATTGGCGAGGCAGCGGCACGCGACAAGCATAATCTCGGGGCTCTCTTCTCCGGTGAACTGGTTGGGCTGCATCAAAGCTACCAGTTCTTTGACGAAGGCATCAGGTGAAAAGTGGCCCGACAAATTGTCTTCGTTAGAGACCAGAAGAATATCAGAGAGTTCTTGAAGGGCAATGAGCTGTACCGAGGGGTCACCCTTCTGCCGGAGATTATTCAGGATGTCGCGTAATCTGGAAGACAGGCCCGACATCATGCCCGTCAAAGCTCTGAGTGTACTGGACAGGCCAGAACCTGGTGGGCCTCCGAAACCGCCAAATGGATCATCATCGTCGTACCCACGGTGGTGATCGTCATCATCATCGTCGTCGTCATCCTCATCCTCATCATGGTCCTCGCTATCATCATCGGGTTCTTGCGCAGGCGGAGGTGGGGGAGGCATGGGTTGAGAAACATCGTCTTTGTTTGAATCGCCCGTTCCGGTCATGGCAGTGTCTTGGTCCAAAGAGGTGTTTGCGGATGTCCGTTTCGACCGACGAGTCGGGGCAGAAGTGCTGGCTAAAAGATGTGTTAGCTACCGATGGTAAGACAACATGCAGCGATGGATAATTTGTGTTACCCAGTGATGATTGGCCGCCCCTCTTGTGGCGGCTAGATTTTCGACTTGACGCAGTCGAGGCCGATGTTGATGTCGGATTGTCTTGCATCGCAGAGACGTGAGGCTCAGAGTTTCTATAGAAAAAGGAAGTATTAGTATATCAGTCGTGCGCGGACTATGGAGGGAAAGTTGAAACTCGGGTTCGAGTCCCATTAGGTAGGATCTTACCCAGGTGAACCAGACATTGTTGCTGTGGCCTTGCCCTTGCGCTTGCGAGATGGTGCCGTGGATGTGGGCTGGCTTGCGGCTTGAGACTGCTCGGCAGCCTGTACCTTCTGTCGCTTAGACCTTCGAACAGATGCGGGCTGTTCTTGCGTTGTTTGCTGCGAAGGACTCTTTTCGGCGGGGGCGGGGGCGGCAGAGGCAGCGGGCTTTCTCTTTCGTGATGGGGCTGAAGGTGCCGCAGCAGAGGCCGAGGGGGCAGAAGCTGAAGTAGATGCTGCAGACTTATCCACAGACTGATCTACTGACTGCTCGGCGGAGGACGTGGTCTTGTTTGCCGCGGCGGCTTGGCGGGCTGCTGAACGAGTAACCCTGGAAGACATGAGTGTCTGATGCGATCAACGTGAGATCGGCGCAGCAATAAGAGGGTGGGATGACTGCAGAAAAGATGTGGGAAGTCAAAGACCAGATGGACCGACGCGGAGGGAGAAGTTCCACTATGCAGTGAAGCGGAAACGAATAGAGTTGACAGAGACAGGATCGGGAAAGGCAGACGCAGACGAGGGTAACGACGACAGCGCCAGCGAACACCAGTGATGATGAAATGCGACTTCCCAATGACGGTACATTAGGGTGCAGGTGAGGTGGAGGGCACGCCGTGGGAAGGCACGGACGAAACAGTGGTGGGAGAAGGTGGAGGAGATCGACAATAAGGTGAAGCCGATAATAATAGGGAATGTGGTGATTTGTGTGCACGGACAAAGAAACACTGGCCCGCCCAGCAGCAACCGATGTCAACCAGCGTCGCCAAAGCTCGGCTAATGTAGGTATCGAGTATCCCCAGACCGAGCCTGCTACGCTATGACCAACGAACGACCATCGACCTACGCAATAGACTTGGTAGGGAAGGCAACGTGGGTAACAAGGGTACGACCGGTCAGGTCAGGCACGTCAAGGAAATACCTGGGCCAGGCGTTGTTTGCTCGCAACTCTCAGATATCCATCGACGGTCTTCAGATGGAGCACTGCATTTCAGAGAATCGTCGGTGATAAGGGTTGGGCAGTACAGGCAGTGCAGTCTGTGGCAGAGAAAAAAGAATGGATGAATGACTCCAACAAGTTGTGGGTGGGGGGTATTTTAGTCATGCACAACTTGTGTTGTCAGACCAATGCTCGAGGGTCTTGATCTCTCTGCTTTCTCTCCTTCGCCGCCGTCGTCGTTTTCCTCTACTTCTGGGTCTTCTGCTTTCTTTTCTTGTTCTAGGGAAAGAAAACGGATACAACGAGAGAGTGGAGGGCAACAACAGTGACTCAGATCGATGGCGATGACGATAACAGAAGAGACGAAGAGGAAGTGGTGGCACGAAAACGGAGACGGGACAGAGACGGAGTGGTGATGGGAGAGGCAGAAGGGGAGATCGTGGAAGGTTGAGGTAGTGGCAACGGCTGTGTGATTGATGAGGTGGTTGCGATGGATTGCGGTTGGTGATGGATATCTCTAAGTGAATAATAAAGCGTTCACATGCAACAACAGAGGGTTTGACGGTCAAAAATAGAATCAAAAGGCATATCGGGGCACGCAGTACGGGATACATACGGAATATAGCAGGTGCAAGGAAGTAGCAAGTACGGAATACGGATTAGATAGATAGTGGATCGTACCTGGGTGATGATGATAACGATAATGCAGAGGTTGAGGCAGTTGCGACGGGCCGAGAGTTGGGAGATTTGTTGTCTCGTGGCGACGGCGGCAGCGGAGAGGGTTGAACTTGAGCTTGATGTTGCTGATGCTGAGGCTGGGATTGGGATTGGGGTTGGGGTTGGTGCACTGTAGGATCGTGGTCGGGGGCCGATCGAGAGCGCGAATTCGCAGATGGTTTTCGGTCTGCCATGGATTACGCCATGGGGCAGGCGGGATAAACAAACGGGCGAAGAAACGGTTTGTCGGGCAGGCTGACAGGACAAGGCTGAAGTCAACAATGACAATGGGATATCGTCGGGTTGCGATGTCCGGCGGTCAGTTCAGTTCGGTTTCGACGTCGAGCCCTTGGGACTTTCCCCTCTTATCGCGGCGTCGTATCCCAGCGTTCTCCTTGGTCACCCATTCGATCCGGAAATCCGGGCGCGGCTAGTCGGTATACACGGCGTCTTCATAAACTCGCCGATTTATATTCGTTGCTGCGCTGGTTGTGAGACTGTTCTCAAATGGAGCGGGAGGATGGTGATGAGGAGCAGGTTGACAGCTGTCGTCGCTGATAAAAACCACCTTGGAGGATGTTTTGACCTCATCTGCACGCGGCTACGCTGTCGTGTCAGTCGGGTGTGGGTCTATCATCCCCGCAATCATCACCCCATCCGTAGCTGTAGGCGCACTAGAGGCGCCCGTACATTAGTCACTGGAGACCTACCCGACCTACATAATGTATGTAACGGATAGGTAGGTAGAGCGCTGAAGCGCACTGCGCCGGTAGTACCTACCTAGCACTGTGAGCGATTTGGGCGCCACTGGGACCCACTATGACCGGGCTAACCCAGTGAGGCTGTAGCGTCGGGAACCTTGCCCCCACCCCATCTCCACCACTCACCACCCCCCGGCTCATTCAAACTCACACCCCCCAGACTCACCCCAGAGCCAAGCACACCACTTCCGAGGCCTGTCCTTATAAGAGGAGGGGTTACGAGTATGAATGCGCCAGTTCCAGCTCGTACCCTCAAAGTACATGTACATGGAGTCCATGCAATGTCATCCATTAGGAGCTCTTCATGGACATGGAATACAATGCAAGCTCCCGTTTCAACCAGTTTTACGAAAAAAAAAGTCTTATGATGTTGTCGACTTGCACGGATCAACGGCGATACGAAGTGCCTGCCTATGAACATATAAATCTAGTAGTGGCAGTTGAGGATCATATGTTAGCAACGGTGAGACCGTCGCCGTCCGTCCATGGCTTGCCTATCACTCTTAGGTAGGTAGTTTCTCAAAGCACGGTATTCCCATGCCATCCGTCTCTGAGATGCATGTCGTCATTGCTAGCGTGGTATGAGCCCAATACCAGGTAGTAGAAGAGAATCATGCGGATGGCCTAATCAAGGTCGGGTTGGATTCCTATTCCAGTAAATGGGCACATGTCGACAGAAGAGTCCGCAAGAGTCCGTGTACGAGTATTCATATTACTCCGAGAGCATAGGGCACAAATGTACGGAGTAAAGCGTAGAATGAGTTATAGCTGCCCTCATACGTGGCACAATGGAATTTCTACGGCTTTATCGAGTGGTCCATGTCAGTTGGTGATCGGTTTGCTTGCATCATGCGTGCCAAGACGATCACCAACAGTCAGTACTCGTAGACAGGCCGCTGCGGATATGTGTACTACTACCTCGCACTCATGCTATTACTAGTACTACCCCTTCATACTAGAGTCTAGTAGTATCTATTCCGTAGCTAATGGTGATCAAGACTCTCACGGTGATCTAGAGGATCTCTATCGTCTTATGAGTCTAAACTATTCTTCCCGTTCTCATACTCGCCCAACTCATACTCATCGGGATACTTCTCAAGGTGGTCCCGCAGTTCTTTCATCTGTGCCTTAAGGTCAGGAGTGAGTTCTTCATAGACATCCTCGAACATGGCGCGAATCGGCGGCTTCTTCTCCCGCTCTGCCTGTGAAAAGGCCTTCAACACATCCCGTCGTATGCTCTCTCTGGCTTCTTTCTCTTTCGCTTCGTCCCAGAATCCCTTGGCTTCCATGTATTTCCGAAGTCGGGAAATCGGGTTGTCGCGACGCTTCCAGTCCTCAACCTCCACTCGCGCGCGGTAGGCAAAGGAGTCGTCAGACGTGCTGTGGTGGCTCACACGATAGCTCATTGCCTCGATTAGGATGGGCTTCCCTCCATCCTTCAGTGCCATTTCTCTTGCCTTCTTGGTAACCTCTCTAACAGCCCATATGTCGTTTCCGTCGACTCGGATTGTGTCAATGCCATAGCCGATACCTCTGCTAGCAATACCATCGCCTCGGTACTGTTCCAAAGTCGGCGTGGAGATAGCATAGCCATTGTTTCTGCAAATGAAGATGACAGGACATGACCTGGTCGCTGCGATGTTCAGAGCCGCGTGGAAGTCACCCTCACTTGCTGCGCCCTCTCCGAAATACACGGCGACCACGCGAGGCGGTAAGGAGGAATCGTTGATGCGCTGCATCTTCAACCCGTAAGCTGCTCCAGCGGCTTGTGGTATCTGAGTCGCAAGGGGCGAAGAGACTGTATGCTATTGGGAGGTTAGTTGTGATCACATTGAGATTCGACTCATATCGACTTACAATATTGAGCTCCTTGCTGCCGTAGTGGACGGGCATGTTTCTTCCCGAACCGGAGTCGAACCTGTTTGCAAATAGCTGATTCATGAAATCGCTTAATGTAAAACCACGCTGCGCAAAGACGCCCTGCTCTCGGTATTGACAGAATACAACATCTTGCTTGTCGAGGATCGATGCGGATCCGACGCTAATGGCCTCTTCGCCAGCCGACACCATATAAAAGCTCAAACGACCTTGGCGCTGCGCATCGAACATTATGACGTCCATAATCGAGATGGTCAACATGGTTCTATACAGTTGTATAACCTCTTCGTCGCTGATGTCTTGCACGAACGACTGGTCGATGATATTGCCATCTTGGTCGACTACACGATATGTCGGGAGCGTAGGATGGTCAGATGGCAAGGTGAATCTGAGATTGCTGGTGAATGCGCTCTTCAAGGCGCCAGGAAAGGATACATAGTCTGAGCCGGGCCGTTGCGAGACACTGCTGGCACACCGGGCACTAATGACAGGGGCTGGGCAAGCTGATGATGGTCTAGTGCGTGGTAACTGTCGGGCGACTCTGCGCAGCGATGGTCTGGGATGGAATATTGCCTTCATCGTCACTTCACTACTTACTTGACAAGAAAACACCGTTCACGAGTAATCGAAACGTCTTAGCAGCAACCATAAGAAGGTCAAAAGGAGAGGAAGCAATGGGAAGGTTAAGCGAGTTGCGAATGCTGGGTGGCTTTCCCCGGACTTTCAATGGTTCGCGACGTCACTTTAAGCCGGTGCAAAGCGCCAGGATGAGTTGGACCGAAGGTATCCGTGTCTTCGGCATTACCAACCCCTGCTTTTGGGTTTTCGGTAAGCACATATAGGCAACTGAAGTCATAACAGAAACTCCATTGGCGGGACGGGCCTCACCTCCCACTGCCGCTGGTATGCATTAATCCGTACATCTTAGGTACTTGTTACCCAGTACTCCTCCGGCCCGTGACGGTTCACAGACTCGGCGAGGAAGGACGTCCAACGGCCGGGCGAGTTGCCGCTTTTCACTCCAAATACGGGATACCTACCAATTCACACTATCCATATGTACCCAAGATGCTACATGAAAAGACGGCTGGTACCTATCAGGGCTTGTTCCTAAAAGGACGTCCTCGATTCAGGGCATGCACGTGGTAAGAAGCTACTGCTGTTCACGGGAGAGAATCTGGCCTACAAGGTTCAAGTATCTGTGCCGCTATTTTAGCCAGATGAGCATTGAAGGTTCAATATTCTGACTCCCAGCTTACGGCCGACTCATTTACACGACTAGACAGGCAGTCCGGTATGAAGACGTGAACCTTGGGTGACCCGAACCGGACGTATTGAACCGAGACTCCGGCATCCGCACAGGTTCCGGCAAGAAAAACGTGCGTGGACCAGTCGAGTCAACAGATGCGTCTATAGCAGCTTGGAATTTTTTGGGGTAGATTCAAAATCTAGAGTACCTAAGGTAGGCACATTAAATTAGAAGAAAATTCGCCAACTTGCATAACAGTCAAGATGCGCTGCTGCGGCATTGAAGTTAATCCATCTCCGAGTCCGGTAAGATAATGGGGGAACTGTCAAGTATCAAACCGTTCTTGCTAGTTGCCTCGCCTACCAGTGACTGCCTTACCGTAACTGAAAGTAAACAAACAAATATTGACGGCCCGTTGGCGAGAACATACCAATGCTTCAACAGGCATCTACGTGAATAGGAATGTGCGTCGACTACACATAGTAGATAACAAAGACCTCTGAGTGTCAAAATCATGAATCTGTGATACGGCACGGTGTACTCCTGCTGAAATGGCAAACACTGTTGGGATGTTAGGTACCTATGTATTCAGTGCTAGTGATAGGGCACGGGCTCCATTCAGGCATTAGCAACTCGGTCTGATTGCGAGATCGCAGGAAGGAACCAACATTGCACGGAGAATGCGACTTCTTCAAGGACGCAGGAGCAGGAGACAGTTGTTTACCAGCTGGGACCCATTGAGACGCATTGGGCACGTAGGGAGGTAGGTACCTACTCACCTTGATGCCGCTCCTTCACACTTCCCTAACAGTGGTGTTTGCCGAACATGCTATGTCTCCCACCTTGGTCTTGAAAGCAGAGATCCTTCTTCTCAAACCTGTCCCATCTCTTTCTTGACCTGCACAAACACACCCACCATCCTCCACATCCGCACCCACCACCTCTTATCACCTTTCCTCCATCTCGTCAACCTTTACCCGACCATCTTTACCCCGACCACCTTTAGCTCGATTATCTTTACCGTTACAATCGCTTTTCCAAGCAAGCACACGCCTGCGCAGGCACCTGCCAGGTTTCCTTTCTCATTTCTACCCGTATCCTCGGTGCTCCGCAGTTTGAAGTCAAGATGACTGTCGGCGAAGCCATCGGTTTCACCGTCGTGCCTCTCGTACTCCTCGGCGTAGGGGTATTGTGCTTCTACAATATGACAATTGGCCCCGACTGTATTGCGCGATGGGTCTTTTGCGCACACGGGGGTGGTTACGACATTGAGCAGGGAATGGTTTATCGACCCAGCACTCGATCTCGATCCCAATCGAGAGCCCGACTGCCACAGGGCTATCGATCGCACCGACGGCCCCGACCCGCTCAATCGCGCCGGCACCCGCAGACGCGCCCGGAAGAATCAGAGTCGGAACACGAAAACCAGCAGTCTGAGCCGGTCCAGGAACCGCAACAAACTCAGCAGCCTGACTCAAAGCCCGAGTCACCCAAAAAGCCCGAGTCACCACAGAAGTCCCAATCACCCGAAAAGGCCCAATCACCACAGCAACCCCAGTCACCTCCTGAGGCTGGTCAGAAAGGTAGTAAGCAATCCCACACTTCGCTAGAGAATGTTGTGTCGAACTCGCAAGACTCGCGTAGCACGCAAACCAAGGTAGACCAGTCGCAATCCCAGGGTTCCCAAGAGAGTCAGGCGCAGCAGGGAGGCAAGCCCGATGAGAAGAACCCCGAGCCGAGCTGCGAATGTTGCAAAAAGCGTGGCCGTCAGGCACAAACTGAAGAGCTTCCCAAGGACATCGAGAAGCTAGATGATGATTGCACAATTTGCAAAGAGCGCGAGCTTGAGAAAGATAGAGAGCCCCTCACGTTTGACGACGATGAGGAGACCATGAGCAACCAGCGCCGCGAGCAATACCGAAAGGAGATTCATGATCAAGAAGCGCGCTTCCTTGACTTCGAGGAAGAAGGTGTTGCATACAAACATCGCCAGCAGGATGAGAAGCATACCAGCGAAGAGCGCCAGGGTGAGGCCGACGCCTTTTCGGTCCATCCCTCCATGGCCGTCAGCGCGGAATCCGACTAAGCGGGTAAGTTAAGAAAATGGCATTATCTTCAATCCTCCCCAATCCATTCTGCGAACACAAAAACACGCATTCGGTTACATCGAGTCGCGATGTTTTTCTTCTGCTTTGGGAACTGGCGATAGTGGCACGTAACGAAGAAGAAGAAGAAGAAGACGGCAAGAGCGGGAAGACGCGACGTCGTTCGGTCCTGCCATTTTAAGCCGAGCGATTACATAGCCTGCGCGCTTAATTCGTTCCCCACTTAAAATGCATGGACATGGCCCCACTCATTGTCCGGTCGGATGTGTGCGGGACCAACCGATCGCGCTTGCCGTGCCGACACCGTCCGATTCCTCAATTTTTCCTTGCATTGCGCGCCGGACGTGAAGCTGAAGCGATTGCTGGTGTGATCGCCGCTCACACTCCTCCACACTCATACTCATACTCATACTCATACACATACACATATTACACACTCACATTACAACCACCACACGACCTGATCATCTTATTAACCAATTGATAGGTCCGTTTGTACGAGGGCACAAGAATTTATATTCGTGTCAATCATGGCCACTCGTCCCGCTCTGCGCTCAGCGACACGGCTGGCGCACAGTCGATCCATCCCCTCCTGCAGCTCTTCCTCTTCTTCCTGCTTTGTTCCCCAGTCTCGCGCTCTCTCATCAAGTGCCCCCCTCTACAACCGCAGTACCGCCGACTCCATCAACAACAGCCCCCGTACAACCCATTTCGGTTTCCAAGATGGCTTGTCGGAGGCCGAGAAGACCGAAAAGGTCGCCGGCGTCTTCCACAGTGTTGCTGAGTCCTATGACCGCATGAATGACCTGATGTCCTTCGGGTGGCATCGAGTCTGGAAGTAAGTCCTGCCCGCAGCCCCCATCTTCACAAAAGAGGAAAGAAATCTAATGCGCCTCCACCAGAGACCACTTCGTCTCCTCCCTCAACCCCGGTTACTCCGCCAACTCCCCACCCACCCCCCAACGCATCCTCGACGTCGCCGGTGGGACAGGCGATATCGCCTTCCGCATGCTCAACCAGGCGCACGTTCTGAACCGAAACCCCAATGTCCACGTCACCATCAGTGACATCAACCCGTCTATGCTTGCAGTCGGCAAGCAACGATCTCTCTCCCTGCCTGCCGCGCAACAAGCAACCCTGTCCTTCCTCGAAGCCGACGCAACTCAACTTCCCTCGTCAATCGCGCCCAACTCCCTCGACCTCTACACCGTCGCCTTCGGCATCCGGAACTTCTCCAACATTCCGGCAGCTCTCGCCGAAGCCTACCGTGTCCTGAAACCCGGTGGTGTCTTCGCTTGTCTCGAGTTCAGCAAGGTGAACAACTCCGCGTTCGACGCTATTTACAAACGCTGGAGCTTTTCTGCCATCCCGCTCATTGGCCAGCTCGTCGCTGGTGACCGCGACTCCTACCAGTACCTCGTCGAGAGTATCGAGCGGTTCCCCAGTCAAACGGAATTCCGGGGCCTCATCGAGGACGCTGGATTCGTCGTTGGCGGGCAAGGATTTGAGGATCTGACGGGCGGTGTCGCCGCTATTCATAAGGGTATGAAGCCCCTATGATGGCATTTGGCTCGGCATTCTTCCTATGTACACTAGTAATGTCTGTTTTTATTTTCCTTTGTCATGTTATCAAGAGGAGTTGAGGAGGAAGGGAGATCTGTCTTTCGATTTTTTGGTAGTGGAGAAAAATGTTGTTTTTATCAATTGTTTTGACTTGATTTTTGATGTGACTGTGACTATGAATGATAAGATGAGACGAACCATTACTCCTTTTATGGGTTACACTGGTAGGTCGAGCTCGCAAGGGGTCGATTCGGCTCGACCGACGGTCTACCGTATACAGCCAACAGCCGAGTCATCTCCATCGAATACTGCGCTTCTGTGAAAATAACTGAGATGTAAACCGAAACGTGGACCGAGAAACATGGAATTGCTCAATCAATTTGATGCATCATGACCAAGAACGAAAACCCCGTTTCAAAAATTGACATGAACCCCCTGCCCCTTTATACACTGGTAGATCAAGTTCGTAAAAACTCGTCTCGACTCGACAGTCTATCTATTGTATACAGTTAACCGTCGAGTCATCTCAGCCAAGTCTGGAGCTTCCAAAACAACCAAGAAACGAAGGATACGTTCAATCCATAACTTAACCCATCATTTCCAGCCTCATGTTCCCAGCTGACGCTTACCCCGTACCCCTTTAACCCACCGTCAGCACTCACATCGACTCAACGGTCTCCCCTATACACCTAACTACCAACACACCTCCATCCTCCATCAAATCATGTACCTACCATAATCTCCATGTAATATAACAAACAATAAGGGACCACTGTTGTCAAGCGAAAGCCAGATACCCCTACGCAAGCAATCCTGCTCTGACAGAAGAAATAATGATCTACGTCTTAACTCAGAGTGCTTACCTACCGAGATCAATAAAGCCAAAACAATGTCGTCTTGGTTGAATGGTCGCATCATCAACTACATATGCTTAAAAGTAATTACGACGGCTAGGCCCTGAATAGCCCCTATTTGGTCCAAGTACCGGAGACTGTCAAGTCCCTGACTCAATCGAGTCGGACGGAAAGGCATCTTGATAGAAATATACAGCTTCAACAAGTTGGAATGAGAAACAATCACTAAACATAGACGAGCATAGAAATTCTGGTATCATGTTTATTTTCTCTGAAACTAAACGACCTATAGAGGATAGTCCAGTCAGTCCATTGCGAACAGCGCAAAGGCGATCCATTTTCAGTGCCAGAACCCGAAATAAACAAGGCTTAGCCATCATTAAAAAGAAGCAAGCCCCATCTGAAGAGTTTAGTAGGCGCCTGGTCCGGATCTATCAAGACCGGCGGCATGGACAGACCATTACCTCTTTCGCCCATTGCACCGTATAGAGACGATGCCACGTCTCTTAACCACCCTTCGTAGTTTGGCGGTTTAGAGTATTACCACCTGCATAGCAATCGGAAGCTGAAAACTATTTTCAGATACCAGAGTACAGGCCAAGCGTTGCAACATTGCAAATATTAATCGGTAGAACACGGTGGGGGCATAGGCGTTCTATGAAGTCGTAAAGTTGGTGCTTTAGTCACCACCGCCAGTGGCGAGTGATGAGGTTGCACCGTCGCCCTTGTTCATGCCGCCTCGACCGCGTCCGCCACGGCCACCACGTTCACCGCGACCGCCTCGACCGCCTCCGCGGCCGCCACGCGAGCGGTTCGTCTCGGGACCGCTCTCACCACCACTAATGTTGGAGCGGTCATTGGAACTACGGTAACCGCTCGCGCTATCCCTGCCCCGGCTACTTCCCCAGTTGCCTACGCCGCCACCACGGCTCTGATAGGGCTTGTTATTATCGCGGGGCTGGAAGATCTTCACCAATGGTCTGGATCGATCCTCGGCCTGACGATGTTTGTACTCATCGGCGAGGCTCGCAAATGCAGCTTCGCGATCGCCGACCGTCTGGAAGTGGGCAACCTTGTTGTTGCTATTGTTACCCCACTTGTCGATCTTGACAATCTTCGCCTTGTGCTCCTCGGGGAAGATGTCGCGAGCCTGTTCATCGCTCGACACATTCATAATGAAGAGCCCGATGATAGACTCAGCAGTTGGGCGAAGATGGGGGGACGGAGCAGCTTCCTGTCCGTTGGTTGCGCCATTAGAACCAGCAGGCTTCTCGTTCTCTTTGACGACGGGAGCTACAGCAGGGACTGCTGGCTTTGGCGTCGGGGGTTTTGCTTGGACGGGAGTGGCCGCGGCAGTCTTGGCAGGCTGTTGTTGCGCTGGGGCCGAAGGACCGGAAGACGCAATAGGGGCAGCGGCGGGCTGCGCGCTAGCTCCGGGCGCGGGAGATGGTGCGCTCTGTGGGATGTTAGACTGCTTAGAACCACGGTGAGAGAAGTTAAACCCTTGAGCCCGCATCTCTGTGCCGATTCGGCCGTCTTGAATCTCTAACACCAACCAGCCGAAAGCTGCGTCCGCCAGGTTGAAATTCCACATATTTTTGAATGCGCTTTCGTCGACCTGACCGAGGGCACCGGGTGCACCAACGGGACCACCAAAGGGATTGCCACCAGCTGCAGTGTTGGGCATCTTCTCCACAAGATCAAGGGCATTTTTGAGGAGGTTCTGCTGGGCCTCGTTCTGCTGAATAGCAGGCTCAACCTCGGACTTGACGGTCTCCCAAACATCATTGAAGGAAGCCTTGGAGGCAGCCAGCTTGCCACGGTAGTGATCTAGCGTCGGGTTGACACTAAACTCGTTGTATGAGCTTCCGTAACGGAAGTGCAGGCCGGCAGAAATCGAAAAGTCGGCCTTCAAGCTCACGGAGAGCTGATTAAGGATGCCTTCACGAGCGGGAGAGGCATGGGTGATGAAAATGCGAGTTTCGGTAGGGTCGTAGACGCGGTTAGCAGTGTCGACTAGTTCGCCCATCTGCAAGAGCGTAGTCCACATAGTGCCTTGGCCACCCGCGATGGTAGTTCTGCCCTCTCCATTGTCGAAGAGCTTGTGCATTACGACAGCACCACCCAGACCAAGGAGTCGAAGCTTGACACCGCCCACTTCAAGCAGCATGGAACGATTCTCATCGATGATGTGCAGATTGGGAACCTTGTACTCGTTGGATCTGAATTTTTCTAGGACACGCACATCCTCACAGGCACCCCAGACTGTGTATACGGGAACATCGAGCTTGATTTCGCCCTTGATGAGCTGGGGCAGCTGGGACAAAGGCAAATCTTCGGGCTGGAATCGCTGCTTGACAGGTCCGGACTGGCTAATCGTTCTCTTGACACCCTCGGAGATCAGGGGGGAGTACTGGGCGACATGTTTGAGAGTCCTGAATGACGTGTAAGCGGCATGTCGGGCGCGCATCCTGGCTGTCAATCCAAGGGACTCGTTCTACTTACTTCTCGGCAATGCGATCAAGCGACGTCTCATCATAGAAACCAAAGTCACCAGTGTGAATGATATGGTCTGCTCGAGCCTGTCGCGCAAGGTCGTTAAGAGAGCTGAGATTACCTAACCACATCACAGTTAGCGTAAAGACTCGGTATTGTATGGGAAGATGGCGCGAGTCCTACCTCGTACGTCGGCTATGCACAGTACACGGATGGGACCATGTTGAATGATTCGGCCTTGGTTAGGCAGGAGAGGGGTGGCACCGGGGACAGGGCCGGAAGCCGGAGCGCCATTGGGCATATAGCCTTGGTTGTTGTAGGGCTGCCGGGGTTGCTGGTTCCATTCACGTGTTAGCGAGCCATCCATCATTCGAATATCGCCGCAGTTGCGGCGAGAAAACCAGTCGTTTCCGAACCGAGGGCCATGGCGCGAGCCGCCAGAGTGGTAATGGGGCCGCCAAGGGCCACGGGACGAATCCACGGGGCGGGAGAAGGGATGCATGGTGTACGAATGTTCGTAGAGACAACGGCAAAGGAAATAGTGAAAAGGTATATTCGGCGCAAAGGTGAAGGTGTTGATGCAAGGTTATGAGAGAATGGTCGTTGGAATGGTTGAAGTGCGGATGTTGGGGCAACGAAAGACGAATAGACTTGAGGGTTGCAGAACGCAAACGACTCAAGGTCTAAACAGAGAAGGATGGCCCAGGCGTGCAAACCACTCCAGAGACAATGTATTGTTCGTTGAGACAATGCTGAGGAGTGTATGGGAGCCGCAATGTATTGTGATGAAGGCAGGTAGGTAAGCCAGGTGGAATACGCCTTGGGAGGTACTTCAAGGTATGTTCGTTCCTAAGCTGCAACCAGGCCAGGAGCGTACACGGCGATGGAGGGAGAGCATAGAAGGAGATGAGGAAGGAGACGGAGAAGCAAGAAAGAGGGTAGATGGAAGGCTGCAGTTGGGGAAGGATGCCAGCTAGACAACCTGAGGCAGAAAGGCACCACAGAGCTCAATGTATTAAGCTGGCTGGCCTCAGGCACACTGGAGGGAGACGGCGATGGTGGGCAGATGGTGGCCTTTGGTCGTTGCCGCCGTTCGGTGTTCTGAGATCACAGGCCATCGTGAGGTCTTTTCACAGTATCGTTTCATGATGCTACGGCTGTCACAGCCTCAAACAAACAGAACAGAAGGAGGCAGAGGGCAAAGGGCAAAGAAAGAAGCACGGGACCTACCGCCATTACACACGATCAAGCAATGACCCTCAAAGCACAGTCTGTTCAATCTCGCTCGCCACAAGTGTATCTCGAAGGGACCAGTAAAATGGCTGCAGAGCGGGCGGATGGGATGGTTTGTATCGGTCGCTGGCGGGAACGCGTGCGGGTTGGACAAGGACAACGAGGCTCGGCCAGGCTCGACGCGGGCTAAAGAATGGACAACGAAGTAGAAGAAAACTGCGGGTATCAAATTAACACAATTATCGAATCCTTAGGAAAGGCAATAAGTGTTGGGAGAGCTGGAACGGCGGTCGGAATTGATGGTTGAGATGGATCGCTGCTGGTTGCGTGGGCGGAAGAGTCTACGATGGAGAGGGACGGAGGGAGAGAAGTTGTTGGTGGTGACCTACGCTTCAGGTAGAAACGGCAGCGACAGCTGTGATTTTCAGCAGTTGAAAGATTGCGGGTTTGAAGTGCCATCTCTCCAGTAGCGCTAGCCCGCATTCGGACTAGGCCACACCAGCCCCCTGCAGGAGAGTGTCTCCACAAAGCCTCGTCTTCCCTCCGTCAGTGGAAGAAAGCTGGAGTGCTCTCAAGCTCCAGTCGGACGGGGTTACATAATGTGCCTTCCGCGAGATACCTTGAGGTATTTTGCAAGTAACGCTTGACCATTTTCTCGAGCAGAACTACTTCTTTTGTACCTTCACGGTGCACATGAGGTGGTCCAACCGACCTCGATGTTTCCGTGCGGCGGCAAGCCCAAACGGACTCTGTTTGCCGTACCAACCTAGGTCTCTCCTACGTAACCTCTCTTTAAACGCAACGACTTCTCTGTTAGTTTCATAAATGCAACACAGGGGGTTGAACAGGTGAACAGGGGGATTTTAATTCCAAGCCCCTCAGGGCCCACTCCACGGCCCAATTCGGCGGGCAGAACACTGAATGAGTCAACCTCGACGCTACAGCGCAGCTCTAATTCCCGACAACCCGTCTCCGTAACTCATTAGAGACGGTTCAAACACGTCGGTTGTGTGCGTGGCTTTTACGATACCTAGATTCTAGGCAACATCATCATCATCATCTCTATCTGATTGGTATTACTAGCAACTCGTTGTGTGTACCTAGCCGTAATTGTGCCTTCATCGCCGACGAGCTTGGGACAGTCACCGGGTGGGGTTGACGGACCCCCTTGTTGGACTTGCTACCCCTGCTCGAGCAAAGTGCCCTCTTTCGCGCCACGGTTTTACGCGTACGGGAAAGGCTACGGATTACGGATTCCATGGCACGAACTTGCTAAACTGTCCCAATTCGCTAGCCAAAACAGGGGTCCCTCACCTACAAACAAACACGTGCAATCCCAATGACGTCCTCTCCCATCTGTGTCATCGTTTTGATATGCTCATTGTTTCCTACGAAACTTCTTCTCATTGACTCTGGATAATAATCATTGCCATGATGAGGTTCAAACGCCAACCCGTGACAACGACATGCTAACAAGAAGAAACAGGATGCTTTACAAAGAGATAGCCCTTACCTTGAGGCCGGCAACTTGCTAAAGTCTCGCCATTCCGACTATGACCACACTCTCCGACTATCTACATCATACTACCTACCCTACAGGGAAAAAACACTACGCGATCCGACTAGGCCCCCTGATGATCCTCTTTGAACATCCATAAACACCGCAAAACCACGCAGAGAACCACTTGAATCCGACTTTCATGTGATCATTCCTTCTCTCTCCTCTCACTATCGTTACATTCCGTCTAGCTTGCCCGATGATTCGTGTCTATGGGCGATAGGAAATCTCTCACCGATTCGGATCCTCGAGGAATCCCGACCCCCCGGTGCGAAACCTGTTCAGATTAGGAAACATCACAACCATATCAAGTTACCTGCTAGTTAAAGAATGGCGTACATCTCAAGTTACCTGCTTTTTGAAGAATGGCGTAATGTTCATTGGCAGGAGAACCGGACTTTAAGAAATACCTAGATACTATCCGGAAGTACGGGATTTGCCTAACATAGGTCTATGATGAGAAGCTCTCCTCCGTCATAGCGCCGAGGTGAATGCCAAGTGTTATACCTAAATAAGAGGAAGCGTCGTCTCTACCCAGATTTCACAGCACCCTCTCTGCGAGAAAAACCACTCGAGCTGCCACCAGTCCACTTTATCGACCATAGCATCCAGTAACCGTTTATCAAGCTAACCATCCCCAGTTCTCCCCATCGCCACTGAACATAATCATTCTAGAAGTTCCATCACCGATCACTAATCCATCATCCCAAGCCAGTTCACGTTATGAAAGTAATCCATCTGTAGGTAACCAGAGTCACGTGACAGTTCGAACATCTGTTCTTGCTTGTGACCATTCCTGAAGTCCTAAGGCGTACGTTCACTGAAAAGGTAACAGTCAATGAGGTGATGAAGCCGGTGAGTCGGGATTTTGCCTATGATTCCGTTCCTCCGTGATTTCAGTAGTTCAATGCCATCTCTGTAGGACAAACAGTTACTTAGCAAAGAGATAAAACAGCGCTGTTCGATCTGACATACTATTTTCACTTGCAAGCTAACAGAAGAACATCAAAGCAAAGACCTTCACTCACCAAACGTTCACTTATAACACGCCTCCCCTGAAATTCGAAGACTTACGACTCACGAATCGCAATGTCGGCAACAGATAATGCTGTAGAGTCCAATAGATGTATGTTGCTAGACCTACGGATCTATCATACTAAATATTTGGATTACTTCGATATGTTTCCCCCGGCCTTAGATAATTGTGAAATGGGGTTTCCCTTGCCACATATATATGTATATATACATGTTTTTTCATCGGGTGTGTGTGCTGGAGAGCAGCTGTCTTTTTTTCGCAGCTTTTAAAGAAATTGGTGGGATTTGGGGCTCTGCTTTTCCGATGTCAAATAGGGGTGGGCTTCATGATGGTGGAGAGACCGCCATACTGGTTGCTCGAACGGAAACAGAGTCCTCCAAGGGTGGGAATAGATAGCCCGGTGATGGATCAAGGATAAAATAAAACTTTCCTCCAGAAGACCTCCTGTCCATTCCCCATAAACTCCTGTAGATGCACTGACTTGGCCAGGTATACAAGCAAGAAGGCGCTCACGTTACTCTCGTGTCTCCGTCGAATGCCACAGAGATCACCACATGTCCTCTTCTTTACTATGACGTTGTCCGTTCTGATTACCGTACGAGTAGTGGTCCTTGGCTCCGTTATACTCGTCCCCGTAGCCCCCTTCATGACCCGTATTGTCTTTGTCGTGATCATAGTTATACATATCGCCTCCTTCGGGATAGCCGCCTGCTTCGTGCTGCATGCTTGGATCTGAGTGTTCACTTGCCGACTGGTACGAATTAGCGTAAAATTCGTCGAGCAGCGCTGACGTAGGACTCACTCGGTGGTATTCGAAATTGTAGCGATCGATACTCTCTTGAGCTTGCTGCTGCTCCAAGTACTGTTGCTCCTGTTCTTTTCGCTTCCTCTCTTCTTCCTGAAGTCTCCGTTGCTGAGGCGACTGAGGTACTTGGATCTGTGGATTCAAGGCCTGAACCTTGGCAAGGTAGGCGTACATGAAATTACTGAGCAAGACTTGACTGTGTAGTGCACGTCGAGGGTTGGCAAGCTTAATGTGTGCCATTCTGTAGATGGCTCTTTCTTCCAAGATCGGAAATCTGGTCCAGGGGTAGTCGGTATCCGGTCGCAGAGGTCGATACGGCGCAGGTTCTGGTGACAAGGCTCGTTGTGTGTGAGACTTTTTACTGCCCGAATCTTTTTCTCCTTTCTTCTTATTACTACCGAAAATAGAGGAGAACAGGCCATCTTTCTCTTTCTTGTGTTCTCCAGATTTTCGACTGCTCTCTTTGCGTTTCTCGTCGTCCACCTTGCTTTCGGTGTTCTCGCGCTCGAGCAGCAGGCTTTCCCGTCCCTTATGGTGCGCGGTGTCAATTGAAGTCTGCAGAACGTCGAGTCGGACGTTATCGTGAGTCTTGTCCACGGATCCTTTAGATTTCGACTTTCGGACCTCTTCGTCTTTCTTCTTTTTCTCCTTATCATCACTCTTGAACCATTTCCAAGAAGATCCCTTGGATGATCCTCCTTCACTGCTTTCCTTTTTGCTCCGTTTCTCGTTCTTTTTCTCTTCGGACGAGGACGTTGAACTCGTGATCGATGTGACTGACTTATGGACATTTCCTGGTGTTGATGACGAAGAGATCTGAGCCGCATCACCACTACTTTGGCTAGGTGCAGCTGGCGAGCGTTTAGACTGTATACTCACACTTGCTACTTGAGATTGTGATGAAGTTATGGAGGATTGACTGGCAGTTGGGCGGTGCTTGGAACGTGAACTGGAGTCGGAGGCTACCGCTGGCGGCGGCTGAGTGTAGTCTTGAACAGGCGCGCGTTGTGATGAAGTCCGCTCCGGGTAGGGCCTTATTATTTCACGGGGTTTTGATCCTACCTCCTCCTCAATAGGGGACTCCGGTATCTGTGAAGCTGGGGTAAGAGAACGGGTATCCTCTAGGGGGACACCACGACTGGACGTAGATAAACGCGCTGGTTGCGCTTGACTCTGTTCTTGAGCAGTAGTTTGTGAGTTACGTTCGCGTGCAGCAGACCTGGGTGACTGAGAGGACTGATTTGACAGCGTTTCTGATGGCACCCGCGTCGAATTAGGGTCACCAGAGGCGTCTGATGTTATCTCAGTGCTAAGCAAGCTCTCGTCGCCACCCTCGCTCCTTTTCACAGACATCCGCAGCGCAAAGGGCAGGCGATCAATACTCGTGACGGAGCCCTGCCGGTTCTTCAGACTTCCACCCTTTCTGTAGGTAGTGCGCGTTGACCGACGAAGACCGGTACCTGGTGCCATGGGTAATATAATATCGTCGTTACCTGATGTATTATCGCTACCGCCTTGTGATTCAAGAGCCAGTTTCCGAACAGCCTTACTTGGGTCTTTGATGAGTTCGTCGATACTTAATTCAGACGCCACCTCGGAACCCTGTGACCATTTTCTCTCTCTGTTTTCTGCACCATCCACATGCCCATTAGTGGCATTACCACCACTACCATTCTCAACTTGCCTAGAAAGCATAGACTTCTTTCGTCTCAGGCCCCCAGAATTGGCTCTGCTGAGATTGTCGGGTGAAAGCGAACCTTCGCTGGATCTCTTTCTCATAGATTGTACTCGCTTCTCCACAAAGCTCTTGAATTCGCTGGGTGCAAGTTCCGGATGAACGCCTGCTGGAACCCACAGGAGCCTTGACGGATCTGAATCATCATCCCCCTTGGGTGCGATGGAGGGCATGGCCATTAGCGACATTCCTGAGAAAGGTAGCAAATCCGGATCGCTGTTGTTCGATACATCCATCGACAGCCTGCGTATGGCTTGTAAGTTACTAAGCTCTTGGGCGATATCGCTTGGGTTGTCTATGTTCGCTATGGGGTAGGCATCGGGGTCATCGCGCATGTCACGCAACGTCGGTGACATAGGAGGAGTAGGGGATATGGGAGTTGATGCGCCGCCCATTGAGTTTGTCACCGATAGGTCCTTTGGGTTTTGAACGGTGATTGGCGAGGGCGGCGTTCTTGTCGGGGGGTCGAGTTCGATGGGGGTGGACAGAACCAGCCTCAGGCCATGCTCTTCGGCAGGCGACAGATCGAGATCATGGTACTCGGAGAACTCTTCACCGCTGCGGGGCGCGATATAGCTCGATGGTCGCGACTCGCTTTGGTAATCATCATCATCGCCATACATAGTGCCAATAGTCTCAGTGATATGGTCACTTGTGTCAGATATAGAGGGCTGATTGGCATGGCCCCGTCGGCTAGCAAGGCTGTCACCATCAGAATCGCAAGGTATTTGGGAGGCCTAAAGCAGGTAAAGAGTAATTAGTCGTACAACTCCCACAATGAAGACTCTAATGAGCGTAGACGAGTGCCGCGGAGGGGCAGTCAGGGATATGGGACGGGTGTGGGGGGATCATGGGGCCATCCATCGGAAGTTCTGGCGACTGAGCTTCAAGCTGACAGGCAAGCGACCGGCTTGAGGATGACGGCAGGAGTCGGGAGTCGACAAGAGCACTTACCATCATGGAGAGAGTCTGTGGCGACCTCAAGAGAGGCCAACCCTCCACAAGAGTCCCCTATTCTTGTGTCGTGTTGCACGATGCAGGGTTTCGAAAGGTAGGCGGGACTAGCATGGACGACGGACGTTGAGAGCCGAGCTAGAGGGATTGGCGGGCTCGTCGATCGCCTGTAAGTCGGACAAGCACCATACGGACCACGCTCAGCGGCTCAGCGTCTCAGCGACTGCGAGTGGGAAACAGGGCCTCGACGCGATCGTCTGTCTTCTGTTGTCGCTCGTCTTTTTCCGTCTTGCGTCTTCCGGCTTGCGTCGCCCGTCGCTCGTCTTGCATGTGGCACTCTTCGTTTGTTCTCCGAGCATAAAGAGCGTCTTTAGCAAGGGCGGGAGTGCGTTGTGGGAGTCGTGTGTGGGTGCCCCGTGCTTTGTGGCTTGTGTGAGCAGCAAGCAGCAGGTAGCAAGCGGGACGTCCTATTACCTACGCCAGGAAAAAGGGGAGAGGGAGGGGGGAGGAATTCAATAAGTTGGTTCGCTAATTTGGGTTGGTTCTGGGGGAGGAGTTCACAGTTGGAACATGGAACGTTAGTACATGCCGGGTACTTGCGACTACGTATCTCCTGGGCATTCTACCTACACACACTATTTGGGGCAGGCAGTGTATTATGTGGCCGTACCTAACGGACTATGTATGCCGGTGCGGGTTTTAATAGACGGATAGACGGCGGGAGCAGCGCGAGCAGCGTGGTGACGGGGTGATGAGCGACGAGTTAGCTTGTAGATGCGCAGCAGATAAGGTTAATTATGTAGCGATACCTGCGCCTGTTCAACTGAACGCCGCTGTACTTGCCAGGGAACTCGCAAACTATATGATGTGCAATTAAGCAACATGTCACTTGTTGTATCTTTTCGTTAATACTTAACTACATTATGTGCATGGACTAGTGCGCAGTTAGGCAGGTGCGCCAGTCTGCTTGCGGTTTAGCCGGCCTTGAGGGTTGCTATTTATGGCGAGATAGTGGAAAATACCAGGTACACTCTCCTAGGTCTGCCGCGTACCTGTCGACACTACTGTACAAAATACCACCTAATAACCGGTAATTAAAATGCGGCTTCTTTCTTTCCCGTCCTTCTCGCCTCTTCGTGTTTTGATGAGAGCAAGAGCTGCCAGAGGAAATGAGGCTTGCGGCTTCCTCGAGCTCCAGTGCTTGACGCAATAGTACCTGCCTCGATAATTACGCATGAAATTGGCCTCTGACTATCTATCCCGATTGGGCAATATCTCGAAAGAATAGAGCGGCTTCGCGCCGCTGTCGGTACCCCATAGAAGCATTCATACCGCAAAGCTTAAAACAACAATTTGCGTGACATTGCATATTCCATCAGGTCCGTACCTTGACCTCACATTGACATGTGCCATACGATACATTCACATCGACATCATTGAGATACGATAATCGCAGTCTGTGTGTTTTGATAGATCTGTCTGACAGGATTCAGCCCTTGACCTGGATGATCCAGTCAGCTGGGTCCTTTGGCCATCACCTGGGCACTAACCGTTCCTAACTCGCCACTAACCGCTGTACCTGCGAAATACCTCCTTACAAGGATATCGTTCGCCCCTCCAGATGTATTTAGAGGGTATCCCCGGTTTTTAGTGCGGGTACTTGGCCGATACAAGCCAGACCTTGAAGCCATCAATCAACACACTAAAAACATCCCTACCTTCTTCGACTTGCAAGTCCGCTCGTTACCCCGCACATGTTGATCAACACGGGCATCGCTGTCGAGGGTCTGTATATCGAGGGTCATCGAGAGGATCTCCCGAACACTCTATCTACGATATACCAACCATTCACAACACAGAAGTGGTGTGCCCTGTTCAGTGGCACATCACTTCTTGTACCTCCCAACCGCCCGGCCTGTGATATGTACACATACGCCGTCCTGATGGAGTCCGACCATGGAGTGATATGAGACAGATCTCCTATGAATCTATTACGTGGCGTGCACCCACCACTGATTTGTCGATCGCGTGCGCCATGCATTGGGAGTATAATAAGTACTGTACGTCCCCGCATACCCGAGCCTCCCTTCCAAGCGCCACGATGCGACTCGATATTGTTGCAGCTGATGCTTTTCTCAAGACAAGCCAACGGCCTACCATTTTGGGCATGTATCATGTGGGTATCTGCCAGCGCGCGGTGCGGGAGCGGTGGAGAGAACACCTGGAAATCCGTCCAGGAGACGGCCAGGGGGTCGCCCACCGAAATGCTTGGCCCAGTCATACGACCGAATTGCATGCTACGAACGGCCAGGCTCATGACTGTCTTCGTTGCGGCGTGTGAATGAATTGCGGATAATTACGGTGTCGATCAACGGCTGGCTGCTTGGACATAACCGGGAAAATGGACCAAGTAAACCGGCTGGCATCGCTGCCGTTTGCTGCTTGGAACTTGGAAGCTGCCCTTGGCTGCTACCTAATACGGAGTACAACATCACGCACAAAGAAACTAGGGGACAAGGGGGACATCCAGTTCTTGGAATTCATCTCCATCTCGAGTCCCCTCACGTGTTTACGTGCATACTCCTCCGTACATTCTTGTGGTTCGCATATCATATACATACCGATGCAATCACAACACGGTGGTTGGTAGGTAAGTTGTCTCATTCCAATATTTCCACCTGGTCCTACGGGCAATCTCAAGATATCATTTGTATCCCTTAACCATCGTCCGGTGCCCTTACTATATCGGCTTCTGCCTTGGTATCCGCCATGGTTTCGTTTTCGTATCTGTCTCTGTTCGCCGTGACAACCTGGATCCTCGGTGCCACACAGCACGTGTCTGGAGGATGCTGGAGGGATACGCCGTGTTCCGGGATTGAGGAGCCCGCCTACTCTGGTGAGTGGGATGCCAACAACTTTGCACCTACATCGCGTAACGTGACTCCGCTCGCCATATACGACCTGGCAAACGGTCGGAAAATTGCCACCTGGCCTGCGATTCTCACCTTTAGTAGCAGCGATCCTGGTGTCTTCCTGGATTTCGGTAAGGAAGTCGGTGGCCTTGTTACCATCGAATATTCGATATCTTCGGCCACCGAGGGCGGTTCGCTTGGCTTAGCTTTTTCGGAAGCCAGAAATTGGGTAGGCCATGGGTCTGACTCCAGCAACGGCAACTACGCGAGACCAGACGGTGCCATTTACAGTAAATTTACTTCTCCAGGTCGATTCAGCTATGTGATGCCGCTTGAGAATCTCCGAGGCGGCTTCCGATATTTGACGCTATTTCTGACTGGCAAGGACGTCTCCGCGATGATCAGCAATGTCTACCTTGAATTATCATTCCAGCCAACATGGCCCAATTTGCGAGCATATCAAGGATATTTCCACAGTAATGATGACCTCCTTAATAAGATTTGGTATTCCGGGGCCTACACGTTACAGCTAAGTGCTATCCTTCCATCGACAGGTAGAGCATGGCCGTCTCCCAATGTTGCGTGGCAAAACAACGGCGTTGCTGGACCGGGCAATACAATCAACACAGATGGCGCAAAAAGAGATAGAACAGTGTGGCCAGGGGATATGGGCGTAGCTGGCCCTGCCTCATTCTACAGCACGGGTGATCTAGAGTATACTCTGTGTTCTGTTGGCTTCTCCTACACACTCATGCTAATGCCATTCAGGAGCATAAAGAATTCGTTACAATCGTTATACGAACTTCAGGTAAAGGCCCTTCTCTGGCAGTGGTCTTTGAACATTCTAGTTGACTCTCCTGAATTACAGGCCGACTCGGGTTTGTTACCGTTCTCAGGTCCACCATTAAATGCTTCGGCGAGTGACAGCTATCATATGTAAGATGAATTGAATGAATCACGTCTGTTTCGTGTCTTATATGGCACAGGTGGACTATGATCGGACTCTACAACTACGTCCTGTATTCTGGCGATGTGGACTTCCTAAGCCTCTACTGGGAAAGGTATACGCTCGCCATGAACTTCATCCTCGCCCAAATCAAACCGGAGGTAGGTCTCGTAGACATATCCAACTATGCGAACGACTGGGGCCGCTTCAACTCCAAAGGTTATCTGGCATCGGCACAAATGTTAGCTTATCACACATTAACCACAGGCGCGACCATGGCGACTTGGATAGGCGATACGACGGGCCTGAACGAGTCTTGGCTTAAAACCGCCGCAAGCCTCAGAGATTCTATCAACGAGAAACTCTGGGACGCGAGCGTCGGCGCCTTCAAAGACAACTACGGGTCATTTGATACCGGTCTACACTCACAGGACGGCAACACCTTGGCCGTCCTCTTAGGGGTAGTTAACGGCACAGGGGCCCGAGCGCAGGCGATATCCTCGTGGTTGACGAAGAATTGGCGATCCATTGGCCCGGAATCCCCTGAACTCCCTGGCGAGGTGTCCCCCTTTATCACTTCATTCGAGATTCAGGCCCATCTCCTAGCTCGACAGCCGCAACGCGCCCTCGACGTGATACGTACAAGCTGGGGCTGGTATCTGGCCAACGAAAATGGCACTCAGTCCACCATGATCGAGGGATATCTGACAGACGGAACGTTTGGATACCGTCATGACGCAGGGTACGAGGAAGATTACTCGTATACATCGCATGCGCATGGTTGGTCTACGGGTCCCGTCACGGCGCTAACGGAGCAAGTCCTGGGCTTAAGCGTTACCGGCCTCGCGGGCGAACGGGTCCGATTTGCGCCCCAATTAGGGGATCTGACGAATGTCCAGGGCGGCTTCGTCACGAGCCTCGGACGATACTGGGCGAAGGTACAGCGCAACACGACGACCGGTTGCATTATTGCTGAGGTCGAGGTGCCGAATGGGGTTACGAAGGATATTGTGTGGACTCCCAGTACTTGCACATCCACGGCGTCATCCTCGATATTGGTGGATGGTAAGGAGGCCATTGGGGATGTCGAGGATGATACGGGGTTGCTTTCTATGAGGTTGGATGGGGGCAAGCATGTCCTTGAGTTCTGAAGCCGCGCGCTTTCGTGCGAAGTCATGATACACAGACATCGTCAGCGTGTTCCCTATCCGTAGCAGTGGTAGTTGAATACACCATCCTTTCAACCCCCTTGGAATTTCTTGTTATTTCCAACGTGATACAATTGTCCTCCCTTAATGAACAATTCGTTGTACCAACCTCATCTGAAAGAATGCGCGTCGGGCCGAACCCTTTGAACCGCTTCATACAGCACAATGCCTTATTCACCTCTTTGCGACTCAGGTGAAAGGGTCAAGACCTAAAGCTTGCGTTACAAACGGAAAACATTGACATTAACATCCATGATGAACTAAGACTACCATCAAACAGAGTCTATTTCCGTGATCCAGAAGAGACAATTTCATGGATATATGACCTACCGATCCGACTTCTCATCCTCACACTCATCCCTATTATCATCACTCCCCACACCTCATACATCCCAACAAACCCAACAAGCATCCCAAACTCCCAACCCAAACACAAAATGTCCTCCCACAGATGCTGCATCTGCAGAAAAATCCGCGACTTCCCGCACGGCAAATGCAAAGTCTGCAACCATAGCCTCTGCTGCGACTGTTCGGACGCAAGGCGCTCCCAGGGTACCTTGAAGACCCGGCCGTTACCTTATCCTGATAATTATTAGTGGTGAGGACGTGGTTCAAGGGGAGAGATGAGAGGAAGGAGGTGAGTTGGATGGAATAAATGTAAGTCTTAGACGCAAAGGTGGTAATAAGGATACTATTGATTCTTCAGTTTTGTTAGTTACATGTCGAGTGAGTGAGTGAGTGAGTGATGGGAACAGGGGATTTGATATCACCCTGAAAAACAATTGCGACGACGGCACTACACAATCAAAATTTCAACTACATTCACGCACCGCATCACGAAAGAAGAGTAGCATAAGACATGATCATCGTATTATTAGGAGGGCCAGCAAGGGGGTATCGTCCACCACCATTAACCATGACAAACTGTCACTGAGCCGCCTAACTGGACATTAGTACCCGGTCAAAAGTACTCCCTATTCATACAATCCCACGACCCGAAGACAGGAAGGGGGTAGAAAACGTTATATATGTCTCCTCCTCGGCGGGCAAAAAATGCTTCTTCATAGCCGCCAGAAGTTCAACTCCTCCATTCGAAGAAGATCGACAACCCTAAAGTCCGGACAGCTAGCTTCAAAATGCGTCAGAGCGCCCTTGAAGTCCCGTCAAAAAAGGTAACAAGTCAGGGGGTTGTCGACGCAGGGACAAAATATGCTGTAACAACGCCAATCCGACACATCCCTTACTGATAATCTGGGTGTGCATCTGACATTGACTTAAGCATGCTGTTCTCAATGTCAGTTAAAGATCGACTACTCAAGGATATGACTGATGCGTACCGCAAATTCCGATCTCTCATGTCGTCGTCAATGGCTTGAAGGCCTTTAAGGGACATACTCGCTTCAGCGAGCTGATAAACACACGTTAGCATTTCACTTCAGCGCAAAGAATGCAATGTAAGGAGTGACATACCGCGCCCATCACCGAGGAGGAAAAGTCAGACTCCTCGCCAGGAGGCGTGGAGAGCTCTAGCTCGCCATGTTCCCTTCCCTTGCCATTGGCACGTGCTGCCGCAGCGGCTGCCTGTTAATTGTGTTAGTATGCCTTGGTCATGTGGACTTGCCGGAGTAATGATCTATACTCACCCTGGCTTCAGCAACTTCGGCATCCTTGACTCTGATCAGAGCCTCCATCTCCGCGAATCTAGACTTGGCACTATGGGCTTCCTTCTCCGCAGCTGCCCTCTTCTTTTGCTCTTCTTCAACCATGTGCGTGAAGTTTTCGTACATATCGCGATAGTCTGCTTCCTGACTCTTGATCTTGGCAGTTGTATCGTTCTGGTGGGCTTCGAGCTCCTTCTGCGCGATGAGGACGTCTTGACTGGCAGCAGCTAGCTGTCTTCTCATGAGCTCGAGATCGTTTCTTTTAGCATCATTGTCCTTCTGTAGATCACCAAATTCGCCGAGAAGTCTCGCTGTCGATGCTTCAGACTTAGCAACTGAATCGGCGTATTCTCTCTTCAACGCCTCAAGCTCCGCTCGGAGAGCATTAGAAATCGCGTCGGCCTTCTGACTCTTGAGAGCATCGAGTTCGGCCATTAACTCAACGTTCTGCATCTTAGCGTGCGCGAGGTGCTGGTGAAGTTCACCAACCTCCTCATCTGCCTTGGCCATAACTTGATGATTCATAGCCTTCGCTTCGGCAAGTCTTTGTTCCAGACTCTCAACATCAGATCGAGCCTTGGCTAAAGCGTCCTTGGCCGAGAGTAGGTTGGAGTGTAATTCTGAAGCAGATGCCTGGTGCTGAGCCGCCGTCGAAGCTACATTGGTGAGTTTGGTTTCATAGTCACTGGTTAACGAGTCAATAGTAGCCATGTGTTTGGCTTCAAGAGCCTCGACCGCCTGTTTGTGGTCAGAAGATGCCTTGTTTCTGGCTGCTTCGGCCGCTTCCGACTGCATGGCAAAGATTTTGTCAACTTCGGTAGCGAGGTTGTTCTCATGGCTCCTTGATAATTCCTCGACGTGCTGAGCATGCTTGGCTTCAAGCGCGTCGATGGCATTCTTCTGTGAAATCAAGGCGTCACTTTTAGCTGCTTCCACAGCTTGAGATTGCATAGCGATCAGTTTTTCTACCTCAGCAGAGTGGTTCTCGTCAGTGTCTCTCTTGATTGAACGAAGAGCTTCCTCGTGGCTATCTTTGGCCTTTTCAAGCTCAGCGTGGGCATCTTCCACAGCCTGCTTCAATGCTTCCAATTGGGCCTGGAGAGCTCCATCGTCGGCATTCTTGCCTGAGAGTTCTCGGGCGTGGGCATCGTTCAATTCAGCGATAGCTGCTTCGGCTTCTAGTTTCTGCGCATTGAGAGCATCGGCGTGAGCTGCCTCCAAAGCCGTTTCTTGGGCGCGGAGTTTCTCAGCGTAGGTCGCTTCGAGTTCTCTTTTAACAGCCTCTAGGTCGCTGGCGTGAGTCGCCTTCAGATCCTCGAGCTTCTCGCTCATAGCCTGTAGCTCGTTCGCGTGAATGGCCCTGAGCTCTTCCAACTTCTCACTCATAGTCTGGAGTTCACTGACATGAGTCGCCTTGAGCTCTTCCATAGTCTTGGTCATGGCTTGTAGCTCGTTTTCGTGGATTGCCTTCAGCTCTTCCGATCCCTGGCCCATATTTTGCATGTCGTTCGTATGGGTCGCCTTAAGCTCTTCCATTTCCTTGCTCAGAGTCTGTAATTCATTGGCGTGGATCGCCATGAGTTCCTGTGATTCCTTGCTCATAGCCTGTAGTTCACTGGCGTGGGTGGCCTTCAGCTCTTCTGACTCCTTGCTCATAGCCTGTAGTTTGTTGGCATGGGCAGTGTTAATTTCGTCAATTTGGGTCTGGACATCTTGGGCATGGGCCGTTCTCAAGGCTTCTAGCTCCTTGGCTAGAACGACATCGCTCTCCGCCTTGACGAGTTCAACTTGTTTAGCATGACTGGCTTTGAGGGCCTCAATTTCCTCCAGGTGAGTAGATTGGGAAGCACCAGCGTCGCTGATTGCACCCTCCAACTCCATGGCGTGCTTTGCTTGCAGGGCGTCCATAGCCTGTCGGAAGTCCGCTTCTTTTTCCATAAGCGTCTGAACGGTAACTTCATGCTCGGCCTTCGCAGCTTGTAAATGTTCAGCGTGTGTCTCGATCGCCTTGTCGTGCGTGCTGGCTAGTTCGTCAAGTTTTGCTTGTAGCTCCTTGTATTCTTCCTCGAGGACATGGAATTTGCGTTTGAAGAAAGCATCGCCCTTGAGACTCTCGATTTCATCCTCGTAGTCCTTTGAAATCAGTCTCAATTGGTTCTCGTGCGTCTCCATGGAGGCTTTATGATCCTGCTTTAGCTTTTCGTATCTCTCCTCCATTTCTCTGATTTGCTCAGCAAGGGCAGCGTTGGTTGAGGCGGTTGTTTCGGCCTGGGCAAGTTCTTGCTGCATAGCGGCAAAATCAGCCTTGAATATAGCCAGTTCCTCTTTGGTAGCATCGACAAGAGCCAAGGAATCCGCGAGTTGCTGCTTTAGTTCTTCTACCTCGGCCTGGGCGGCAGCAAGGGCGGCCTTATCCTGCTGAGCAGTGGCCTTTAGCTCCGCGAGTTCGGCCTCTAGAGTTGCAATTTTGGAACCACTAGCCACGCCTGCGCTGTCTCTAGAGGAGACCAATTCGTCTATCTGGCCTTGCAGAGCATCGTGTGAGGCCTTCAGATCGTTGAGAGCTTTTTCTTTGTCGCTAACTGAGGCCTTTCCTTGCTCAAGTTCGGTAGCGTGCGCTGCTTTCAGAGTTTCGATTGCAGCTACTTGTTGCTCTTCCCATGCTCTCTTCATGTCTTCCAGTTCAGCAGCGTGTTCTTCCCTTGCCCGAGCTAGCGCATCCTCGAGTTCTCTCGATGTAGCATCCTTATCGAGTTGCAAAGATTCGAGCTTGGCTTGGTGTTGCTCCTCGAAGGTCTTTTTCAGAGCTTCAAGCTCGGCAGCGTGCTCTTTTCTTGCTTGAACCAATGCAGCCTCAAGATCTCTCGACGTGGCATCCTTGTCGAGTTGCAAAGACTCAAGCTTGGCTTGGTGTTGCTCCTCAAAGGTCTTCTTCAAAGCTTCAAGCTCGGCAGTGTGTTCCTCTTTCGCCCGAGCTAGCGCATCCTCGAGATCTCTTGATGTAGCATCTTTGTCGAGCTGTATAGATTCGAGTTCAGCTTGGTGTTGCTCCTCGAAGGTCTTTTTCAAAGTTTCCAGCTCGGCAGCATGCTCTTCTCGTGCTTGGGCCAATGCAGCCTCAAGATCTCTCGACGTGGCATCCTTATCGAGTTTTAGAGACTCGAGCTGAGCTTGATACTGCTGTTCCCATGTCTTTTTCAGAGTTTCAAGCTCAGCAGCGTGCTCCTCTCTTGCCTGGGCCAATGCAATTTCCAGATCTCTGGATGTAGCGTCTTTGTCGAGCTGTAGAGATTCGAGTTTAGCTTGGTGTTGCTCCTCAAATGTCCTCCTCATGGATTCTAGCTCGGCAGCGTGTTCTTCCGTTGCGCGAGCCAATGCAGTCTCAAGGTCTTTTGACGCAGCATCCTTGTCGAGCTGCAGGGACTCGAGCCTAGCCTGAAGTCCATCGATTGAAGCATCTTTGGCTTCTTGGGCGCTTGCTAACTCAGCAAGCTGGATCTTGTGGCGCTCGAGCTCTTCCTCGGCAATCTTCAGGTTGCTGAGGGCTTCAGAGATTTGGCTGTCGAGGTGTTCCTTTTCAGTCGCATGGGTAGCCTTCAATGCTTCTAGGAGCTCTTCGCTGCCGTGATGCAAAGAATCCTGAGCATCTTGCACGCTGTCAACGCCAGCACTGATCTTGGCTTCTAACTCGGCTATCTTCTCCTCAGACGCAGACACCTGATCCTTCAGGGCTTTGACCTCGGATTCCTTCTCGGCAAGCTTCGCCTTAAGCTCATCGGCTTCTTTTGCGATAGCTCCAGAGTTAGAAGAAGTCGAAGGGCGCGAAGCATGTCTCGAGACTGTGGAGACAGTAGGAGAGCCACTCAGTGAAGAAAGGCGCTTCTTCGCGTCAGCAACAATGCCACCACCAATACTCGATCTCGTGCTCGCGCTTGTAGCAGCGCGAGCAGTAGACACGCCAGTGTGAGTCACCGTCCGACTCAGGTTGGTAGTGCTAACTCTGGGTACTGGAGGTGGGTTTATCGAAGGCGTGGACTTTCTGACAGTAGAGGATGTAGATGTCGGAGTTGGTCTCAGATTCGCCTTCGAAGGCAGCGACACAGACGTGTTTGGACGATGGCCTGGTGGTGGAGCAGTACCAGCAGGTTTCTTCACTACAGTCGAGCTTGTAGGAGGAGGCCTCACGGGCGGCTTGCTGACGCTGCCCGCAGTACGCGCAGCAGTGCTTGCAGTGGGTCTAGTCGCGGATGATGTGGCAGTGCCGGTTCGACGAACGGCGGACATTGAAGTGCTAGGGCGTTTCGGAACTACAGGAGGTCCAGGTTTTGTGGGAGATGTAGGCGATCTCACTGCTCTGGGCGAAATAGTACCAGCTTCAATAGCCTCAGTAGCTTCGGCGTGATCAGCAACCTCAGCATGGTCGGCGACTGAAGCGTGGTCGGCAACATCTACAACGTCCATGACACCTTCGCTTGAGATGATGGAGTCGTCGTGCTCGAGAATATCAGATCCTTCCGCTTCAGACATGTTGGCGGCTATGGGGACTTCGTGACAAGAAACAGGAGTAGCGGCGCGCTCTAGCAAGGTATTATGGAGGTTGCGGAAGCGCAATCACACTGCGACGATATGTTCCAGTCAGTTCTCGGTATCTCGTAGGTCGCTGTGTTTACCACGCCGTAAGCGACTGAAGTGGTGTCTGCGCGGGAGGGGGGAGGGATATCAGAGGGGGTTGCGCTGCTTCGCTCCGATCACGACACCTATGAAGGCAGCGAGTCACGTTGCCTTGTTTACTTGTTCTCGTGATCTGACAAGACACAAGACACAAGACGAATTGTTTCAGAGAGAGACGGTGTCACTGACCTGTGCTGTGAGAGAAGAGCTATTGGATCGGATCGGATCTCGAGATGTGGTTCACTTAGTAGGTAGGTATTATTTTTCGGTCCTCTCTCTCTCTCCCACGAACTGGATGCTTGGAGAAGAGGAAAGGAAAGCTGGCTTTGGGGATAGAACAAGAATGGAAAACGAAAATCCCTTCCAGAAAGCTGGGCTGGGTCCGAGCAGGTATACGTATATGTTAAGCTGGCTGGCGGCAATCGGTGGCAGCAGACCAGCAGCAGGCAGTTATCAGGTCGGGTGAGTGCGACTGGACTGGGCCGGGGGGGAAAAGGGTGTTGCTGGGACCGGGGGTGCCACAGAAACGGCCCAGGTTTCTGCTGCAGACGAGGGAAACATTCCATGGGCTAGGCCTTAAGGGGCAGGGTCTGTACATTAGCGCGCTTATAACGGTGTAAAAACCACGCTTAAAGGCGCAGCTTCGTTCTCTCAAGGCCCTTCTATGTTCCGTGCTAGCATGCAAGCAGGCAAGTCGCACACGTTAGGGAATTTACGTACGTCTTCCGTACAGTACGCAGTATGTGCGATGTACGGAATGTGGAAGGCGATAGGAGATCCTGTCAACTCTGCATTAGCCTAGGTACCGTACATGCGAGAGTCGCATTTTTCTACGGGAATATACGCGAGGCCAGGCGGGTAGATGCAATGTTTTCTTCATTATCTATCTCTTCTCACTTTAGCTCCATCAAACTCCAACGGCCCAGCCAGAAAAACGGAAGCGGTGGTAACGAGTGTGGTTACGGTATGTAAGTGCCACGGGTTACGTAACGGAACTAGACGCGACCCACTCTCTAAACAGTGCCGGACCGTCGGGGATCGGGCTGGCCGTATCTGACCGAAGACTGTCCGGGTATCAATCCGGGGGGCGCCCCACTTGTATGCTTACCGCCGACTGTCTAGGCAGAGAATGGCAAAAGACAATGGAATTCTTAGCACCAATGGAGAGAGAGGGTTAGGTATGACCCCGGCCTCCCAGGGCATCGGCATGGAAGCCTTCTTTCTAGTACTAGGGACCGGTGGGAGTTGGCGACGAACTGAATACTACAAGACTGCATTAGGTGTTAGGTTGTAATCAGGTGAGAGAAGATGTTGGCGCCTGGTTTAGGTATGGTATCACCCCGGCCCGGGTGGATGTCTCCGACATCTTCCCAATTGTAACCGTAGACGTGCTGAACATACCATGCTGCTCTCGGTGACGGGCCCGGTTCCTCTAAGACTCGTCCAACTACCGTACATTCGTACGCATGATTCTATGTACTCTGGCTGTACGTTCCTCTGCCGACAGCTCGTTTAGGACAGCAGCGAGCATTTTGTCAAGGATTTGTTCTGTCAAGGCCGCTGTCTCAGCAAAAGTCTTGTTCAACTCCCAGCGAATACGGTTCAAGTCTGGACAGGTAGGATACGAGTCTTGTATGTATCGAAACAGTATTTTCTTTTCTTCGTATGTCCAATCTGTCGGTTTGGTAGGAGCAGAACGCTTTTGTCGCTCAGGCTTTTGCCTCTCAGGCCCTTTTTGCTCCGAAGGTGATGTCGTGACGGCATCTGGAACATGCTCTTGTCCAATTGAGTGAGGCTCTTCATGTCTAACCTCTCCCCTATTCGTATCCTCGACTGTCACAATGTCCCTGGTAGGCGGAGAGGTGTCTTCAGTCTCCTGGTCCAGTAATGGGATGTCGATTTCGGAAGTTGAATCCGAGAGAACTTCCAGGCGATAACCAGGACTTTGGCTCATACTTTTCTCATCTTCAAGTATGAGGGACTCATCTCCACTTGACTTTTGTGAAATTGACGCTTCTTTTTGTGACTGTTCTGTGGGATTCTGAGGTGCTTGCAGAGTCTTAAGCTGGCGGAATGCATCGTTCACGCTGGACACTAATCCTTCATCAACATCATCGCCAGAGCTCGCATCGGGGCTCTCGACAAAGGAGGTTGTTGGCACAGTCACTTCAACCGGGCGCGCTTTTGGGGAATCGGGCGCCATGTCGTATTTGTTCCTCTGTTTTTTAGATGCGGGATACAGCGTAATGGCGCCTTGGGCTGAATCGGAATAAGATCTCTTTAATGCGTTGGCATTCAAGTGGGAGGGAGAGACGGCAGCAAGACGTTTTGAGGGCGATGAGCACGTAGTTCGATTCACAACCGCGGGAATACTATCCTCGTCGGAGCTTTCGGGTTCGGATTCGCGGTCGGGTGGTGACCGGATAAATTCCTTTCTTTGGGGCCTCATGGTTCGTGACTGTCTCTTTACAGATTCAGAAGATGGTAGGTAAGAATCCGGCTGTCCACCAAGTAGGAGTATATATGTGGTAAGAAGAAGCAGCCTGTTTGAGGTAGGAACGCGTCACGATGCTTTCGCTGGCAGGTAAGAGTAGGCGCGGGACGGAAAACTTCGGCAGGTACGAAGTAGGCACCGTATTCCGTACTGTGTTTTGTAGCACCAGCGTGCTCCAGGGCAGCAGGTACCTCCCAGGTACTCGTACCTAACCTGCCTTTCGCGTGCAATGGCGGGGCGAATCGGTGCAGCAAGCGTTATTACCTAATACATACCAGGACCCCACCGGTAGGTACCGTCCTCCGTACGGAATACCTACCCTTCCACCATTACGTAGGTGCACCGCATCGGACCTCAACGCATCTTCTCCGTGTCCATTCTGCAGCACGGAATACCAAGAACACCATTTCCACTCGGGCATAGTAACAACGATTGTTGCGACGAGCTATCTACTACTTGGTACTAGGATTTACACGCTGTAGCACCCACATTCATCATGGACGTTCTTTCGCGGCCCTCAAGTCGCCAGCAGCGAGAAGGCGCTTTTCCCGTGCTGGAGATCCTCGATACCACGGCTTCTCATACCTTTTGCCGTCCTACCAAGCAAATCAACGAAGGCCCAGATGTTTCCAAGTTTCTAACCTCCAAAGCTTACCGAGATATCGGTACATTCGTCATGCAGCTGAATCGCGCCATGTGCCCGCGCAAGTACACTGACGACGACGGAAAAGAAAAGATCCAGACCTTTTTGCTTGGTTCTGAATATGAGACCCAACCAGCCGAGTCCATTAGTCGACTGCAGAAGATGCTCGCCAAGCTCGAGGCGTTCATTGATGAAGCGCCGCCTGATAATGGCCCTCGGCGCTTTGGTAACATCAGTTTTCGGAAGTGGCACGAGCTACTAGAGAAGAATGCGACAGCTCTTCTTGAAGAGTTTCTTCCGGAATCTGTCTTGCGATGCAGCTCAGGTGATAGTGGCCAGGAGGAGCCGGCTATCGTCGAGATTGAATCCTATCTTCTGGGTGCCTTTGGAAGCGCCCAGCGTCTTGACTATGGAACTGGCCACGAGCTAAGTTTCCTGGCCTTTCTCGGATGCCTATGGAAATTGGGCGCTTTCAAAGATGGCAGTCCTAATGGCGATATAGAGCGAAATATCGTGCTGGGCGTTTTCGAGCCTTACCTCCGAGTCGTGCGCCGGCTTATATTGACTTACACCCTCGAGCCTGCTGGTACACATGGAGTCTGGGGCCTAGATGACCACTCATTCCAACCCTACATATACGGTTCCGCTCAGCTCACCCGCCCCATATCGGAGACAGAGGCCATGCCAATGGAAGGCTCATTGTTCCGAGCCCCTAAGCCCTCGACCATCATCAAACCAGAATATGTTGAGGATCAGAGAAAACGAAATATGTATTTCTCTGCCGTTGGTTTCATCAATGATGTTAAGAAGGGTCCTTTCTGGGAGCACAGTCCCATCCTGTACGACATTTCCGGTATAAAAGATGGATGGGGTAAGATCAATAAGGTAATTGGCAAACATCCCACAATGAAGTCCGTTGTGTCGTTGAGCGCTAACTTTCGACGAAGGGTATGATCAAGATGTTCAACGCTGAAGTGCTCTCGAAGTTTCCTGTCGTTCAGCATTTCTATTTCGGCTCGCTGTTCTCCTGGGATCAGGATCCGAATGCGCCCAAACCTTTGCAATCTGCTCACATGGCGAACCACCATATTGCTTCGTCTTCAACAATGCCGCCTCCCCCTCTCCCAGGCGCCGGCGGTACGGCTGCACCATGGGCCATGCCTCCCCCTCCCATGGGATCTGGTATGACACAATCGCGATCACCTGCGGGTTTCCAGCCCAACGCAGGACAACTACACCCCGCAAATGCCGCCTTTGTTGGAACGCAAGCGCCATGGGCAAAATCCAGTGATCGGCCTAGCGGATAGAACCATGTACATACGACTCTTAGGATCGACGTTATCCACCATCTATTATTACCCACTCCCCTGGGATCTGAGGGGAAAGAGATTTAAATGTGTTGAATCAGTACAAGATCAAAAAGAGCTGATTCTTCAAAAACGATGCCTGTTGAAGGGATACCTGCGATTCCGCAAAGGGCCAGGGTTGGCACGACGCAGTTGGTTGTCGTGGAGAATACACGTATCTCAGAATACGGCATTTTCAAGAGCCATATGGACATACGGAATAGGCGCCACTGGACTGGACAACTTGTAGCGCAGACCTACATGTTGCCACGATCGAAGTAGTATGCCGTGGTCAGATGCGCAACATTAGGAGTGTCATGTGGCAGGCCTTGCATGGCAAGCCTCAGTCTGCATGCAATGACGACCAGAGATAATCAATAAAATAATATTCCAATCTCACTCTCCGAAGTCAGTGAATTGAATTAAATGAACTTGTAATCTGGACATCTCTAATCCGTATGTATTCCGTACCGGCCAAGTAATGGCATAGGTAGATGTCCACGTGTCGGACGAGGATAAGGATCTCATATTCCGTGGGGTTCAATCCGTCCTCAGCAAAACAAAGCGATCCCTCTCACGATCGAAACAGATCGAAACAAAGCTACGAGTACGGAGTCGACGATGAATAATCAAGGAGATCCCTACTCCCTACTCCGATTCCACCTAACCTATCGCCAGCACGCTTCGTGAAAGATGGTGTGTGGCGATGAAGGCAAAGTACGGGGTTAAGTAATCCGTAAAAGAGCATCGTCAACTCGTAAAAAGAGAACCATTTCGGATCCCCCAGGTTTCGCATGCGACACCGGCGTCGCCAGAAACATACGATGCTGAAGCCAGCGCGGCAAATGCTACGTACCAGCTTATCTGGAGGCACGTCTCTGGAGAGATAGATACCTACCTATCTACCCTGCCTACCTGCCTAGGTATTAAAAAGAGGCGGGATATGGAAAACGTTTAGCGGGAGGAGGATTTTTTTCAAAAGCCGAAGGAGGACTTGGGAGGGAGACACTAAAATCCTTGGCTAGTGTTCCATCGTGTCTACGGCTCCAGATATGTAGACTTTCTAAACTAGCCGGGCTGGAGAAGCACAAAAGAGAGAGACTACGGGGGCTCTTTTCGACGCAGAAATCGTGAAACCCTGCTACCTACCGTTGTCGTAGCGTTGGTTTTAGAGGGTTGGGTGGACTTATGGGACTAAAGCGACGACCGGCTTTGCTGTCTGCGTGTAGCAAGGTGGTGACGAGTTGTGCAGTCACTCATTGGATGCTAGACATGCTGGTTCGGGTCGTTCTCTGGGGACGTCGCTGGTGCGACACCCTTTCTTTGATGTTGCCATGTGGGAGAGACACCGGAGAGACATACCTACCTAGATGTGAATGCCCCTGGGAAGATCAAAAATGTCGCGTGGGCAACGCTGTCGAGAGAAGACGCTCGGGCCACTGACGGCCCCCCATATTAAGCTTCATGCTTGCCCCGAAGAGGCATAACGTCACTGAGGGATTTAGATTCATCACGTGTCGATAAGCCGAAGTCAAACTAGCGTTGGTTTAGCGTGGAAACCGGAATAGGAATCTCTCAATTGGTCTCCTCGAAGGGTATCTCGAACTCCATCAAACAACAACCTCATGTGAAAAAAAAAGCAACAGCACAGCAAGACTCGGTTGAGTCTCGCTCCCCCTTCTCCTTCTTCCGTCCCTGATAGCAAGGTCAAATGTATCTCATGCTACCACGCACACCCCCACAGCCACAAATTATGCTGGACGCCCACATCATCATGATAATGACGAAGTGAAGAAGAAAAAAGAACAACGCCCATTGACACCGGATTTCTGTTTTTGCCCACAAACCCAGCTATTAATCGAAGCCACGTCGGTATTACGAATCCTTGTCAACGTGGCCTCTTTCCTCCTCCTCCTACTTCATCACCTCCAGCTTAGGCGGTGGTGGTGTGCTTGGCATCGTCGCCCTCGGCGCCGACAGCCTCGCCAGCCTGGTCGTCGTGGTGCTCGCCGGCTGGAATGGAAGTTAGCATTTGCCTATGAACTCTCGGGCAAAGAGACAGCAATTCGGAGGAATGAAGCTGTTCCAGCACTGCAATGCAGCGCGCGTGGGACAATGAGTTGAATGGGGATGATATGACTTACCACCCTCAGCGGCGTGAGCGTGCTCATCGGTCTTGGTGCCCTCGGCGGTGGCATCCTCGCCCTCAGGAGCGCCGGCAGCTATGAGTCGCGGGTTAGCATCGTGCACTATGTGCGTTGGGATCTTGGGCGGCTGTGTGACGGAGTGGATGGCGCTAAGGGCCTTCATGTGTTCTACATGTGTTGCACTTACCCATGGCGTCAGTGGCTCCGTCGGCAGTCTCGTCCTCCTTGGACTTCTTGCCCTTCTTGCGGAAGGCGGCCTTGAACTTGGCCTTGAGGTTGGACAGAGCAGCGGGGGCTGTAACGAAGACGGATGTTAGCATGGATGCATTCGTGGTTGTGTGGTGCTAGGTGCCAGCAAGGTAAGATGGAAGATGGAAGATGGGAGCTCGTCGTCAACTTTGACATCGCCAGGCGACGATGAGGAAGGGAAAGTTCTATTCGCATCGACGACTGTTGCCGGTACGAGTGTACAGTCATCTATCGCCATCATCGACGCGGATGAGGGACAGTCGACGCGAATAGTCGATGGATGAGCTAGTGCTGGGCACGAAAATGGATCTGGACTCTGGACGGAACTCACCCATTGTGTTAATGGTGAAAGATTGGGTAATGAACGTGGGTGAAAGAGAGTGACGAGTTCGCAAAGGCAAACGAAGGGAGCGTTGAGCTTTGAATGTTGATGCTGATGCTGCTGGTTCTCTGGGATTCTGATGGAGGAAACGTGGTGTTGATGAAGAGCTTTGAAGAGAGGCAGGACAGGGGACAGGAGTGAAAGAGTGGACCTTGGAGAAATGGTATTAATTACCAGAGGTGGATACGCGATACGCGCTAGCGATAGCCAACCGCAGCCGAGATTTGGGTATGTTAGCGCCCGCAGACGGCATCATGCAAGACGCTCGAGCCCCCTACAATCAGAGGAGGAGAATGATCAAAAGAGCAAAAAGGGAATTTCGGGACAACCCGTAGTACGGGCTACATTACACTACACGAGGATCAACGTGACACGGTAAGTCGTCCACTCCCTTGTTTTTCTCCTTGTTTTAGGCAGAGATGTACGGCGGACGCAGTAGTGCAGCGCCAACACGGCCATGATGGCCCATGATGCCTCCATAATATCTCCATATCGAAGCTGGAGCCATCCATATCGCTGCCAAGGAGATATCGCCAATGGCACGACCGGTCATCTGCGAATAATAATCCACTCTCTGCGAATGGCGTACGAAATATGTCGGCTATTTATGGCATGCATACCAGGTTGCGAGTGAGGCCATATTGTTTGTTGTTGGGTCTAGTCTGTACGTGGCTGAGAAATTAATATGCCATGGGAAAATATAGAGCGGACGTCCCGTAGTTTGAAGTCGCGCTGCGTCCAGCAAAGATGCACACACGCACACACACACCACCTTGCTGCCTATCGACGGATGACCTTGCCTATCTGCACTACTTCGTACTCACAAAAGCACAGAGGAACCCAATGAAAGGCGGAACTCCTTTCTTTCTTTCTCTGTCTGTTCCAATCTCTTGCAACTCTTGTCTCATCGACATCATGCATCCACAACCATGTCTGAGCTGAGGCCACCGTAACGAGCCATTCGTTCTGCATACGAAGTACGGAATACTGACTGATCTACTGACTCTGCTCAGACCCGGGGATGTACTACTGAGTATTGTCGAAGTAGTAGTAGCGCCAGTGCCAGTGCCAGTGCCAGCACCAGCACCAGAACCAGCACCAGCACCAGCAGGAGGGTCTACGATCGATCAGCATTCTGACACTTTGACAAGCGGAGACTCTTTGTTGTACTACTGAGCACGAAGGACTCCAGCGTGTTCCGCATTCCGCATTCCGTTACTGCCACTGCTACTTTACTGCCTACTTGACAGTCGGCACATGTTTGTCTCTTCCGCGCAGGCTTGGCATAATCCATAATCTGCTAGACTGCCTTTATATGATACCAGCGAATTCTAAGGCGCCGAACACTGACTAGCGATTACTAACATGCTTGGCGCCACGAGCCTAAACAAGCTTCCCGAGATACATCGTCGGCGACAGGCTCCGGACCCGGACGCCATGCCCGACCCAGATCGGGTGGAGCACGACTGGAGCCCGCCTGGCCGCCTGGAGAGTCAGAGAGAGAATACGAAACCGCCAAACAGGTTCCTTTTTTTAAGTGGTGTTTTCACTATATTTCTTTTGACGCGCGCCGAACGAAGTCGAAGTCGGCTGAGCCGCCGTTGGAGCAAGCTAGATCGTGTGCCGACCCAGGTTCCAAGTTCCAACGACGGCAGCATGTGTCATAGTCGACGGATGTGATTTGTTGCCACGGGGGGATTTGCGGGACAGCGCGCACGATGAGCCAGAGTACGAAGTAGGTACTCGTACGTATTCCGCACAAGTGTTGATCAAGTACAGGCTACTGCTACGAGTACGGAGCAGGTACCCTCCTTCGTACAGGCGACAAACCAGCAAACCAGCGGATTCCCTGCGGATTAGTTCGGTACGGTGGCTTCATCGGCACCGCGTCTCCACCCATGGTTTCATACGGGCGAAAAAAAGGAAGACGTTAAGAACAAGCGCCGTCGCAGCTGAGTCATGATCACTCACGATGTGCTGAGCAGCCTGAGCTAGACGGCGGCACTTTTAATTCGCAGGCCAGGGAGTAGCAGGAGGCCGGGGAGGCCAGAGGAGGCCAGGTAAGGCCGGGTACAAGTAGGAGTACGAGTAGCAGTCGTAGTCGGAGGTAGTCCAGTGACTCCAGTGACTCCAGCGACTCCAGTCCAGTCCAGTGGCTTTAACAGGATCGATTATTATTAATAACTAGCACTCTCAGATCATTCCTTCTCTCGTTTTAGCTACGTCGCTTTTATTCCTAGTCTCGCTGAAAGAAAAAAAAGGGCGCGATTCGCATTAGCTCATAATCGTCATCCTCGCTCTCAACCCGGCCTGGCGATTTACGGACTTACCTAGCACGAATCTGAAAGTTGAAATTCCGGATTCCCGCCCAAATAGAGGGAGCCACACACCGAAAAAGAAGGCCGGACGAGAAAATTCACGATCACAGGGACAACCACGCCAATAAATCGAAAAAATAAAATTAAAAAAAAATCTGGACCGAGAAATTAAGAGAGAAAAAGAAAGAAAGAAAAGAGAAAAGCGCCAAAGAGTCAAAGAGTCCAGGCATTACGGAATTGCTACCTACCTAACATGGCACCTGTCATCCACCTAGTCCGCCATGCCCAGGGCTACCACAACCTCACCGTTGCGAGCCAGTGGCTACGAGATCCGGACCTGACCGATCTCGGCAAGACACAATGCGAGGAGCTCTGCAACACGTTCCCCTACCACGACAAAATCACGCACCTCGTGTCCTCGCCGCTGCGCCGCACGATAGCCACGTGCCAGCTCGGCTTCGCGCCGGCGGTCAGCGCCGGGAAACAGATCGTGGCGCTGCCGGACGCGCAGGAGATCTCGCTGTACCCCTGCGACAAGGGCAGCGACGTGGAAGTGCTGAAGGAGGAGTTTGGCGAGCTCGTCGACTTCGCGTCCGTGCCCGCGGACTGGAACGATAAGTCGGCCGAGTCCAAGTACTTCCCCTTGCCGGAGAAGCTGGAGGCGCGGGCGCGCGATGCGCGGATATGGCTGCGGAATCTCGTGACGGAGTCCGGCGACGAGGACGCGCATGTCGTCCTCGTCACGCATGGGGGCATTCTACATTTTCTTACGGAGGATTGGTCGGGGATTAGCCCGGGGCGAGGTAAGTCACATGCGTCTTCAGCAGGCAATTAAGAAGCGAGAGAGATAACAGAACTTCGATCTCATCTTTGTCTGCTTCGCAAGGGCATTCCATGCCCGATTCTCTCTATCCCCGTTATTTTTATCACATACAGCTAATCGGAGGTCTAGGCACCGGCTGGAATAACACAGAATGTCGCTCGTACGAGTTCGCAGACAAGACGGGAGAGGACCCCAACGCGAGCCTGGTGGAGATCCCGGACAGCCGTCGGCGCAGGGAGGGGTCCGGGATCCCGTTTACGGAGGACGAGAAGCGGGAGATGCGCGCGGCATACGAAGAAGTGCTAGTCCACGACCTTCAGGAGTGTCTAGACGAGATCGCCCGACGGCAGCAGCAGGAATCGGCGGCGACAGCAGCCGCTATCGCTGCCGCCGGCAACTGAGCTTTATCCATATTCCACGAAAACACCACCAGGGAAACGACCATTTAACGCTGAACAACAAATAAACGAAAATATGAGCTGAGACTATAGTGTACGGTGGGGAAAGGAAGGAGGAAATATGGGCGGCGGCGTTTATTTTCTCTTTTTTGGGTAGAATGCCCCAAAAAACAGAACCCAGAACAAAGAACAAATCTCACATACATACCTAGTTTTAGAAGAAGCTAGAATACCTAGATGTTTAGATAGATGATCATCCTTCTTTTTTTTTTCTTGTTAGCGGCACGTATAGAACGCGGTTTTTCTTTTCTCCGTGAGATTTTGGCAGAAAGGCACCCGAGCCCCCCTTGCAGCAACTCATTCTTACCCTTGTCTGTAGATCCTATAGCCTGAAGACCCGGTGTTGAGCTATTGGGTCATGGGGATCATCGACGAGATTGAAGTGTTTTTCGGTAGTGTGAGGAGACGATTGAAGTGTCTATTCTCTACTACGAAGGATACGCCGTGTAGTGACTTCGATGGCAACCTCTAAGGGATTCATCTATTCCATCAGACTGCCTATCGAAGACTACTGTCAACCTTAGATAGAGAATCATTAACTGTCTCGGTGAAGAAAACCCTACCAAGCAACCAAGGGAGAAAGAGAAAAAAAACACTCTATGTACCCACGAACCAGGGTCTCGGTCCCTCGCACAACGACCCTAGAAGGAAAAAACAAGTGTTCTATTCGTTCCATGCTAAATTTAGCCTCCTTTTTCTCTCTGATTTCGTAACTTAGCGCCCAAGGGTTTTGTTAGACACGCATCGCGCGATGGAATTATAGCGCGCACTAGGCGCGCAAGACTCCCATCCAATACAAACTGGACGTTCCGCTCCTGCAGTCGGCCTCTTGGTCTAGAGGTATGATTCTCGCTTTGGGTTCCGCCTTTAAAATCGGAATATGCGAGAGGCCCCGGGTTCGAATCCCGGAGAGGCCCACTCAGCGTTCTTTTTTTGCGACCGGCTTCATGAATCTATCCCGTAATTGGGATAAAGTGTTTGCTCTCTTTTTGTTGAGGTGTTTGTCCTTTTGTCCTTTTTTTTTTTTTGGCCTTCTGTTCTCATTCGTTCTGAATTTGTAACTCGTTGCCTGCCCGACGCTGTCATGGTAGCATCGGTAAATGAAACAAACCCCTTTAATTCTACGAAATAGCAACTTACCTACTTCGTACTATCTGTCCTCTACCACCTCGATCTTTTCTCTCTCTCTCTCTTTCGCGGCTACCATCATAAGCAATCAATCAATCAATACGGAATACACAAAAGCAGTTTAGCGAGAATACCCAGGGTAATAAACCGGTCCCCTACGAACAGAAAAATCCCCATTTGCTGCTGACAGGCGCGCCGCCGCATATTGTTCCCGGTAATTTTAACCTGGCGCCCAGGACTATGCAAGTGACTATTAACTCATTAATTCGGATCCTGGTCTGACAGGTAGTGCCATACATACATTGGGCGCCGCTATGTCTCTTTTCTTTCTAGGTGATTCACGTCACTGTTGATTTGACGTTTTTGACAGCTTGGTCGATGCCGAATACTACCGAAAGACCCTTCACGCGTGAACCACCCCGGCACGACGGCACTTCACCAGCAACGAGACAACGTCCTTCTACGAGTAGGTAGACATGAACATCGTATATTCCGTACAACCTCATCTCTATCATATGATGGCCCATTTACGTAACATTATTGGAACCGTTCCATCCAGTCCGAGCGGGTTTTGCGCCCCAGATTGCTTCTGCAAATGGTCCAATACGACCCTTCCAAACGGCCCTCAATTTCCATTTATTTATTCTGCCTACCTACGGATTACCTAACGGGATATATTAACCAGACAGACGCACCTACCCTTCGTGCTTTACTTGTATGGAATCCGTATAGAACTTTGTTATTCCGTAGGGAACGGAACTCTGGAACGGCCACTTTCCGTATATTAATTCTAGAAGCTTCCGGGAGATTTGCAGTGTGTGCCTTCACATCCGCGATGTGTCCTTTTGTTCCCGCGATACTTGCAAGTTGTGACTTGAGCTCTGAAGGATAATACCTACTGTAGGTGGTCACGTGTCCCAACTTGCTGGGCCATTGTCTATCGATAGGGGCTGATAGGAGCCGTGAACCCCTATCGCTTTGAGAACGGGAAGTGGCCGAACAGCGTGAGAAGGTGAGAAGTCAAGTAGTTGCGCGCACTATCTGTCAACTACGCGCTTAAGCGGCTATACCGCTCCAAAGTCAAGGCGGTTTGGGCGTTCTGATAGCGTACGGGATGCGGTAAGTAATCGTGAGTAGAAACGGGCCGTTGGCAGATCGTTTCGGACCGAGAGAGGCCCAGTTCGTATCGTTGCCAATCAATGCGGACGGAGTGTCCGGCCCGGTTGACAGAGCGCTTCTTCTCCTTCTCTCACCGAGAGTTGGACTCGGATAGGTATTGGTTTGTCTGTGCCTTATATCGTCGATAAGCGCGCTGTATTGATGTCCTAACTCACTGGTAGGAATGTCGATTCTTGTTGTGTCTGCCTATGAGAGCATGGTAATTCGTCCTTTTGACAACACGAGTCTCAACACTGACTTTGGACCTCAATCAATTCAGTATTTCTACAGATTAACCCAATGATAATATATTCAAATATTCCCATCAACAATCGGTAGAGTAATCACAACATAGCACGAGCACCTCGTAGTCGTCCGCCAGCGAGTCCGCCCATCGCACCGGTGAGAACAATCCTCGGACTTCCAATGATCTACATGACGTACTATCAGATACATCCCTCTTTGCACATTAATGCCCGTCATTTCTCCAAGTGAAATGCAAGTGATAGGTAATCCGCGGGAATCTGGTCCGGGTCTGGATTTATTGATGAGCGTAGTAGTATGAATAATCAGAAAGGGGGTTGAGATATAGGCGAGTCGTTATGATATAGGTTGGAGTTAGGGTGACTTAAAGGAGTTGAACCCCTCGAAAAATGCTGGAATGGTTTGTCTGCTTAGTTTACTGTTTCCGAGATGACTTCCGAGAGCTTCTTTGGCATGGAATGAATTGGTTTGAAAGACTCGGAATGAAGTGATCTAGGTATGTGTAAGATATGCCCCTTGCGCTAACGTGGTGGTTGAGAATAGGAGATGCGCTCGAAGAGGAACTCAGATGAATGCATTCCGAGCGAGATGAAAGTGATTCCGATCACAGAGAATGAGAGCTTGGACATGCTCGAGGGAGAAATAGCAAGAGGCTGGTGTAGTTGGACCCGCCGACATGGACGATTCCGAGCCATTACCCCAAAGGCTGCGCAACGGCATCAATGTAGATCCGCCCCGGCCATCTCGTTAGGATATAGAAACACGACTCTCATGAACATCAGGGAAGATGTTTAAAAGAAGACGTACATCTCACTGATACGAAAAACATGGATTCGACGACGATCGCGACGTTTCGATTCCTTGCGGACAAGCCGCCGATTCTATGGGCTTCTTTTCAAACCACCTGGACTACGGATCTATCAACGGGCATGACAATGGCCTCTTCTCGGTGTGTGGATATATTTGCTGGCTAGTCTCGCTTACAGTGCTTAGAAGGAAATATTCATCGACAACGGAGGCTGCTTGCGGAAGTACGAGTAGAATCCGAAATGCGGTTAGACATCTCTGATGCCGGGTCCTGGCGGAGTTCCGGTACAATGACAGGAGACTCATTGAGATGAACTGGTTTGCCCAATCCCAACTGGTGTGATTGCTGATGGTGGAGCAGTCTTGAATTGATTCATGAAAGCTAGTGAGCGATACGGGGTGTCTCGCAAAGATTAGAACTCGCTTTCTCGTCGGATCGATGCATATGGTACGGAATCTACGGATGCATACTTGATATCTCATTAAGTGGGAAGTGGTGCTGATATGTCTCCAAGGGTGTAACGAACCTGAAAGCGTTGAACGAGGCATGAAAGAAACAGACGACCCCTAAACCGGGCAAGGTAATGCATATTCAAGGATTCAAGTTCTGTTCTTGACGTTGACTGATGCCTCTTTTCAAGAACCTGCTCTACATATGAACTATCACAAGAGGATACGGACAAGGCATGCCGCATTATGGATGAGGGACTCAGAGATGGAATTTGGGGTGGTAACAGCTAGGGATAACTCATGTATGAACATACATATATCACTACATGTGTACTTACATGATAGATAGATAGTCTGTCACCAAACAAGACCGTCTCTCGCCACTGACTCCGTCGGCCGTAGACGAGGACAAAACAGTGAACCTCTATCATGTGTGTCTTGCGAGTACGGAATACAAGACACGATATACCACCAATAGACGGATTTCGGTGATAATCCGTCCATCTCTTGAGTCCTGTTCTCCCTGGTCTCCCATCGTGAACTTCTTCCCCACTTCTCTCCTACTCCCCCTTTCCACCTCCCAATACCATCTCCCGGGCACTCATGAATACCATGCAGTTTGGTTTTAGGCAGCTTAGTAGGAACCATGATGGCGACTGCGTATCAGTCTCGTGATGATCGAGACCGCCCATCATTACCATTGCCATGTCCATGTCGCGCGAGACCCTCTTGATCCGTTTGAGGAATCGATGGCGCAAACTTGCCAAGTAGTCGATGCCCTGGCAACACCACTTGGTGCTGCCTTCTAAACGTGGACTGATCAACAATGAAGCAAAGGCTTGCCAGGAGACCGCAGGATTCCATGCGACACACCTCAGCAATATCCCCGTCGCCTAGGCTTTCTGCGCCTGCATAGCCCGCTGCGTAGCAATCATAGTTTCCAATCGATCCAGCGAAGCCTGCATCGTAGCGCTATTCCGCAGGAAGTTATACACATTCTGCGGCGACTTAAAGATGCCCGGGATGAGGTTCCCCCGACAAGCCTGCGTCGCAATCGTAAAGATATTATGATTCTCATACGGTGGGATCCCGTCCAACGTGATGTTTCCATTCCGCCACAGCACACGCGCGATGGCCAGATCTTCGTTATTATTCGCCTGCTGGAAGACGATGCTGAATTGTTCTCGTCGCTCGCCTCGCTGTGAGATTAGTCCGGCTGCCATGGCTGCTTCTTCGAGATTCCAGGGGGACTGTAGGGGCCGTGTGGGCGATTTCTCCTCGGCTGGAGGATTCGAGGTTGTGGCTTGTTGCTCCAGATCTGATGGCGAGGTGGGCTCCTGGCCCACGATGCGCAGGTGAGGATTAGCTCTGCGAAATGCCGTCTGAGCATTGATAACATCCTGACGTGTCAAATAATGACCGCCGATCGCCTCCATGGTACTCTGCACTGCCAGATTGCGGCCATTATCACCCATCATAGTGCGAAGGAGGACAGCAGGTGATTCTCCGCTCATGGCCTCCTGCTTAGCCATGTCCCTCAAAAAGCTAGAGCGCCGGGTACTGTCGATCTTGTTCACGTCGTGATTGTGACATGACCTGCCAGCGGGTCCCCACATAACGGTACCATCGTTCAGCATGGTCTTCTTCGCGGCCGCAGGACAGCCTACAGGGGTTCGGGACTTCTTATTCCTCTGCCCTGTGGTGTTCTCGCGCGAGCGAGCCTGTTTGGCATGCAGCATGCAGCGGTAATGACGCGTGACGCAGCCATCCTTCCGCGTATAGGCGGCGCCAGATGGCGTCCACATGTTATCGCAGAAGCGCCAGTATTCGTCGAACACTCCGTGCGGGAACCGCAGCTTCTCCTTGGCCTCGAAGATCTGCTGGCGGATCTCGCGGATGTTGTCGGGTACTGTGAATAAGTCGGCGCGTCGGAATGGAGTTCCGGTTGGCGTGGGACTTGGCGTGGAGGATTCTGGCAAGGGGAAGAAAAGAAAAAGACGCGTTAACTCCAACTGTCTGAGAGATAGATCGTATATATATGCTATGCTATGCGGGCGTGACTGAGGTTTGGCCTACCTGCTGGATCGGCCTCTCTGGGAACAGACATGCCCAGATACTCTTCCGCACCAACATGTGCGAGGCCTGCAATCGCTTCGGATTGCATCGCGTCGGACAGACTCTTTTAAAGAAAGGATGCCAGTAATATATGGAATATATGCGTGGACAGCTGAGATGATGAAGAAGGGAGGAAAGGGAAGAAAATGACGTGCTCAAGGTGGACGATGGGCGGGATTAAATGTGACAGCGCGGTCCGACCCGTCTAGAGTAGACTAACGAACAACTCGCACAGCTGGAAATCGCGCTCGCAGGGGCAATTCGTCGTCGCTGGACCGGGTGACGGTGATGCTCGTGGGCGCGCCTGCAGTCATTCGCCCGTTTCCATTTCCATTAAAAGTTTTCATTTCCATTAATCAAGCCGACGCTTTCTGCCCGGCATTCCCCCCTATAAACGCATGGATTACGTAATTGGTACGCAATCCGAAAACCGGTGATACCAGCGAAAATTCATCCAGAGATCAAATCGTATCAATTCGTTATCGCCTGCATCTCCATCGTGGTCGACCAGGAGACCGGGCTTCGAGTCGACGGCCAACTCCACCTGCAGCAGGTGGGAATCCGATGAAGGAGGCCATAGAAGGGCCCGTCGCCACGAACAAGTCGACGAGCATTAGGCCCAGATGTGATCTAGAACCTGATAAGATGCTCGGGATTGTCTCCGTGCCCTGCCTGTCCATGACTGTGGATGAAGTCGTTGTTGAGGTCGGGCTTGGCCTGAGGCCTGTGAGTTGACGGGATGGACCACAGGGTGGAACCAACGAATTGACCATGTTCATGATGGAGGGACCTATGGTTCATTGAATGCACTGCATGATCCGCAAGCCATGATGGTGACTGAAACCATGGCGTGCAAGCTGGCCTCACTTCATGCTGATATGGTTGTTGGTGTTGAATTGAAGAGATTGGTCTCGCCTTTCGCACAACCTGTTTATTGTGAGCGCCACTTATGCGGAATACATTATGTAAGGACGGAAAAGGGATTGTCATAGTGCACGCTGGCGATGGCACTAGTTCGACGATGGCTTTTCCGGCCTCAATCAAAGAGCGGTAGTATCGAATTAAGCCTCATTTTGGTATCTTTCGGATCGCCACTGCAAGGCTGTACTTACATTGACGTCGTTGACGGAAGATATTGGCAATTGCGCCGGCAAACCCACTCCTTATGTAGCTACTTTCAGAGAGGTATGTCGATGGTTCAGTAGAGCTCAGCTGCATCTAGGTGCAGAAGGATGTCTTGAACGCTGCGCTTGAAATCTCAGATGCTAGTTCACGATTGGGCGACTGACGTACCTTAGGTAGATATATATATGAAGTCCTCGTGATCCTATTGCCATAGCCGCTGGGAGCTAGATGGATATTATCGGCGCTTTGGATACTACATGGTGACCGCCTACACGAATTACGGACTTACCAAATGGAGGCCATGCCCATAACAGCCTTCTTGCATTGTTCAACCTCTCCCATGAAACCAATCTTGATCAAGATGACCCAAAAAGCCAAGACGGGGGAGACAACGAACTTCGGATGGGCTCAAGATCCGCAGAGTCGACCAGATGATAGATCCCACATGAGCTGTAGTCTGTACCCATCTTCCCATAATGCCCAAACAATTGATCTTTCTCGGGGACCATCTTAGTCGCAATCGCAAAGCACACCAAAAAGGGACATTTCGCGGCGAATTGAGGACGAGGTCGTCACAACAGCTTTTGTCGTTTTTCCAATTTTTTTGTTCTCATTTCGATTTCGTTGGAAGGACTGTGGAATCGGCTTGTTGATACTGGGTATCAAATGAACGCGTTTATAGCATTTCCTTTTGTCACGAAACACTACTTAGCTATGTAGCCAGTCTCGTTCCCTGTACCATGACCGTTATGACCCAAATGTGAAACCCTTTACGCGTCCTTCTTCGCCTTCTTGCCCTTTGTCTTCTCAGTACCGCGGAGAGTCTTCATGCGGTTCTTGCGTTGCTTGCCTGTAATATGGAGTCAGAGAGGAATGTCCAGGGACGGGTATACTGGGGACCACGAGTAGTATGAACGTACGCTGCTGTCGGGAAGCGCGCTCGACCTTGGTGGCGAGACCGGAGCGGATCAGGCGGTGCTTGGCGTCGAACTTCTTGCGGGCTTCGACGGAGTCGTAGATGCAGGCGAAGGCAGTGGTCTTGCCGCCACCGAAAGCAGTGCGGAGACCGTAGACGCTGACCTGCTCGGGGGTGGCCTTGTAGAGAGTAGCAAGCTTCTCCTGGAGGTTGACCTTGGAGATACCAGCCTGGTCAGGGTGGATGATGTCGCTGGAAAGACAAATGTTAGGGCCTGCGCTCGAACAGAACTGGACATGGACAGCATGGGATGGAGGAAGGTAAGCGGCATATGAGCACGGGCTTCGGCTTGGGCAGTCTCCGGTAGCCGTCATTGTCGCTATCGCCATCGTCGTCGCTTATCGAGATATGGATGTGATGCCGGGTTCACTTACGCAATCATCTGCTTCTGTAGCCCCCATTAATGTTAGCAAATGCGACAAAATCAACATGACGGCAGGGTGATGACGAACGCGGGCAAGCAGGGGATTCCGCTGGAACTTGCGAGTACGGAGGGTGACAGAGTCGGCCATTTTCGCTGAAGTTGACTGGAAGCGAGACGTTGATGTCGTAAAAAGAGGAATACCAATCTGTACGCAGTAGTTTGTAAATTGTTTTTGGATTTTTCGTGACGGCTGAGATGTGTGTTGTAGCGGGGCCACCGACATCTGTTGGCACCTGCGCAGCGAGGCGAGGCGCCCGATCTGGCGCTTAGACCACCTTGGGACTAGTGACCATTTCTGTGCCACAACTCGTACCAGCCCCACTATTACCTTACCTAATGGCAGGAACGATGTACCCAAGGTACCCAAGTACCTCCCCGTTACGAAACCCGAATCGTGAGTTGTCCGTATCCCCGAATTCCGTACAAATTACGGATGGCTTCAAATTCCGTACGTATTCCGTACATACCATCGTCCTCCTTGGGCATGAAGAAGAATGCATGCAGGCTCTTTTTGCCCGATCTTCGGTATCGCATGTACGAATTTTTACATCATTAATTGTAATCCGTATCTACTAATTTAGGGAGTATTATAGGTACACGGCGTATTATGCGAGCAATTGCACATTGAAGGGAGTACGGATTTAGTTATCGTGTCTTGTCAGAGCGTTTTGCCCCGATACCTCGAGGACGGCCTGCCTACGGACTTTTTAACTACCCCGGGTTTGTCGTTACTCTTATAAGATGGGATTCGGTCCTTCAACCACCCAGCCACAATCGTGTCGCAATGAGTGCCGTCATTTGCAGCGTGTGTCTGAACCCACTCCTTATGGCTAGTTGACCAGAATGGCATGGCTGGATCCTTCTCCTCGGTCTCTGAACGCAAACCCCTATTGACACTTTTACCCATGTACTTAGCCATACTATTGGACTGTGTCTCGAAGTTGTTCCGATTCTGGACTCTCATTGGGGACCGCGTCGTCTTATCATATAGGAAAAGAGCCTCAGGTATGGCTCGACCCGAGAGCTTTGGAGGAAACATAAGGCGGCTCGGGGTAGGTTGTAAGTGCAAACTTGAATGCGGATTACTCGCCCCATAAGGATTGAATGATGCCCTGTGAAAAGTTGAGGGGACCCATAGACTTGGCGTGTTGAAAAACAGATGCGGACTAGCGAATGGGTCAAATAAGTCACCGGGATTATGAAATAGTGCTGGGAGCTGTCTCTTCAGCTTTTGAAAATACGCGCCTTCGAGGGCTAGGCTGTCCTCCAAGTACTTTTCCGGCGGTATGGGAGCATGGTGGTTTTTAGGATGATCTGGCAAGAACAAGGTCCAATCGTATATGCCATTGTAGGCAATACAGCCGCGAACACTTGTCTCTCTGTGCGGATGGGTTTCGGTCAGGGCCAGCGAGACTGCCAGCGTGGCGCCTAAATGCGAGCCACAGACATATATATCGCGGCGATTAAAGCGACTTTTCGCCGGGAGCTTTCTGCCCCCGGTCTCATTTTCCTTGGGCTCATTTTGCCCGAGTCGTCTCCCCCCTAGAAAGGAGTCCACCAGCCAGGAATAGGCCACGGTCACATCGTGGAGTGGTGTCGGCCAGGCCGGCTGAGAGGGTGAGTTGTACCTCCAGCGATAGTTTATCACGGCGGTTGGCAGGAATTCAGCAACCTTTGGCAGACGTATTTCATCGCTCACAGACCCGGGTGAGGGAAAGGGGGGCAGATAGACTACCACTTGCTTTATAGAGTCCACGTTGGACATATTATACAGACTAATGAAACATCAGCATTGTTCACAATGTACTGTATAAGGCCGGGATATGTTTCGGACAGCATACTCGATGTTGACGGTGCCAGACGAGCCAATCGGCACACTAACTCGTTGTATAGTCTCAGGGATTTCGGTGACGGTGGTCAAGAATCTGGCTTGAGTTCTCAACCGAAGCGGGCGTATAGCCAACCTCGTGCTTCTTGAGAGCCATTTCATTATTCCTGCGTGGTTTCATCAATTCCTGGTCCAGAGAAATGACCAACAACGCGAGACAAAAATTCGTCTCGACCTGGTTCCTAGTGGAAAATCGCCATCACCAAATGGTGTTGAGTTTGAGCTGGGAGACGGCGCGAGAAAAATGTGGGTAATTCAGGGTCGTCCAGGGTTGTCCGTTCGGCGTTAGGTAATCCGTAATGTGGGCCATCACGTGTACCCACTTTGTGTAACGGCGCGGGCTTCGCGTTTTGGCACCTAACTTTATCGGGTACAGTGTGGATTCAGGAACGTTGACGCACCGCTATGACGATGCGACGTCATTGACGGCGACGTACGGAATATTTACGGAAGTCCATCGGTATTCCATCACTTCCATCTCCCACAAAGCATCAACAACAAAATCAACAACAATCACTATTGCATTGATGTTCACCTATTCTGTCTTTGACCTTAGCTAATCGAAACAATGGGATGAAGCTATCCTGATTATATGTATGAGATGGATTTTCATGTGCCTTAATATCCGTCTGAACGAGGACTGGTTGAACAACCCCGTGTCACGGCATGAGTCGACGAATCGCCTTAAGTCCTTAGGATCGTGTATCTTACAGATAACCGAGTAAGTGTTACGCAAGGCGGTTGTTCGGTCTGCCCATCTGTCCGTACTAGAAGTAAGCATTCCGAACCCGACGGAATGGATTACTATGACTGTACATACCACTTATATATATGTGAGATCCACTAACTTCTTCTACAGACTACTCTCATGACCATTGAGATCCCATATCTATATATCATCACTAGGTATCTCGTAGAATCGGTGCCAGGTAACTCTGAGTCGGCTCTTCCTACCAGGTACCGTATGATCACCATCGGATATGAGCCCACCCTCGATAAGAACACATTACCATCAACCTTTACCTATCACCATACATCATAGGTGGATGCCTCGGAAATCCAGGCAAGATGGAAGATTTGAGCCTCGAAGATACCGTTCATGAGCGTATCAATACGTTAGATCGTGTCTACGACGATGATGGCCAAGGCGAGACAGGTTCCCTCACCCATGGTGAAGAATATCCTCTCAATCCAACGTGGGTTTGATCCTTCTGATTCAGGATGTTTGAAGCAGAACACAGCTGACGATGCATCCAACTTTTCGGGTTAGCCGTTGGTGGTTTGCGTCAGCGGCATTCCCCATGATAGCAGGGACTCTAGGTCCAGTAGCATCAGCTTTCTCAATATGCGCCCTCGTCAGCCCCTGGAGACAACATGTTGCTCCTGGAACCGATGCCCGGAAAGCAACTTTCACAGCTGACCCGCCGTGGCTTTTGGTAGTTAATGGCGTCCAGCTTGCCATCGCTCTCATTGCAAACGCTGCCCTTCTGCTCAACATGACCCGCAGGGTGCGCTTTTCCATCGCGCAGCCTATTACTATAGTCGGGTGGTATATCTCGTCCATTCTTCTCATCACTCTGTGCGCTACAGCCAGTGGACCGCTAATCCGACACCCTCGAGTAGAATTCATCTGGTCGCAAGCCTTCTATTATGGCCTGTTTGCTGCCATCCTTTACTTCATTGTCGCTTCGCTCATGGTCGTTACCGTCTGGGGCGCCCAGGCTGGGCATTACCCCAAGCGTTTCGACCTCACTGTGAGCCAGAGGACTCTGATGCTGCAGACGATTTTGTTCCTCACGTACTTGCTTCTTGGCGCTCTGATTTTCTCTCATATTGAGGGTTGGCTCTACCTCAACGCCGTGTATTGGGCGGATGTTACTCTATTCACCGTCGGATTTGGCGACTTTTCGCCGAAAACAACTCTTGGTCAAGCCCTTGTGATCCCCTACGCCATCGTCGGAATCATCACTCTAGGTCTTGTCATTGGCTCGATCCGCAGTCTCATATTAGACAAAGGGAAGACTCTCCTCGACGCGCGGATGCTCGAAAAGAAGCGGCGCCACTTCGTCCGACGTCTTATGCGCAGCAGCAAGGGGCAGACCCTCAAACCCATTACGGAAGAAAACGCGGATTACTATCCCCATCTAAAAACTCTCGATTCTCTAGAGGCTTTACCCAAGGCCGAGCTCGAGCGCCGCCATAATGAGTTCTACATGATGCGCCGGATCCAAGCGCAGGCTTCGAAGAGGCGAAGATGGATGGCCATGGCTATCTCGACTGGATCCTGGGCTGTTCTCTGGCTCGTAGGCGCAAAGATCTTCCAACTTTGCGAACACCCTTACCAGAGCTGGACGTACTTTAACAGCGTATACTTCTCCTTTCAAGCAATGACCACGATTGGCTACGGAGATTTCACGCCCGTATCGAACGCAGCGAGGGCCTTTTTCGTATTCTGGTCTCTTCTCGCCTTACCCACGCTGACTATCCTGATCTCGCATGCTGGAGACACGATACTCAAGGAAGTCATAGACATCACCGTCCTACTTGGAAACATCACCATCCTCCCCGGCGAACACGGGTATAAACGAAACATCAAAAAACTCCTGGCTAAACTATCATGCGGTGTCCTATTTTCCCACGAGAGAATCAAAGAATTACCCCCTGGTTTCCTCGGAGCCGCCCAACCACATTCCAATCAAGACGGAACCGGAAATACGGACTCGGGCTCGGACCGCTCCTGTCTACCCGATGATGACCGGAGAACGGAGACAGGTCGAAGTTCTGTAGCGGAACCGTCCGATGCGGAAGCTCCAAGCGAACCATCCGAGAAGAGGAAGGCCGATAAACTCAGACCCATCCCAACCAAAATTCCCAAATCGCGCGCTGAATACCATCTCCTCCTCATCGACGAGATCCGTCGCGTATCCCAACATCTGCGCGAGTCTCCGCCTCGGAAATACAGCTATCGTGAATGGTTCGTCATCTTCCCCTTACCATTGCCCCTTATCCCTATCATGAAAGGTAACAGCTAATCCCACAGGGCCTGGTATCTCCGCCTCATCGGCGAAGACGAAAGCGACGCGTCGACACATCGGGGACCCGCGAATCGACTACAGGTAGTACAGGAACGAGATGCACAGGGACGACCCAAATGGTCTTGGGTCGGGCCGCGGAGTCCCCTTATGGATTTACGCGATGAGGCGCAGTGGATCCTTGATAATCTTGGCTTGAAGCTTCGGCAGGAGTTGCTGGATGCTGTTGAGGGGCGCGTTAGTGGTGAGGAGGTGGGTATGGCGGGGGCTGTGTAGGTAGATGCCTAATATCAACAGGGACGCCGGAGTTAAGGGGTTTGCATTATTAGACGACTGGGCCGGCGTATCACTTCAGTAGAGGCCGCTGCATCGTCAGTATCATATTCTCTACAGGATTAGTCTCACGACATAGAAGATAGGAGGCACCTTAGACAGGCGGTAGGCAGCCATGCCATGCACGAGTAGGAGTTAATATCATCAGAAAACATATCCCATCACTGCTCACACTCAAGATATCCCGCCGCAAGTACGAAAGAACGTCTTCGGTCAATTGGTAAACCTAAGGGGTGGAGAAAGGCTTAACCTAGGCATAGATGGACGACACAATCATCTCCCACGTACACAAAGGTCTCAGAACTGAAATATGACGTGAAAAGTGAAATGAAAAACGGGTATGTAGACAGAGATACCCGTGAAGAAATTGAGTTGAGAAAATGTGTGCGCAATGGGACCTCGGTACCATTCCGTAAACAGAGCTGGCAAGATGCCAGTCGAAGTGAAGTTGAGTATGTGCGCGCACGCGTGTGCGTACGTGCACTTTTGTGTTTTCTCGCCGTGCCTCCCTGCTCCGACTTCTGGCACGGCGTCCCCCCTCCATCCACTGCGAGACCATCAGTTGGGAAATTCAATTCGAACTCCTCAGGTTCTGTGCCCCCTCTCTCCCTCGACCTGCGTTCAGCGCATTAGCTCCAAGAACCAACACACATACCCCTTTTCGTTTACTTCCCCATGAGTTTTTTACTTCGTTTTTTTTCGTCTTCTTATTTGTTAACAAACCCCCGGGAAAACTCTCCTCCTTTCACTTTTCTCCCTTTGGTTTCTGGTGCCCTGTAATGAGAGTAGTTCCGATCCAGTTCCGGATCGGCGAACGTTGGGCAATCCGAGAACTCAAATGCACTCGTGTTCCAGTGTATCTAGGCATACCATCAATTGGCACCTTGAGATGTGCGACAATCGAGAAGGGATCACCTGTCTCATTTTCGTTCGGCGATGTTGACAGCCCGCACCCAAATTTCAACGCAATACACCATATGAGACAACAAGCCCCAGTCCACATTAATCGGCCAGATCAGTACCATACTAACGTAAACAATGAAAGCCCAGACTACCTAACTGGCCATTTTGCTGGCTCAATGCTCGAGAGATGAGCAGGCAGGTAGGCATTACAGGTACTCGGGGAAATCAGTACCCTCGGTCCATTTAGTCCTTTGCGACATGTCAGTATATTGCTTCATGGTATGGGGAATAAGTGATGAAAGGAACGTCGCTTACTTAGGCTGCATCTGTTCTTTGGAGTAGTGTAAGTCGCCCCAGTTGGCAGTATTGTAGAAAGGGCATTGGTCGCTTCGTGAGCATATCGGACGAGGGCAGTGGTGGGAGAGGTAACAGTCGTAGTCCGTGCAGAGTGGACCCTGAGGGCATAAACTGGTTCGAGCCTTGTAACGGTGAATAGCCACTTCCGCAGGCGTAAGCTCGACCTCGTGCTCCTTGTCGCAGTTTACTCCCCACTTGCATTTGCCCTTGAGATAGTGGTCGTTGCAAAAGACCAGGGGCTTAATAGTTTGGAATTTGTTTTGGTACGAGACTTGTGCTGGAGTCCTGGGTGGATGCTGAGTAGGGGTATCCAGACGGTATTTGTCCTCGTTGTAATAAATAAACTTGGGCTGTTTTTTGGGCTTTGCCAGCTTCACCGTGACGTTTTGATGATCGGCAGTTCCACCAGCCGTAGCATAGCTAATCGAAGTACCACCGTTGCCTGAGCTGATGACACTCGATGTTCGTGCAAATACTTGGGATTGTGACGTCTCCGAAGACGTCGACTGGAACCTGTCGCTTGCGGCCGATGTCATGGTACTGGCAACATGGACTGGCGATGCCGTCACTGAGTTCGTCGAAGGCGTAGTTCCCCTCTGCTCCTGCGGCTCAGGGAAAATTGACTCAGGAAGAAATGTCGTCTGAACTGGCCGGGCAATCGGTCCCAAGCCGGACTGGATAGGGGAACGGCTTCTCGGATGAGCAAACTGAGGGCCACGTTTGCTTTCATTGCCTAAAGGTTCGGATCTGAAGACGGTATCGAAACGCAGGATAGGAAACTCCAGGGATCTGAAGCCTGGCTCAGCAGGCGTGGTCTCGATCAGGTTAATTCTGCCATCAGTGGCACCAGCACCTGCGTATTGGCGGAGATCGTGGAGATAGCCATTATCATGGCAGCAAGCTATAAATATCTTCTGGCACTGCGCATTCCTGTAATAATGATCAAGTAGCCCTGCATGGAAGAGTCAGCTCGTGAATGGATGCTCTATGGCACTGGCTATGAGCATCAGGAAATCTCACTTCGTATCTTAGAGTCGGCGTTTTCCTTGCCTTTGCCGACGTTGATGAAATCAAAATCGGCATGAGTATTGGTGAATTGCTCGGCAAACGTTTGCAGGCTCTCGTCAAACTCGATGACGCCAGACAGCCGCAGCGACTTGGCCAGGTCGCTGACGTTTGCATAAACACGGACTAGAATAGGCAAGTTATGGTCGACGCCGGCCTCTTTGACGGCCTCCTTGAGCTTCCAGGCGGCTTTCGCTGCACCTTGGCGAGGGTCGCGAAGAAAATCGTCGCGAAATTTTGCCCCATCGCCATCAATTAGCACGACAACGAAAGAACCACTATTCTAAAGTCAAGGTCAATAAAATCGCGTGGGTTGAGCTATATGCAAGCGGGCGTGTCGACGTGACAGGTTGGACGCACAAGTCTTTGGGTCCAGCGCTGGATCTCAGTGTCAAGACTCATTGCCCTGGCTTGATATTGCGCCCGGGACTTCTTTTGGTCATCGAGATCAAGCTCGAGATCCTCTATTCTTTTCGCATAAGTTTCGATTTTCCGAATCATACCCTGTGTGAAACGCGTCAGCAACCCACAAAACGACCTTGGAGAAGCTGCTTATCCGGCAATAATAAGGCGAGTGGTGAGAAAATAAACAGCATACTCACTTGAATAAGGGTATTTCGCTCGTTATCGATCTGTTGATACATATTGAGCCGGGATAGTAAGGCGTCCCCGCCGGCGCCGGCGGGCTCATCGCCGTTTAACATATTCATCATACTGAGTGTCGTCGACATGTAGCTGGGTGGTGTCTTCAGCGACTACTTTAGGATATGTCCCTATGGCTCAGGCTCGCAGCGATACTGTGTAGCTCAATAAACAGAACGAGGTGAATGGATGTGCCGGGGAAACCGAGACGTGCCAGCGAGTACATAAATAGTAGTTGGCGAACAGGTCAATCACCAAGAATCGGGCACGCGCCGGCTCGGGACGTCTGAGCCTCCTTGGCTGTGCTTAGGTGCCTATTGCTTCTGAGCGTACTCCGCAAGACCACTGCAGTTGACGGTCGGCCTCAACGAGGGCTGCCCGTATATTCCACAATAAGCAGGGCGTGAGGGCGCTTGTTGAACAGGCGACGGCGATGTGTTCCGTAGCAAAACCTCAATTGACTGGGCTCTGCTGGCGGTGGTGGTGATGTGTTGGTGTAGGTGTAGTCCGTAGGTGCTGGGCGCTTGGCGGGTTCGAGTGGAGTAATAAGTAGGCAATGACTGAAATTTCCTGTTGAGATATGGAATGCCTGGCCTGAGTAGTGAGTTGTCTGTCGATTGCGGATTATACACAACTGCAGATCTTTTTGTTAGGTAGTCCTGGGTAACTGCACACGTTCCATCGGCGGGTACTTTCCAGGACAAATAGCGACCAGGCGCGTATGTTTTGTGCCTAAACTGGGCACTAGTCGCCAACTGATAGCAGGTCGTCGGCCGGTAGCCACAGCGCGACCGAGGTAACTCTGAAGAGGGAGGTACGGGGCAGGTACGAAGTAGTGTACGAGGAAGGAGGCATGTATTTCGTACCTACTCTGAATGACTTCACGTAAGGTTCGTACTCGTGCTCATAACAAAGCGGGGATGGACTGAAACAGCTCACAGCCTCACGTGACTTGGCTGCCCAAACGCGCTAGGCGTTCTGTACGGGATACGGATTCACGAGCACAATGGCCAAAAAACAAGTTGCAATCCGTACGATACACTGCCTACTACTAACCGCAGTAAGGCACCTGCCTACTTCGTATGTTGTGTGGAATACTGACATGTCAACACCATATGTGCAGTTCTTAACTCCAAAGTACCGTACCTGACCAACAGTACCACCATAGACCTACATCACATTATGTACGGAAGCGAGTGGATGTCCGAAGTGGGTTGACATGATTTGAGATGAACTGGCGAGTGTTTATACAACAGTGGTTGATTGGCCCGGTCTGGGTCCTATTCCTCCGCCATTACTCAGACCAGCATTGCATGATGTATGAAATACGATGGGAAGTAGTCCGCCAAGTTCACGTACGAACGTTGCACTATTGTTGCTATTACGACCCAAAATGGGCAGTGTCCTTAAAGGGCGTGGCCCAGTTGTCAATACTGGGACGAAACTAAGCCATGTCTCATCTGTTACAGAGTCATCATCAATTGAAGGTGCTGCCACGAACTATATAAGTAGAATACCGCCGACTTGAGGAGCTGCACTCAGCAAATCATCTCCAAAGTACGTACCGATAATAGCAACCGTATTAAAGCAACCAGACTGGTACTGATGCCAGGTCATATCAACAGCCGAAATGTCGAACATGATTCACGGACTTAGACTAACACACACGATTAGACTACTAAGACTGGATCCGACATGCAAAAGATCCTCCCCGTTCAATGATCATCAGGAGAGGGCAAGAAGGCTGTCGCGACCAACGTCCGCTATTCACTCAGCATGAAGCGGGGGAGAGCCTCTAAAGCCTGAGAGCATGACCACCGGAGCTCCTTTCTTTTCCAGCTGGAACCACATTCACAGTGTTTCTACAGCATTCCGATCAGCGAAGGGATCGTTCTCGTCTTCCTCTGCAGAGTCCTCCTCGGTGCTATAACCGCGTGAAGGCGGCGAAGCCGGCCGAGGAGGAAAGGGCGGAGGCTTGGACTGTGCCGAAGGTCGTGGAGGGGCCGGGCGACGGTCTGGAGGGTTAGCATTGAGACTTAGGCTCGCCATGCTTGCAACAGGACTCGATGGAGAAGCAGGGTCTGTGGGTGACATTGACTGCTTATGTTTTTCCGTCGCCACTATGATGGGTTAGAACATTGCAGCTCCATGGTTGAACCCACTGGGTTTTACTAACTGCGATATAAGTGTGCTTGCTCAGCTAATTCATCCTCAGAGTCGCTATCAGCATCGATCGAGCGGTCCAGTTGTTCGAATGTCATGAGAGCCACAACGAGCTCATCGTTGGCATGCAAGAGGCCACCCAACCACTGCTCATCTTCGACGAAATGAATCTGTTCCCGTTAGTCGATCTATTACGACCATAAGGAATAGAACCGGGACGCGTACATAACGTAGGATTTTCCTTCTCAGTTTCTTGCAGGTATCAAAACGCTCCACAGCAACAGCATTCTCAGATATGCGCTCTGTTTCGCGATTGATGCTCTGCAAAGAATTCATAAGATTAGTAGCCGCGATAGACGACTCTGCGATAGCGACCTTCATGGACTCCAGCTCAGCCTCCAATTTGAAAGGTCCGGATCTTTTCTTGCTCTTTTCCTTCTTTTTCTTATCCTTAGAGGAGCTTGAAAATAGGGAGCCGCCCCCAGATGCTGATCTAGCATGGGGGTGTGACTGAAATGCCTGAGACTGTTGGTGGTTCGAATCGACGGCTGTTCTTGAAGATGAGGCATGAGAAGTCGAAGCTTGAGAAGCTGAGGGCGGACGCGATGCTTGCTGCTGTTCTGCCTCATCCTCCGAGTCACGGAAAGGGTCCTGCTCCGTCTCGCGGAGCACTTTGGATCTGTCCTGGGTAACGACCTGCTTCCGGCGAGGCAGTTCCTGGTCCAATTAGCGCCAAAGCTTCGCTCTACTATCGGCCATGAACCTACCTTGTACAGCATAGCAACACGTTCTAGACCTGGTGTCGTCTTGTACTCAGCAGCCCAGCCTCGGAACAGTTCAGAGCACTTCTTCCGCACATCGGGATCCGACAAGTCTGAAGTGCCACAAACACGTAGGCGTTCAAGAAGTGGCTCGTCGACGAATGTGCGCTGGAAACGCGGACCAGCATTCTGGATCAAGCCATCCAGGAGGACCAGGGCTCTTATCTGGCGATGAACATTTCCGTACTTCAGCTTTTTCCTCAGAGCGCGCGCAGCCTCGGCAGGACCAGAAGCCTGCAGCTTGATCACCTCGACGAGGTCAGGAATCCCACTAAGATCATCTTCGTCGAAGGTCTCGCTTGTGAGCCGCTCAATTGTAACCGTGACGGCTGAGTACGGTTTCTTCTGTGTCGTGAATTAGTGCCTGTTCCATCCCGTGCCGACTCCAAGTCTCAACGCCATAGCAGCATAGCAATCTTCATTGCTGCTATTCCGTACATTGTCGCGCCATGTGTCACTAGCTCAGGTAGGTATGGATATCTAAAGGGAGACTACAGGAAAGACAGCCTACCTGGGAGAACATGGTGAGGGTGGAATAATCCGTGCTATGGTCTAGCTGGTTGTGACGTCAGGTGCTGGACCCCTCTGGTAAAGGTGGTGTCTTAAGTGAGGTGATTTTGCGGAGAACGAGCCCAGAAGAGGGCCAGAGGGCCAGAGATACGAGGCGCAAAGTATTTGGCGCAAAGTCGGCGGGGGCTCGGGAGACGTAGGAGGTAGTGAGCCACCTGAGACGATCTCGAACGATGATGAATGAATGAGAGTTGGCACTTGGACTAGGCAATGACGCGTCTTCTACATGACATTCCCGGAGGCTGATGCTTGATTGATTATTATCGTGGGGTACCTTCAAGATTACGGTTCGCCGGTGTGCGCTTTTCGCAGACGGAGCTGGAGCAATACGGATTACGATTTAAATGTGTGTAGTAACTACCCCTGTAATTACATACATGCGCTAGTGTGCTTGGATCGGGTTAATTCCACACCTTTCCAAAAGTATCTCGACCTATCAGGGCATGGCCCATTTGCATGTGCTCACAGTGTACCTACGGCACGCTACTGTTAGGCACATCTTACGTATGTGCGGGTATGTACGGAACATGTGGCTAGGTATTCCATACAGTAGACAGGCTGTGCCTTACACTAGGTACTTAGTCTGTTTAATTGGGATAAAACCTCACCCCTCTTTTACCTTATTCGGCCTAGCCGATGTGCCTTAATCGGCTGTACCTACCCCGCAGAAGGAATGTCCGTGAGACCTGGAAGTCGCGGTCCTACCTATTCTCCTTCTACCTATTCCGTAGGGTTGCGCTTCCCTTGATAAAGAATGAGCTTCGTCCTACTGAATTCTGAAACAGTCGTTTGAAGACCAATTCGAAGATGGAAAGTCCAGCCTGATGTCAGCAAGAAAATTCAATCGCCATTCCAGCGACGTGAAAGATCATTCCCTTTGCTGGCAGGCGGAAGATTGCGATCTTATCGTGTTGACATCTTTATCGTGAACCCATAACGTCCTCAAATCAATGACATAGAAAGATCAATAACAGCAAGTTATTGGCAGAAGTGAGTCAGGAGGGATTGTGATACGAATCATAGTTCTATTCATCCACGGCGCAAAATTTAGAGAGGTGCCATTATTGGCTGCCCATGATGGATCCCTCTCCCTTGATTCACGGACCGTCCATGACCGAAGAATCTGGTGATTTTGACGATCTCCTTCTCGATGTGACACGAATATCTCCCAACGGCTCTCTGAATCCTCTCAGAAAGCGCACTGCCTCTGAAGATCTGACGCCAGCAGAAAAGCGGCCGAAGACAGCAGAGGCAGAAGCATGTAGTAATCAAGTGAGCATTCCAACAAGCATGTGTCCATTATCGTGCCAAATGCGAGCAAGCGCCAACCAGCCCTTGTTCTCTGCAGGTGACAACGCCGGTGAGCAAGGTTCCAGACGCCAACCCCACGGAAAAAGGTGACGCGCACTGCCCCCCATCCCCCTCTCGGCTAATCATGCGACGAGTCCTCCCATGCTGACGCATTTCTCCGACTGGGTAGATGATGTGCTCGCACGCATGGACCGATTGAAGTCGCAATGCAATGCTGATGATGATGGTGAGCGTGCGACCCGAGGCGCTTTAGCGAGGGGCAGTGATGCCGATCACATCGCAGCTGAAGCCAGTGACATCCGGAGTTGTGGCTCAAGCGATGATGATGCGTATCCGTTAGACGAAGATATCTCTGATGAAGACATCCTTCACCTTCTCGTCGCCGCCAACTCTCCGAGACTGGCACAGGAAACCCGTCTACCGCCATCTAGTGTTCAGGATTGGTGTGATCATGGGTCGCGATCTGCCACAGAATTCGATCCAATGCTGGAGTATTCCCCTCCTAACAACCCGAAGAAAACTGATGTTGAGACCTTGGCGACCGCAGAGGCGACAAGAAGCGCAGATGATTTGGAGGATCTCCTAGATGAAGATGTTGACTGGAATGCCGTGATGACCCATGCGAACACGCTTCATGAACGTCCATCTCCTAATTCACACCCTGAGATAGGCACATCCAAAAGTCGCGATGCTAGCCTTCGCTCAGACGAAGCAGGACCTCTAACCCCCTTTACTCGTCCCCCCTTCCCCGACAAAGTCCGGGACCGTCCATCAGTGCCAGGAATGTCGTCAGACACACTCCTGCGCACATGCTTTCGCGTAGGCGCCATGGTTAGCCAAACCGCCCGTTATTCCACTCACCAGCAGGATGTAATCTTTGAGCTATATGCTCGAGTAACGTACTCCAATCGCGAGTCAATGGCCCGAAAACAGCATTTCCAGTTCGTTGATTTATTTAAGGACCAGCACCCATACCCAGCCGCGACCCTCACGAACTGGAGAGTGGGAAGCCAGGTCGATAAAGACAGTCTGACTTTCCTGGATACGACCGGAGGCCCGCGTCTTTGTCGGTGTATGTGTAAACCGATGAGGGACCCGAAGGCGGCGATCGGGTGGACCTACACGGTGCTGAGTATCAAACCAGTTGACTGGGAGCAGGTTCGCTGGGTAAAGAGGTACATCTGCGGGGATGTCTGAACAAACAAAAGTCTTGGTGGAGTCCATGATAGTGGAGTTGATTAATGTCAATCGCTTTGTTTCTGACGTCTTACCGTCTGCCTTCGTTCTGAAGCAACTAGCACTTGGACGCAATTACAAACAACAGAGGCAACCTTGCTCGACAGGCGAATCACGATGGTGGAAGACAATGTAGAATTTGTGCAAAATGTCGCTGATTTCTTTTATGGAAGCAAAAGCGCTATCTAGTATATGATGTGTCTATGCTCAGCTTTAAAAAATGGCAGCCAACCCATGTACTCAAGCATTGATCCGTAACTTCGTTAAGTCATTCATTTCATGATATTCCCCATATTGCCCCTATCCGTTGCAGCACAGTTTCTGCGTCAAATTATGCATATAAAAAAGCAAACCCAGTACTCCCATTTGTAGCAACTGCTCGTCGTCGAAGATTCGAGCTAGAATGACATATTTGTGGAATTGAATCCATTTTCATTCCACTGTGGCACTGATCTCAAGTATGTGATGGTAGGGTTCGAAGATGAGATCACGAATGCCGCCGCTTCGCCTATACGACGTTAGATATTGCCTTCTCTGACATCTAGAATGAGACCCTCACCAAGTGCCATCAAACCTATATTTCTGATCAGACTGGGAGGAAGTCCGTAGGATCCCATCCCCAAGGATACCATGGGGCACAAGAGATATGGGCCCCAAGTCGTCAGAAAACCGTCCTCTGAGAAGAGCTTGCTGTCATGACCAATGGCGTTCCTGAGGTCGGCGTAGTCGCGGCTTGCGGCTTCAGACACCTCAGTACCGAGAATTGATGCTTGTATAGACCGTTGGATATTCTAAAGGATATAAATTAGCTGATGTCGACAAAATGATGGCCTAAAACTCCTGACCTCATGAATGCCGTGCAGGTCAGCGTCGACAGTACCCTAACAACATGTTAGTCTCTAGAAAGCCTCCTGTATAATCACCATTCCACACGCACCAATTTTTCGTTCAAGACCGCGAACAACTGCGATGAAATCTTTTTCTCAAACCGGGAAAGTGCATCGTCTATAAACACTGCCATTGATTCATTCAAAGCACGTAGGGCTTGCTGATGGGCCGCGTCACGCTCGGCCTGGCGCTCGACTTCACGTTTTTTCCACTGTCGCACGGCTTCGTCTTGGTCCTGAAAGCAAATGCTTAGCTTCACACTCTCGTAGACTCATAGTGCATACTAACATTGATAGATTGCTGTAGTTCACCAAAGCGTATAGTTATGACATCTAGCATCTTCTCCCAATGAGGAAGAGTCGTCGCTATGTTGCCCATGAACTTGACTATGGCTTGATTCAATGCTATGGTCTGGACTACTAGTTGTCAGCAGGCACGGATCACTGCTACTGATGCAGTTTTTACCTACCTCTGTTGTAGTCTTCACCCATGGCCTCGCAGATGTGAAGGACCTGGGGTTTGTAAGCGATGAAAGTGTGCCATAAAGGACCAGAGTTCGACAGGCCGCGAAGACAGGGGCCGATCCCAGACATAACGTCCTTTGGATTCGCTCCGCTGTGCAGCAACTTGGACAACGAGGCTTCCTGAAAGTATTCGCAGGCATCAGGAAGGTCAAAGTCGCCTCGTTGTAGATCACAGATGGCTAGGCTCGCAGCGAAGGCGTCCACGAAGTCTCCGATCTTGTGACTGTACTCGGTTGATGAAGGACTACAGATAGAACCAAGTAAACGGCATGCCGTCTGATAGCAGGGGCCCTTGGTCTTGAGTGCCGCCAAGCCTGTGAAGGCTTCGTTGTAGTGGTTCCGCAGGACGACATCAGCAGGCTCAGCTGGGATAACATGAGCAGCAGAGTCGCTGAACTCTGGACCTTTAGATTGAACACTGGCTATTGACTTGCATGAGGTTTAGTAGATATTATGAAGTTGGTTTAGAACTAACTCGACTGAATGCTTGTGAGACTCGGGAAAGAAAGCGCCGATGTGACATGGCCGTAGAACAGTAGGAAAACCACCAGCGCCTGCACAAAGGCCGTGAAGTAGCCTTTGGTACCCATCTTGAAGGGAATGTGCGGAGATAAAGAGTCTCAAACTAAGAATAGATGGTAAACGGTGGGAGTCGAATGCCGACAGACACGATCTGTAGGGTGCGAGAACAGGGTAATGAAAGACCGGCTGCCAGTGGGGAACATGGGCGACAGCAGACAGTCAATTACAAGGTAGGTAACTCGAAAATTATGGAATGATTTAGGCACCTATAGAGGGTACCTGGTATTCGAGAAATCGTGACGCGGAGACTATTCGATGTTTTTCTTGCCCATAGACGGACTGCAGTCTGAAGAAGGGATGAGGTTTGGAACGAAGGAAGTACGGGAAGAAGAGAGCGCGGGAAAAACCATTAACAGCAGAAATATTTAACCTATTTTTATATTACCTAAGTATGAACATGATATGGAAGGTATGAGTGAAAACATCCTGCTCGAGGAAGCTCCAATCAGTAGTAATGTGCATTTGAGCAGCTACGACCGGAGCAGTCGCCTTCCTGGACTGACGATGAAGAAGAAGCCTGAATGGAAGGCGCACGATACTGTGCCGTGTGGATTACGGTTTGACGGATTTATCCGTACGGCTTACGGATTATTGAATAAACCTGCCAAAATACTAGCGCCTCGATACTACCTACCTACCTATCAAACGTCCAATTCGTTACCCTAATAAGCAATGTACCTACGTACCTGAGCGTTGGGACTTGGACTGGAGGTCTACGGATTAGTCAGGTATTTTTCGCGACGCCAAGCGTTCATTTAGCTCCAATTCCCAGTCGCCAATCTCCAGCATCTGGAGCCTCATCACTGCATTTCATCCGGGGCGTTCAACTAACGCCCCTCTCGCACACGGCCACAACAATGTTTGCACCAAGTAGGAGCAAGGCCATCGAGAAGGCCATCTCGGCCTCTGCTACCGTAACACTTCCCGGGTTCCTCGTCCCTGCCTTCCAGGCATCGCCGCGACGGCAATTCTCGAACACCTCCAGCAGACCGTCGAAGCTTGGCCAGACGCCGATATCGATTCCCCCGGGCGTTGAATTAACCGTAGGAGAGCCCAAAGTAAAGAAAGATCTCACGACGTATTTGAGGATACCGAAGCGTACCGTCACTGTCACGGGACCTCTCGGCAAGCTCGATCTGGAAATCCCCCCATTCATCAATATCCAGCAGGATGAGGCTGCGAAGAAGTTGCTGCTCAGCGTCGAGAATCGAAAGCTGAAAGAACAAAAGGAAATGTGGGGTATGTATGGATTGTGATGCACCGGCGCAACACCCCTAGAACCGCCAGCAAGCGCGTCTACCGGGATCGGGACCGAGAAGCTAACGCGCACGGCTAGGAACAACATGGGCCTATCTAAACCGCTACATCATGGGTGTGTCTGAAGGACACACAGCTGTTCTCAGACTAGTTGGTGTCGGTTACCGTGCGACGGTCGAGGAACGACCCAAGAAGGCGCAATACCCCGGCCAGTTGTTTGTGTGTCTCAAGCTCGGTTTCACGCACGCTGTTGAAGAACCAGTGCCCTACGGCATGAAGGCTAGCACGCCGCAGCCGACTAGAATTCTGCTTGAGGGTATCGACAGAGAACAGGTCATGACCTTTGCGGCGCAGATTCGCAAGTGGAGGCGGCCAGAGCCATACAAGGGCAAGGGTATTTTCGTCAACAACGAGACTATTAAGCTCAAGCAGAAGAAGATCAAATGATCGATATATTTACCATGTCTACGTATGGCCTTGTGTTTTCTTGGGGGCCATTCTCTAATTCAGCCTTCTCCCTGTACCTTATACGATCGCGTATGTATACCCGAGCTAGGCACTAGACATGTATATTTCATGTACCCCTTAGACACTGTACACCTTTTATTTGATACCGAGGACCTCCTGTACAACAGCGAGCACCTGAGCATGACCGCCGATGGGCGCGGCAACCACACCCTTGTTGTTTGCCAATGTCCTGCCGATGCTGAAGTCCAGTCGCTTGCCGTGAATGTCCGTGACAGCACCACCGGCTTCTCGGACGATCAAGTCACCCGCGGCGTGATCCCAGATCTTCTCCTGATATGTGGCCTTGACGGGCAGTCGCAAGTAGATATCGCCAGCACCTCGAGCAATTGAAGCGTACTTTGCCTGAGAATCCATCCTCACACTAGGATTAGTGATTCCCAATTTCTTGGCAATCTCGGCCTGGTCGCCGTGAGAAGAGTGACCGGCTTCGACGCTCTCGCAAAAGGTGGCAGCAGCAATGTCCGTGATCTGTTTCATGGAGATCTTCTGCGATGATGCAAGCGCACCTGCGGTCAAGGGACGGCTCGTGGCACCTTGGCCCAGAACGCCAGAGAACAGACAACCCCTACCCTGGTCGGTCTGACCCGACTCCATACTGCCGGAGAGCGGCGCGGCATCATCAATGGGGAGATTCGGGCAGCCCAAAACACCAACCTTGACGTCGCCGTCGACCATCAAGGCCAGACACACGGCGTACTGTCCGCCTCGGAGGAAACCCTTGGTGCCGTCAATAGGGTCAATAGCCCATATGCGGCCCTTGGCGCCACCCTTGCTGTTTCCGTAGTCGAGGAAGGTGAGTAGATCATCCTCGGTCTTGATAGCACCGCCGAGCGCGGCCTCGGCGCCAGCGTCCGTCAGAGAGGTGCTCTTGACGAGGTCCCAGATGGTAGTGCGAAGGTTAGCATCCTCGCGGAGCTGAGCGGCCTCCTCCTCGGCTACAATCTCATCATCGGGGAAGTTGTGCTTGAGCGCAGCGATGATTAGGGCCTGCGCGCCGAAATCACCGATTGTGACGGGCGACTTGTCATCCTTGGACACTGTGCCCTTGGCCTTCTCGTGGAAAACCCTCTTTGTGAGGATAGCAGCCCGCTGGACAGCCAGCTGGGCGACCTCAAGCTCTTTGGCGTAAGTCGACATGGTTCGTGATGAGTAAGGCGGAGTGAGAATGGAAGGTGAAGATAAGGACCTGGATGAGATGAAGGTGGAGGGGTGAAAATACGACGCCAATAAGCTAAGGCGGGGCAGAGCTCTGGCGGGGAGGTACTTATTAGCCAGGATCGCAACGATGAACGAGGCTAAGAAGTGCTTGAATTGGGTTCAATTCAATTTACTACCAAGGTCTTGAGTCTGAAGTTGTTGTCGGATGCTATCTCTTATTTTACAAACTTCTTGTTCCGTATTATACGGATTGCAGACCGCACCCTCGATGATGGCAGGATTACAAATGAAACCTACGGTTATGCGACAAGACGTCAGCTGCGACCTCTTCCAAGTTCTGGTCGTGTCCAATGAGTGTTCTTGTGTGGAATAACGGCCCACTTCTTGTGTTTACTCATCAGTGTTACCCCGGGTCCTCCGGTTTTAGCACTCCGACTCACTGAGGCTCAAGATGAGTTCTCTGGACCAGACAGACGAAGTCATGTTCATGAGGATGTTGCACAGAACAGAATTTCGCAAAATGGCTGGTAGAACAGGCCGAGTGCAAAGGTTCACGATCAGGAGCATCCAGGTCGGAGCAATCGCAGTCTGTTCTCAAAAAACAAAAAAAAAAGTTATTCCGTACGGAGACAAACCGCGCTTCCCACCCGGCGTCCCGCTTCACAGAAAGGGAAATAAGTAAAAAAAAGATCGGCAAAAAGTTGGCGGTAGCCGGAATCGAACCGGCGTCGACGCGGAATTCACTTTGTAGCTTGACCACAACGCGGCATACTAACCACTATACGATACCACCTTCTTGGATGGAATGCCGGCTGCGTAAGTCCTCTTAATACTCGCACTGCTCGGCCTGCTGTTACCGATGCAACAATTCGTACGGATTATTCCGTACATCTAGGTAGCTCATACATAATATCAATTGCTGTCGAGACGGCTCATCCATCAGGATGTCAGGACTGTTTGCAATTGATTGAATACATGTTCGGTAAGAAGATGCAATGATGCTATGGGTATTCTGTACCTGACAATAATTACCTAGGTACCGTTGATAGACAGACCGCATTCTTGGTGACGATCCGGGTAGGTATTGGTCCCATGATTTCCTGAGCTGTCCTCATGGCTGATAATGATGTATTTTTAGCTACATTTATTCCGTACTGATGTCGTTTGCAAACGGCGCGAGATTGAAGCTGTTCCAGGAGTAGGTAGGTATGTAGGTATGTAGGTATGTAGAACATACCTACGATAGGTAGGTAATCATTGCTCTGCTCAGAGTGTGCCGTGTGATTGGGATGGCTCAACGTCTTTCTTTTGGTCCTGGAATTTCGGATCAGGGCCGGTTTCTTACCAGCCAATACGGAACAGTGAAACAAACGCTACCACCGCAATCCAGGCGCGCTACGGATTAGACGGCGTCGCCTTCCTGACGATCGATTGCTAATGTGTTTCAAATCAACCAGTCAAAGTATCTACTTCTGTACATAGTACCAAGTAGAGATTCACAGAACAATACCAAATATCTGTGATCGGGGTCAAATTCATATAAATTTGGCTTCTTGAAAAATCCCGTGAATTTTTGTACAAAAGTCACTCTGTTTGTAAGTCTTTTTTGGTGTTGTGTGCTGGAGTGTAGTCGCATATCAATGCGCTGACAGTGGTTTTCTGTACCGGATACAGTACGAAGCGAAGCGCACTGGCCTCTCTCGTTTCAGATGAGGTAACGCACCTGCACTTTCCTCACTTTGTCCACCCGACACGACCTAAGAGGAAAGTACCTACCTCGACCCGACGCATTCCGCATCTCCAATTTCTAGATCCGTACCTACACTGTAACCCCGGCACGCTACCGCTTCCTACACATACGCTACCATGAATTCCACCAAGCGAAAGTTCAACACTCTGATTCAGGGGATCGGCGCCCGGTCACCTCAATCGCCCAACCCAGAGACACCGACTCGCGACGACGACGCTTCGATCTTCTACTCCTCGCCCCTGAGCCGCTCGCTGTCTGCATCCATGGCGGCCACAACCTCGCCGAGCGCGGATCTGCTCAGCAAACGGCGGCGTGTCATAGGTATTGTCGAGACGGCAACCAGCCCGCTCTCGGGCAAGTCCACCATATCTGTCGTTGGCAGCTCAAAGAAATGGGTGCTCGGGAGCAGCGCGTCCACCAGAAGAAGGGAACCTCCCGCTCCCGCTGTCCCCGCCGATACGCCGAGATATTGCCCGAGCGATCGAGACGAACTCATCAAGCGGCTTGGAACGTTTCAAGAGCTGACAGAATGGACGCCCAAGCCGGACGCTGTTAACGAAATTGAATGGGCGAAGAGAGGTTGGGTATGTCAGGGTAAAGAGCGTGTGCGCTGCACACTATGCAACAAAGAGCTGGTGGTGAAGACGAACACGAGAACGGTGGACGGCAAGCAGGTCCCGGTCATTGTGGGTTCGGATGTCGAGCAGGGCCTCGCGAAGAGATTTGCCGAGCTTATCATTGAAGCACACGACGAGGACTGTCTTTGGAGAAGACATGGCTGTGACGGTAACCTTTTATTCTTTTATCCATTTCATTCGCTTAACTCTCGCGGGTGCACGATGTTTCGCATACTAACCAGTTCGCAGATGCTCTTCTGAGACTACCTCTTCCCGTTCCACAGACGGCCTTATCCTCACTGCGCGAACGCTATGATGACCTCTGCACGCGCCCCTCTTTCCTCCCCTACATCTTCAACCTCCGTCTGCCTCCCGATTTCGATCTTGAAGTCATCAAGTCCCAGCTGCCGCCCACATTCTTCACGCAACCCCCGCCTCCCATCACGAATCCCCCGACACCTAACGACGTAGCCCTAGCTCTCGCCCTGATGGGCTGGCAAGGTCTCACGAATCCCCGCATCGGCGCAGTCCCGAACTCCGCCACCTGCGCGACATGTCTGCGACGCCTAGGACTCTGGATGTTCCGAAGCAAAGAAGTCGACGAGACAGGCAAGGTCATCGTCGCGGCGCCCATGGCGTATCTGGACCCGGTGCGCGAACATCGCTTCTTCTGCCCCTGGCGAAGCGCCGCGGCGCAGCAAAACCCAGGCGCCAAGACCAAGGACAGCAAGGCAGCATGGGAAGTCCTGGCCCAGACGCTCAAGAACAGCGCGTATCTGCGCCTGCAGAACGACAACAGTAGCAAACGCAGCATCATCCACCGCGCTGCCGCGTCCTTACCAGGAACACCAGTCCGCAACAGCGAAGGAGGACAGGAAGCGTCCGACGCGGTCGTTGAGGATGAAGAGGACATGGCGACACGCGACGCCAAGGACAAAGAGCGCTGGGCGAAGTTGCGACGCGTGAAGAGTCTCTTCGACGCGAAGACGCGGAAGAAGAACAACCAGGTCCCGCTCAGCCGCACCAACACGTCCAACACGAGCCGACCACCAACGGCGCATTCGAGGAATGAAAGTGTAGAGAAGGCCGGTGAGAAGGCATAGAAAACCTTGCAACGCGGTCCTTTTCAGCGTGATCGCATCCGGGATAAGAGGAGGGTCCGGGATGTCCTGGTATCAGTCCTCTCGAACCTCACATAGATGCGATTTCCTCGGATTATTCATCCATCCATTTCACCGACACATCAACGCATATGATGGGAAAACCTCAGTACACGACCACCATACGCCCTTTGTTTTTTAACCATGATACCTCGTTTACTGATTAATATTCGGGCAGTGTTTTTTTCACGATATGGGATATTGAAAATGAAATGATTACCTACCCTAACCCAGACTGTTGTCTCTTTTTTTCTGACCAGTCACATTTTTATATCATCATTCGCCCCGGAGGGTCTAGACCGCATAGGCACAGACCAACGCCCCGGATCCCCCTTAGCCGCATGCCGTCTCTTTTTGACGACCGCCGGGTCCGGTTGGTTCCGTTTCCGGCGCGGCGCGGCGCACCGTTCGTCTGCTGGACTGCGGTGAAATGTGCTGGTAAAGGGATTTGTGTTTGTTATGATTTTGAGGGAGTCATGGCGGGTCTGATGGATGGGGTAATTCTAATGAATAATATTTTCACGTGTTTTCAGTGCTTGCTTGTGCCTGTGTTGTTGGCGTGGGTTTTACTCAAGGGAGCGGGAAAGGGGCAACTACGACTGTCACGTCGGATATCACGCAATATACGCACAATTTTCACTCGTGAGGTAACGGTAATTAAGCTAACAGTTCTACCAGAAAATCACTACACGCCCAACTATTTCACCCCGATATCCCGCGGTCTGAACCCAATACCCGCAATCCTCGTCTTCAGTGCAAGACTGCTTATGACGACGCTGAAACTGCTCAGCGCCATAGCAAGACTAGCCCATACAGGGTCCAGCATGATGTGTTTCCCATGGACCTTGTAGCGGTACAGACAGCCTGCGGCAAGCGGGATCGCGAAAACGTTATACACCAACGCCCAGACGAAGTTGAATATGATGCGTCGGAAGACAAGACGGCTGAGATCGAGGAGGTGGACAACGGATGCGAGGTTGCTGTTTACGAGGACGAAGTGTGCGCTGGAGATGGCGACGTCGCTGCCGGAGCCGATGGCGATACCTACGTCGGCGGTGCTGAGGGCCGGGGCATCGTTGACGCCGTCTCCGACCATGGCGACGGTTGCACGACGGGTCGTGTCTTCGGTTGTCCCGTGTTGGGCTTTGAAGACGGACTGGAGATACTTGATTTTGTCGGCTTTTCGGGCTTTGAGGACGGATTGGAGATATTTGATTTTGTCGGCTTTTTGCACGGGGAGAACACCTGCGATGACGTTGTCTTCGGGTATCCCGACGCGGAGAGCAACTGCTTTGGCTGTTATGGCGTTATCCCCTGATAGCATCCATACATCGCATCCACGCGATTGGAGGGATCTGATAACAGCAGGCGTTTCTTGGCGGATAGGATCGGATATTGCAAGGGCGACCGAAAGCGTATACTCGGCATTTGGAGTCGACTTGATAGCGACAAGTGCGACGGATTTCGCTTCCGTCTTCCATTTCTCAAGTGCTGTGACAGCTGCTGGCGGTATCACGACAGAATAATCCTGCATAAACGGCTCATTCCCGACTAATATCTCAAACCCTTCCTCGCAAGACGCCTTGACGCCCTTCCCAGGAACTTCCTCCACGTCATTGACAGTAACGGTTTTGTTTGTTTTCGTCTTGCAATAGTTAACCACGGCCTTCGCAATGGGATGGCTACTGTTCTCCTCGACAGCCTGGAGCGCCGCAAGTACGCACATACGCTCCTGTTCCTCATGGCTCTCGCCAAGATACATGCTGCAATCCGTGACGCTTGGCTCCCCACCCACAGTTAAGGTGCCGGTTTTATCAAAGACAAAGCAGTCGACACGGCTTGCTGTTTCAAAAGCCTCCCCGCCACCTTTAACCAGGATCCCGTATCCTGCAGCAAGTCCGCTGCCGACGAAAATGGCGGTTGGCCCGGCAAGGGCGAGACCACAGGGGCAAGCCACGACAAACACCGCAATGGCGAATTGCAGGGAAAAGGGAAGGGGTTCTTTAATCTCTAACCCAGCAATGGTAGAGCCGCAGACTAGCCAGATGAGCCAGGTGAGGATAGCGATCAACGTGATGGCCGGTACGAAATAAGCGACGACGGCATCGGCCCACTTTTCTGACGGGGCACGTCTTGTTTGACCCTCACGCACCACCTTGACGATTTGATCCAACATGGATCGGCCGGCTGTGCCGGTTATGCGGACGAGAATTGGCGTACCTTGGTTCATAGCTCCTGAGAATACCTGATCGCCAACATCCTTCTTGACGAGGCGAGATTCGCCCGTTAAACTTGCCTCATTGAATGCGGTGCGACCCTCCAGAACCTCGCCGTCACATGGAGGGGAGGCCCCATGAGGAACACGGACGACGTCCCCGAATTCCAACATTTCGGTGTCAACAAGTCGAGTATCCATCGCTTTTGCATCGTTCCTTTCAACTAAGATAGCCGTCGTGGGCCGTAATTTGCCAAGCGCTTCGACCGCATTTCCGGTCTTCGACTTGCTGTAAGCCTCTAGGAAGCGTCCAACGAGAAGGAACATGGTAAGGAAGACAACCGAGTCGAAATAAAAGTTTGAATCGTCCACTAGACGAGACTTTCGGGCAGCTGCGGCTATCATTTGGGCAATGGATGCGACGTATGCGATGGTTGTGCCGAGGGAGATCAACATGTTCATGCTCCCAAAGCGAAAGAGACGCCGACAAACGGGCGTCTGGCTTTCAGGTCGCCATAAGTACCTTATTTCTTTGACTGCACGTCGATGAAATATGTCAGCCGCCAAGAAGTATACGATCGTTGCTAGTACGCAGAGGATTATTTGGGCGCGACTAATGCCCGACAACCACGGCTTCAAGAGGTAGTTTGCCCCTGGGTGATCCTTGGGAAGAAGGCTCATATAGACGATCCCTATTACGAAAGTAGGGATGGCAATGAAGAATGACAGAAATGCTCGGATCAAGATTTGTCGCTGGTGTTTCTCCTGTATCTTTTTAGCCCGTTCCTCAATAGTTGGCGGGCGATGGATGGTCGCCGTAAAAGCCGGGTCGCTCGCCTCTATGGCTGCTAGGATATGGCGAACAGTGAACGCCGGCGCCTGGGGGGAATAAGTAATCTCGAGGAAAGGGGAGTTCAACGTGGGACGCTTGTGGATTCGCAGATCGCGTCGGAAACCGGCAACGCTGGTCACTGCGCGATCGCAGCAATGCGGGCAGTAGAACCCGTCGATGCGTATCTGAACCGTGCGCTGATGCGTGTTTTCTTTTTCCCTGGTGTCATTGATGGCGTTAACCTGGTCCAGTTGGGTGCCGTACCCAAGATCGTCAATGCTCTCGACCACCTGATTGGCGTCCTCCCTCGCCCCGAGATATTCCACCACGGCGCTGTTGGATACCAGATTAATGGTAACTTTGGTGATCCAATCCTTTCTCTCTAGTTCGCTTGTGATTGTGTTAGCACAGGCCGCACATGTCATCCCACTGATGGCCAATGAGGCCATCCAAGATCCGGGGGCATTAGCACCGTTGTGGGGGATAGGAGCCGAGTGGGCAGAGGCAATGGTACACTTTTCTGTGCTTGTGCCTCTGTCGGACGACTCAGCAGGACTCGCTTCTGCGGTAGCACCAGACGTTGCGGGAGTTCCAGTTGTAGTAGTAGTCCGGCACTGGTCGCAGTTTCTGAGATGTGCCCTGGTCCTCTCTTCCTCTGACATGCCACCCTGCATTCTCGTAGACCTCCTCAACCGTGGAAGCCAATCTTCAGTGCCGTCGAAGCTGTGGAGTGACAGTGCATCACTACCGCTCATAGTATCATTCAGATGGTTCGTAGTCCTTTCTGAGAACACCCCCGATACCTCAAATCCGGCTGTTTCCAACTTGGAGACAATCTGGTTGATAGGGAGGCTAGGTTTGTGCTCAACAGCCACACAAGAGGTGATGATGTTTGGAGACACATGTTCGATGCCCTCCAGATCTTTCAGAGAACATTTTATACTTGATACGCATGTGGGACAATGGAGATTCGCTACCAGGAAGACGGTAGCAAATCGCTGCGGTGACGTTGTGGGAGTCATCTTGTATCATTCGCTCAGGCTGCCTGTCACAAGTGATAGTGAATATGTTGCGACCGGAACGTTCAGATGAATTGATGCCACCCAGCAAAACTCGTGAGGATGGAAGTCAATGGTTCTATAAGGCCATAAAATACGGGGGCGAATACGGCGAAAATATCTCATATCGAACTGGCGAGAGAGCGCAGCTGGATGACGCTAGATGGCCAATTGAGTCAGGGGGTCGCCATTGACGTTTCCACAGTCAGTCGTCCCTGAGAATCTCTCCGTTTTTTATTTTCCTTAGGTGCCTAGGTAAGTTGTTTAGTTTCGGTATCGCAGGGTCTGTTTCGATGGTCGGATGGAAGCGAGTACGGACTGGGAAAAGAGGGGGAGAGCAGACGAAGGACAAGAAAAGAAAAAAAGATGTATAATCCACCAACAATACCAGCAAGGTATATTATTGCTGCTTAAGAAGCTTTCAATCATCCCAAGCTTGTCGATAGTTTATTTGAAACATGAGACGCGCATGCACCTTCTCAGCCCTCTGCTTTCGCGTCGTCGTCGGTCAGGTGCGATGACCGATTGAGCTTATTGACCGCAGCAGCAGGTCATGTCGATTCCGTCATCGGAGAGATGCCTGATTGATGGGATACCAAAGTTCTCAGAGACGGAAAGAACTCCATTTCTTTGACCCGATGCAGCAGGCACGGAAGTTGAATGCCTCGGGACTCCTTGAACATAGCCGCCGGCTATTATACACACCGATGCAATGCGTGAAAACCCGTGAACTCATCGTCGCAGCTATCGCATCGTAATCTCGAACCGAGTATAAAGATAAGGAAGATATCCCGTCTTCAAACTATCTGGGTCGAAGTCAAGTTCTGTTTGTCTGCAATCTACTTAGGTAGGTGGCTGAACAATTACTTGGGTCAAAGATGAACTCATGCGACAAGGCTTTCAAAGAGACGGCTACAGAAAACGCAGGTTTATGGAATAAAATTCGAAACACGGAATTTCTTGCCCGTCCATAGCCGTTCAGCAAGAGTCCTTAGTAACGGCATGCAACGCGTTCGGAATAAGTCCCAACGGCAAGGATTCCGACTTAGACGTCGCGACGGCATCGCTAGATCGCGGGCTCGGGCATTCGGGTTTACAGACGGTGATTTGCTGCCATGCGCGGTCCGAGCGGCGCCGCAGTCTTTCGTATCCCCGCGAATGGGCCACGGAGTTTTGGACAGTCACAGCTAGAAGGGTGCGTTCACTACTTCGTACGGAATATGCGCGACGACGTAACCCTTCAAGAGTATTGGTCCGATCAATCGATGGAGCCCGTGATGATTCCACGGTACTGCTGCTCCTCTCTCTTACCCGAATAATTGTCACGTGGGGATCAATCAGATGGCCATTCGACGCCGGTTGCGAATGCGAGGAGGCAATTCGTATCCAGATCGATAGGGTACGAATAGGCGATGAGTTACGGAATACTACGGTACCGTAGGACGGAAAAATGAGGTGAAAGTTCGTGAGGTATCGGATGCCAATAAAACAACAAGCCCTTGCTCGGCCCATTTCGAACTTCTGGTGCTGGCAGGGTGCCGGAGCTAGGGACGTGCGCTGGGCTGCGTAGCCGGAGGATCCGGAGCCGGCGGTCATCGACGGTGTTCTGCGGTGGAGACACACATGTAGGACCAAAGGGCCAAGGGTCACGCTAGCTAACCAACGCCGACAACACAACGTGACGACGGATTTTAGCGCCAAGTTTTGGAGCTCTGGCCATTTTCACATGTCCTTCCGTGTTGTGTTGTCGAAAAAGCTTGTTGTGACTCAGATGGCTGTTACTACAGTAATGGCATGCGTTTGCGTATGCCACGAGTACCTTGGTAACCTGCACTGCGCGCTAGACATGTAACCATGGAGGTTGATCGGGAGAAACTCTAGAAGGTCTACGTCGATAACCGCCGTGGATTGCGATCGACTTAGATGAATCGCCGGGCCATATCGGGTTGCAACATGCCAACGCGTTCACTGTTTTTTTCTGAGGGGCAACCCGGTATTGACTTGACTTCAATAGTTTAGCTGGCTTAGTGAAGATCTAGAGCCTCGTGTCAACACTTCTGACTGTCCTAGCTGTAACCATGATCGTAACCGCATGGACATGGACATGGACATGGACCCCCCGTGGACTGCAGCAATGTGGTGTAGGTACTCGTAGTATTTACGGAATACGTGAGAGTGAACCTGCGGTAGAGATGTAATTAGGTTACACTATCGATGTTGAAGGGTGTTGCCGATAGATTTATGACAGGAACCGTCATCAAACTGGCGGGGACGCCCGCGTGGCCGTTGTAACTTGTGGCGAGGATGGGCTGCCCAGGGGTCCTGTCTTCGCCTGTCTGAGGTTAGTAACCTGTAATACGGAAAAAGTCGTGGAGAGGTACGAGAAGACATGGACCTTCGGGAGATATCGTAGCTCTCTCCAACAACAAAGCATTGTCTATACTAGGGGACACGGTTACCACCTGGTAACTTCAACTCGGTAATTCGAGTCCGTCTAAACTAGGGAGGACGTATGATGTATCCCGTACCTAGTTCATCGTAACGATCCATGCTACGGTAACTGCCTACTACCGATCCGTCCCTACACAAACACAACCTCCAGGCAGGCAAAATTATGGCCCGGCCAGCTGTCGCATTAAACATCGAATCCAGCTAACCGGGAGGAGGTGGCTCCCTCGACCCTAGCCTCTCCACCCGCCCCTCGCGGTAAGACCACTCTCCACTCCCGGTAAGTCTGAGAGCCGTTATTAGCGGGTTTACTTGTAGTGTGACTTAGGCCGGGCCCGAGAACATGGGCGCTTGTGGGTTCGCTCTCACTTCACACAATACCTACCTACCTACCTAACCGTGGGGCCCACAGGGCGATTTGCAGACGCCATTCCGCATGTATCCAAAGCGACTGTGAAGGTGTGCTTATATTACCTGTCAAGCAAGACGATTGGATAACTCGCAATGTGATCATCTCATGTGTCTGCATCGCTAGGATCTATATGAATAATCTTATATGTAATCGTGAAAAGCAACAGGCGACGCTACTGAGTGAGAGAGAAGATGGATGGAATCCGTATAGGAAAGACCTTCAGATGGAAAATTATTTCGTACAGCGTAGGGAGCAAGCACACATGTCGTGTTGTGGCGCATAAGACCCCATCCTTGGCGAGTAGGGCTGGGCCAGGTGTATTTTATTTCGTACACGGGGCACATGAATTTGAATAGTAAATACGAAGTAAATAGGCAAGTAAAAATAAAATACCACACATCAGATTCGATGACGGAGGGGTTCAGGTTTGGCGTGGATCGTCGATGTGAACGCTGAAATCGCCGATCCAATGCTTGCCTCTTCGGGGAGCTTTCCGCGGTAAGCCCCGGTGGTCTGGGGTTAGGTGCTATGCTGCACATACATAGCGAAAAACGCGCGCATTGGAATTAAAGGGTCTCGGGACGTCTTCCCATACGGTGGGTGTGCAAGAGCGTGTACGGAGTATGTACCTAATGTATGTGGGTGCGTGTCTGTGTGTGTGGTTGCTCGCACGCGGTGTTCTTTGTTCAGTTCTTCGGTAATCAAAGCCGTCCATATGTGCCAACGGCAGTTGAACCTGGCCCGGGTTGGCTGCAGACCCGAATCGCCGGGCGCCACAGAAGGTGAGATTTGCAGACACTTGCGATGTACTTACCATTTTGGTTTGTGGCTACTGTGCTGCCTGTCCATAATACTAGACAACGTCGACTACCGACGATGAGCTGTAAATAGTTTGCAAATAGGTATACGAAGTAGGTACCTAAGGGAGTAGGAGTATAATAGATTGCAAGGTCGAGTAGGTATTACGAAGATGGGCCGCGGGATGCGACCGGGCGTCAGACCAATGGGGGCAATGCTAATTGAGGCATGTGAATAAGACAAATCCAAGCATTCTGATTGGTGACGACCGGAATCCGGTGGAAAACGGCCGCTTCCGATTGTAATCTCATCAAGCCCAACCTGGTCTTGTTCACGATTGACTGGTCTTACTAGGAGATTTAACTTCTGGGTTATCGTAGCGCTGATATTAGTAGAGTCAGTCTGTGACTCTGTGTGTGAACGTGTAAGTGTACGAAGTAGCGAAGGGTAGCGTATGCGATGCGATTCGTCGTTGAAGAATGTCGCAAGGCCGGGCTGGTCACTGGCGACGACCGTTTCCGTGCTAGATCTCGACGAAAATAGTAAGATCGGTTCATGTTTGCATTAGCATGCCGTAATGTGGAAAAAAGAAGCTTTCGGAACGGAACGTGCGCTAAGAAATCGTACGATAAGGAGAGGATTCCAGGCGCAAAAGACTGCTGCGCACCTTCTGTGCCTGGATTTTTAGGCTCTTTAGGGGCCGGCTGGGCTGCGGAAGCCGACGGTCCTACCGGGGTAGACCGTACAGTAGCGTTTGTACTATGCAGACCGGCCCGTCTCAGACTCAGACGCTCAGGTGGCTTTGGAATCGTCAACTACAGCCGATGCTCGATGATGCTAGAATACCTCGATCATCGTGATGATGCTGTCGCCAGAAGCTCGCAGTCACCTCCAGTAACGACAACCTGGTTCTCCGGAATACGCAGAGATTATGTGTTCAGCTGACTACAGCAGGTCCTCCCCTGTGTCTAATGCGGACATCTTTTGCCCCGAGATACGGCTTATACGTCGTTGCGGCGTACAAGTGCGAGTACAACTGCTATGTACGAGTAGTACTATTATATTATTGTCCTGACCGAGGATCTAGTGTGATGCATCCATGCAATGGTGGGCGATTCAGGAACGAGTCGAGTTGGGATGAATATCCGACGATCGATGTTGGAGAAGTGACAGGTCTGCCCGGCATTGGTGAAGAACAGGAGGCTCAAGTGGTCTCGAAAGAGCAAAGACAGGGTGTGTGTATATTCGCTTGCAAGGCTGAAACTGATCCGTACACCTTGATGCTGCTCGTACATAAACACTAGGTAGTGTAGACCGGGGAGACTAGTTAGGCAGGCAGTCTGTTAGGGCTAATCATTAGATGCGACTGCAGATGTATGGATGTAGTTAGCAGTACTTTTGTACATGAAGGAACGGGGGGTAAAGGGTGCAGGCTTGTGTACTTCGTTCGTGGCGTGTAAGTGGATGCAGGACGAGGTACTCTTCCGACATTAATATGAGCCCTATGAGTTGTAATACGACGGAGATATTCCGTAGATGTGATCTCTTATTACCTGCTTAGTTGGGAATCCTGAGTTGGCATCCTCAGTCGGGAATGTAGAGCCGACGAGACGAGCGATAGGTAGTGTTGTGATATGGATTACTTACGACTTACAAGTTACCAGGACGGAACAGTATTCCGTAGGAGTTGAGTACCTAAACCTTTAAAGTCGCTTCAGGTACGGATGTTGTTTGCCTCATGACTTACGGAATACCTACACTCACTTACACGCTATTACTACCTAACGGAACTCATCTACCGTCTGTTTACCTGCACTATCCACTGCAAGTGATTAACCATGATATACTCATAGACTCCGTAGCAATATTGATCCGAAATACGGAATACATAACTGTCAAAGAGATTGACAACGTCCTCAATGGCGAACATGTGGCCTCTGTTGTCGGCCAATAACACTTGTAATTGGCAGATCGCTACCGGGCGTGGGTTAAGGCGGCGGCGTTGTTCATCCTAGATCTGCCGGTTCGGTTTCCTAAAGCACCGTCTGTCCCAGGTTTGGACGGTTTCCCCCACGTTATGAATACATGCCGCAGGGAGTCGCTGGCTAAGTCACTTGCCGCGTAAGTAAGTGGCCAAGTAACTTGCGAAGCAGGTAACCAACCTGTGTGTGCGCAGTCGCAGTAGCTTACACATGCTGACAATGGTCAGCAACGCAAGCCTCATACGATGTCCCCATCAAACCTTGGATTATGGCCTGATCTCCCCACTTGGCTGGATTGCTGGGCCAATTCGCTCGAATCGCCCAGTTCGACCAATTCGTAAAACTCGTCTAATTCGCCTAATCCGCCCTGGCTCGTCCCAGCTCTGAATTGTTCACCTACCGAGTTTGTATACGTACTTGCACATCGTCGCGCAGCATCGTGTTCCAGGCCTGGGATCGATCAGTTATAACCCGTACAAGTTAATTTACATAACTGTGAATTATCCAAGATCGTTGTAGGAGAGCGTTTGCATGTATGTACGTAGCCATGTTTGCCGCCAGAAAAAAGTGTGTAAGGATTCCGTAACTCTCTCATACGAAATCCGCGGTGTTGTCGGTGCTGTGTTGTTCCATGGAAGTGTCTGGTGAGAGAGAAGAGAGAATCTCCGGCTGTCTTGGTCAATCCAGATTCCATCCACCTCTTTCCTACCCCACTTTTCCTTTTTCCAAAAGTCAGGCCACAATTATCAGCTAAAACGAGCAGACTGTCCGAAAATTTAAAGCGGTAGCACACAAAAAAGCAGCTACACAGATGCGCGCACATATTAGTGTGCGTGCCTTCTCCGTAGTGAACACGTAGATAGACGTAGATAGCGGTAGTTTCGCTCTGCACACGCCTAAAGGAAGGTTGGATTTAGGCTAAGATAGGCAGTGCTTGTAGGTAATTGTAGCGCCAAACCTAGCGGAATACGGAACACACCAGGTCTGCTTCGTACCTCCTACGAGTAAAACCCAACGCCAAGTCGAGCTCCGGAGAGCTGGATTCGATACCTGGAAAGTACTGCTTCAGGCAGGTATCGGCACTGTAGCTGCCCTGGCATCTCGGCCAACGCAAGAGACTTGTGTGAGATCGCATCTGTGGAAGCGTCCGGCGATCAGTGCTTCCTGTTGCAAGTCCGACGTGTACTTGGCCAAGTCCGCACGTCTGAACGCCGGATTACACTACAGAACAGGTACTTCCGTCACAGGTCATGTCGACGTTCCTGCCATCGACTCTCTGACGCGACCCAAGTTACCAAGAACGGGGACCTCCCCTCACGTTGAATCGGGTAATCAGGCATCCCAGCAGGTCAATCTATTCCCGCCACGTCAAAATATCATTGGCTGCTCGAATATCGGTCTTGAGGAAAGAAGAAATGGCATGTGTGAAGCGATCGGATTCTCACAATCCCACTTGTCTTAACGCTATAACCGGGACCGTTTTTTGTCTTGACCTTTCATGCATGATGGGAAGTAGGTACGTACATACATACCTCCTTCGTACATCTGAACGACGGGATCCCTTGCTCACCTATTTGTAGACGCGGCTTGGTGTATGTACAGGCCGTAGGGGACGAGCTCGTACTGCATGCTGCTCGAATTAGCATCGCGACGGGGAGGATGAGATACAGCTGTTACTCTCACTCTAAAGGTACATTGGCGGTATACCTACACCTACATAAAATGCCTACACGTCTTACAGTAATACGGACTCCCTCGCGATATAAATAAGTGCAAGTAATTCGTTCTTACTATGCGACTTTGCCTTCATCGATACCGTCTATTGTTGCAAGTCTGCGGATGAGATGTTGGCGAGACGGATAAGTGCTATTCAGGCAAAAGGTTAGGTACCTGGCAACTGAGCCTGTCACAAGGTTTGCCTTGTAGCCGTCAAGTGCCTGTAGCCGTAGTGAGCTTGTAGCTTATACCGCGAAACACAGAGAACAACGCGCTACGAGGCGCTCTCCAGGTACGCTGCTAAGTACTTGACTAGTACCGGGCAGACCCTGGCACGAGTGCCATGGCTAGGTTGTGTCCTATCAAGCCGTGAGAGGTAGGTACCTGGGGAAGAGCGGAATAGAACGTCCATTGATTGCTGTGAGCCCACATCTCCATTGCACTACAGTCTGCCTACAGTACCCCCAGGTATGTACGGAGTACTGCCAGTACGAGTACGGATAGGCCTCGCAGAGAGCTGTCATCTGTCAAGCAGGCCTGGGACTCTACCATTCCCGTAAACCTACCAGACCTGGGCCATCTACGGTACTGTCTGTCGTTGCTGTCGTCCTCTCTCCTCCTCTCCTCGTCGAGACGAGACGACACAACCCCGTACGTCGGGCCTGGCTTAGACTGCTCATACTACCTACCTACCTACCACTTTACCGTCTCCGTAATCCCGTCCTTTACACCACAGACAGGCCTGAGAGAGAACCTATCACCACTCACCACTCATCACTCATCACTGACCACTGACCAGACCCAGAGACGGAGCGTCTTCTTCTTCTGCGTATACTACCAGGCATAAGCATGGGTACCTTACCTCACTTACACTGACACTGCCTGCCTGCCTACCTACATAACATACGTATGTATTCCGTGCTTGTATTCCGTACTCAGTATCCCGTCGTAGTAATGTAGGTACCGGGGAGAGACAGACCAGAATATCAACCCAGGCCCGTGCAACACGAGTCCGACTTCCACTCCCCATTCCGTGCCTCATGCCTCATCCCAGATTTGCGGAATTACTACCACATACTGACTGTATCGTGTAGGTAGCATCTCGGAGACGCTCGAATCTCCTACGTATTCCGGCTGTCTGCCTGTAGTGTACGCTCTCACACTAGAATCGCCCGGCCTCAACGTCTCCGTAATTTGCCGACGATCCTTCTGGCCCCCCCTTATTTTCCCGTGTGCTCTACCTTACCCTCCTGCTGCCACCAAGGTGTCAGGCCATTTTTCGTGTTCGCTTTCCCGACCGTCGGGCGGTCTCGGCCATTGTGCACTACGTACTATCAATGGTATCCGCCGTGCCTGCGTGCATGGTGCAAAATTTTCCGCTCAAGGCAGTAAGTAGGTATTCACATCACTTGTTGGGATTGTTCACTTGACCGAACCTTGCAAGCAACATGGCCGTGGTCACCGTGGTCCGTCCGTGAGGTTCTGGTTTGGTTTGGCGTGCTTTGGATCCCGTCACCCGTGCTGAATATTCTAACCCCTCCGTCGAGTCAGTCGGGCTCCCTCGTCCTGGTCTTGGTGCTGAACCTACCCGTGTCTGCCAGAAGAGTCGAAGCTCGTCATCCCGGACAGGGGATCCTCTTCTCTGCATCTAATGTTCCGTACCTAGTTATATAATTCGTCCCTGCCGCATGAATCCACCAAGCCTTACTCTCGTTGTAGTACACGATCAATAAGACACATCATCTATTCGACTCCCATCGAGGACGACCCCATACCTGATTACCATTACCACTGCCAACACCCTCCGCCACTGTTTCGCCAGGGCAGAGAAACACGATCCCTCATCTCAGTATTCCGTGCTCGTAGCCTAGCCGACAGACAGACCAGACCCTACGGGTGGTTCATCATTGTCACATCTCTCAGACGTTACACGATCCCTCCCCAGCTAGACTCTCTTATCTTGCAGCGAACCGGCTAGAGAAGCTCAGTGGCCCGCCCTGACGCTCCTCACCACTTGCCAGGATCTCGTCATGGATGCACGTACTATGCAAGACACCGACGGCTCTTCATCAACCTGTGTGAATGTAAGTGGGCTGATCGCTCCGACCCCCCCGGCCTGCAACGGCCGCCACCTAGCCCGGACTGTTTGATCATTAATACAAAGGCAGGATGCTGCTGAGGCCCTCTTCGACAATCCCTCAGACTTCACCAAGCAGTTCGCATCGACCAACTTCTGGGATACCCTAGACAACTCATCTACGTCTAGCTTCGTGAACTCAGGAGCTGCCACCAACTCATTACACACGCCCAGCACGACCGGTAACTCGCCCAACTCTCACACCTCGGCTGAGCTGCCCAGTGAATCAAGTAACCTGTCCCACAAGCACAGCATCGCCGACAAAGCTGGACCGAAGAAGCGACGCTGCTCAGAGGAGTCCAAGACGTCCCGAGTCATCCAGGACCCCTCGGCACTTGACTGCTCTGACTACTGGCTTCGCTTTGACAGCGACGAAGAAGGCTTTGAACGGCTGTTTGACTATGACTCGCAGGACACAAAGCACGTAGGTTCCTTTTGCCCTACGTCTACGTGTGGCGGAAAGAAATCAACGGATCCAAGCTTTTCACTGAACTTCGCTGAGCCTTACGCTGATGCCCCGGGCAGGTCGCTGAGCCTAAGCCGTCGTCTGTCAAAGACCAGCACGGCCGGGACGCCCGGCGACGCCGACAACGTGACTCTACAGTCAGTGGCCAGCGATCTCCTCGAGGATAGCGCATTCGACCAGGCGTTGTCAGATGAGGATGATGATTTATTCTCCATGGCTATGGCTCATGAACTAGGAAAGACCTCCACAAGGACAACTGCGCCGCCACCCGAAGTCGAAGAGAGACTATACTCCACTCCACTCAGCTGGGAACCGCCCCGTCCAGGTTACCACATGAACTATATGAACACGAACAACATGCCCATGAGCGACGCCGAGAGACAGCGTCTTCTGGCGATTGCCCTGGGCACAGGCCATGCGCCCGCACAACAATCCACTCGACCCCCAGCAGTGGCAGACTTTCACTTTGAGATGCCGCCCACCCACTCAGATCCGATGAGAACCACACCAGAACAGAAGCCCCGAACTGTCGTGGCCAAGCCACCCGCGCCATCAAGAACGAACTCATCAAAGGCGGGTGACAGGACAAAGGAAAAGCCAAAGAACAGCGAACGAGCAGCACACAACGACATTGAGAGGAAGTACCGTACCAACCTGAAGGACAAGATCGCCGAGCTTCGTGATGCTATCCCGTCTCTGCGCGCCATTCCCGAGGATGACGACCCCAACTCACCTACCGGCACATCAAGGACAGCCCCGAAAGTTAGCAAGGTCAGTAGCTTGCCTAACCCCTTTACGCTCCCATATACTTACAACTTCGACAGGGCACAGTTTTGACCAAGGCCACCGAGTACATACATCAGCTTGAGCGACGGAACCGATTAGCGTCGCATAGAAACGAGGAGCTATGCCGAAGACTCCAAGCCTTCGAACAGCTTGTCAGCGCTGCTCCTGGCTTGAACTGGCGGCCTCAGGGTTACGGAGGCCCCGTATACACCCAGCGCTACTAATCCGCATCCTCGTTTCATCTCGTTGATACATCATCTACACCACATATTATGCATTACATCGACACGGCGCGGCAGAACAAAAACTTATTGCTCGGTTTGCATTTACTGGCGTTCTCTTAACTACTCGGCAACACGGCGTCTTGGAGAAAACAAAAAGAGAACAACAAAAACGGGGCGGGCGCATTACCTACAATACGCAGAACCAACTCATCTCGCAACAACTATTCATTTTTTTATATGACGAAGGCATGAAGTAATGATGAGACTTTGCGACGGGAAAAGAGGGTTGGGAGGGGCTTGGTAAAGCAAAACGAATTTATCATATTTGAGACACAACAACAAATACCCCTTCGAGTTTTTATAACTTGTTTTTCCTGTTGCCGGGTCTCAACACGACACAAGTCTGGCACCCACATACACACCCATGCTTTCGTTGTTTCTAACCTGAAAAAACACACGCCCGACATACATACCTTTTCATTTTGTCTACTTCTCGACGACATGGAAGAGAACAAATAAGGATGAATGGATGAGATTTAAGGGAAAGAAAGAAAGAAAAAACAGCAAAAAAAAAACACACAAGATGATTGGACCTTTTTTTCTACGGAAATGTCGCTTGTACGCTAATTCACAACTTACTATATCATGATCTTTCCTTTGCTTCGACATGCGAGTTTGGAGGGCTTAGCATTAGAGAACTTGATCTGATCGATATATATCCCAATTACGAACTATTGTTGAGATGACAATCAATGAGTGGGCTGTCTGCCTAATGGGGAGCAATTTTGAAAGTTACTTTTCGAGTTCACCGTATCATGTCTTGACTGTGATTCGAGCCCCTTTTTTCCGTCAGGCGGTTTCCACCGTTCAGGGGCAGATACCCGCTTCGACTGACAAGATCCAGTATCAACACGTCAGGGGTACAAAACACAACAAAATAACTGACGTCAGTCCAAGTCTCAGACCTGCTCCTACGCTTCTTTCGCATCATTGAAGCCGTGTTCCACCGAATGTCTGTCGGTCGAGCGCGCCTGCGCTTCGCCGCTAGCCGACGGTTGGGGTACTACGGGGGTCTCACTTCGAGTAGTACATTGGTCACATAACAGTGGGAGAAGAGGACATGATGGTGGATGTGACGACACGAGATAGAGAGGGAGGGTTTGAGAAGGGTTCTTGGTGGGGGAAAGGGGTAGCTGTCGTGGAAAGAATGGGAGGTATGCGTGTGAGTTGGGGGGAGTTTCGGCGTCGGTCTTGAGCAAGATCTGAAGAACAAGCATACTACTCTTGATCGTCACACTTAATTGTATAAGGGGTATATTTACGCCTGGTAACATGTGACTTTTAGGACATACTGCTCGGGAAAATTTACGGAATTCATCTACGTGACATGTGAAAACTCTGAGCGTAGATGACTTCCACCCTCAGTCACGACCAAGATTCAGAGATACCCCCGTATGGAACGGAGTAGAACATATAACACTTCCCGATAAGAATGGATGAGATGCATTTCATGAGTTGTGTTTTATTCTATCGTATGTATGTCTGTGTACAAATACACGTATATATGTGTTTATATTTCATGAGTTCTCATAATCTCATAGAGCCTGCATGAGGGTATGCCGACCCTCGGTGAGTTGCAGTCTCGATACAAGTAATGTTACATCTAGGTGCGCTCCGTCGCGGTGCTTATGTATACACGTAGTGCTTACAGCGTATTTCAACGCCGGATAAGTAATGGTTTGAGTGAGGCAACAGATAGAGACGGAACTCAGCTTCTGAGCGCCTCGATATCATCAACCTCTTTCACGGCCTCGACAGTCAGATTCAAGGGGCTGTCTTCGCCGATAGCAATGCTGTCCTCGATACGCACACCCAAGCCGCGGAAGTGCTTGGGGAAGCGCTCGTCGTCGGGAACGTAGATACCTGGCTCGATCGTGATGCAATGACCTTTTCTCAGTTTCACGTGACGAGGGTAGCCCGGCACGTCATGAACATCCAATCCGACGTAGTGGCCCACGTGATGCGGGAATAGGATGTCCATGGTGTTTCCTCCAGTTTCGAAACCAAGCTGCGTGAGCTCTTCGCGCATAGCACGCTCCGTGATGCTGTGCAGCTGGTCGAGCGTGACGTTGGCGCTCGCGCGACACAACGATACCGATGAGCGCTGCGCCTTGAGGACAGCGTTGTAGAGATCCTTCTGCGCTGGCGTGAACTTGCCGGATGCCGGCCACGTGCGGGTGATGTCTGTGATGTAAGTACCGTACTCGCCACCGGCATCCAGCAGGATGAACTTATCGGGTTCTACAAGCGCATTGTTCAGCGTGTAGTGAATCAGTAGACCTCTCGATCCACCAGCTACAACGGGGATATACGCGTGTCCATCAAGTCCTGCGCTCTGAAAGGTGTAGTCGAGGAAGCTGGCGAGTTCCTTCTCAGTCTTCCAGTTGCGCCCCATGGCGGCTGTGATCGCACGACCCGACTGCTGTCCCGCGTATCGCATATTCGCAATCTCAGCCGGGGATTTAATCGCACGTAGGTCATTTATGTATGGCTTCAAGGGGCTGAATGAGGAGATATGCGGCGCGGCGAGTCTCATCATGCCGCCAAACGGGGTCTCTACACCGTTCTTAGTACACTCCGCGTCCGTGAAAATCCTGTTCACGCCATGGAGAGGCTCGGATAGGAGCGCAACAGCGCGGCCAATATCACCGGCCTCGTCAGCGTTCCAGATGTCCCGCGCGGCATCGATACCGCTCCAGGGTCCATTCCACTGCTCACTGGTTGGGTCCTTCGGCCGGCAAAGGAGATGGAAGATGTAGTCGCCCGGATCATCTCCCGTTTTCTGAATCACAGCGAGAGACTCGGGTTCGCTGAAGCCAGTCAGGTAGAAGAAGTTAGATTCCTGGCGGAATGCATGAAATACAGCGCCACTCCGATACTGGATCTCGGAAGAGCGCAATATGACGGCGGAATTGGCAGGGAGTGAAGCGCACAGGGCGGCGCGACGTTCATGGTACTCCTGGGCTGTTATGCCTGGGGTTAACTCGCCTGGCTTTAAAATGTGCGGGTGAGTCTCGTGAACAGGTTGGCCGAAGAGCGGCCATGGAGCAGGAAGAGAAGTTGAATAGGCTCGTTTGCCGAGGTTAGATATTCTCAGAGGTCGGGTGAGAGTTGCCCTCTGGGAAGAGAGCGAAGGGACTGAAGTCGAAATGGATCTTGAACGAGGACATGATGACGATGGCTTGGTTGACTGACTCAAGCTGGTCTTAAGACGCCTCAAAGGCAGCCTCGAGGGTCTCATAGCGAAGTAGATCTCGGTTAGAATATATTAGGACCTCTTCTTCCCATGATGAGGCGGGACGCGATAGAATCTCCAGATCTTCCAATTGGACTCTAGAACTGCTCAATTAGTGACTGAGACTTGCGCACTTGAGATTGACTAGAACGGATATCTAGTCAGGTTCAAAAGTAAGAATATGGATTTTTTGGATTTTCTGTTTTTATTTTCGGGGGTGAAGTGATTCGAAGGTGGAAAAGTGAAGTTTATGATCGGTAAGAAGTCGACCTTACCTAAGCTTATGACGGACTTTCAGCCGCGAACGGCGCTAGGCTAGCATCTGAACCGTGGAATTTCCAGGGCGCCAAGACCCAAAACTCCCCTAGGCTGGCAAGAGCCGCTGTTGTTGTGCAGCGCGGGTTGCACAGGCGCGGGAGTGGATCTGAAGCTGTCGCCGTGCTGGTGACGGGCAGTGACGGGCAGTGACGGCACGGTACAGAATAGTGGCTGGAGATGTACCGGCACAGTACGAACACGCCACAAGCACCCGTGGCACCGTGACACGTGCCGCAATATTTATGTTTTTCTTGTTTTTGTTGTGCTGGTGCCCTTTCGGGACAGGGACGGTGCAGTCACACTGTTACACATACTGTGTACCCGCCCGCTGTGGCCACCAGTACAGAATACAAACAACCTCGGAAGTACCCCCAGTACATACATCTGCGGACCGTACCTGCCTCCATGGAAATTCTTCCCTCCCAGAGGCAATTACGGCGCTAGAGCTTTCCCTCCATTAATTGCTTAGACATTCATCACTGACACATCTTTTCCCACGCATCCAAGCTCGGGTCGAGAAGCTTCAATCCTTTTTGTTCCTTCACTGCTGTTTTGCAGCTACATTGCGTCGACAGCCCTGGAGTGCCGCCGTCCGTACTCGTACCCTCGATCCCCACAGTCGCGTCAGTATTGTCCTAACTCCCGATTCTCTCTAGCCGCGTTGTGCTTTTGTCCTCGATCACGCTATCCTGGACTGCGCGTGCACGTTGCTAGGTAGAACCCCTCCCATCACTCCCTTCTAAGAATCTCGAGAAGAGTCCCAAGAATTTCATCTGCTCTATCTGTTCCATGAGATCCGACTCCCGCAACCACTGGCCCAACCAACCCGATTTGCAACTATCGCTTAGCCTCTTTACTCACTGACCCGACCCTTTTAGACTGCATTAGGAGTACGGATAAAGAATTATAGCCATTGACCTTCATACCATTGGCCGTGTCGTCGACTGCTTATACCTCGAGAGAACACCCGTAATATCATTCTCTGATTCGCATCGTCGTCGCCGTCGCCGATCTCCCCGACCCTTGGCGATCTAGTATCTCGTACATGATCTGCTCGTCTGGACCGAGCATGATCACAAGTCTATTATATGGCAGCGGCACCCCTATCACCTATCTCCTTCGATTTTTCCGCCATGTCGTCTAGACGAGTGCCTCTGGCGTCAAATCAGAATGCGGTTAACTCACCCCTGCGAAGCGCTGCTATCCGGCAACAGAAACGTCCCTTGACGCAGATGCAGCGAGAAGAGCCTTATCCTCAACCACCACCAGCGAAGAAGCTGGTTGTTGATGCCAGTACCCAGCGCACAGTGAAATCGCCCTCGCAACAGCCGCGCGCGACCAAGACTCAGGTCTCTGTTGCATCACGTCGTCCAATTAACTCTACATATGAGCTTAAGGTGGCTCGTGATAGATCAACCTCCCACCACCATCACAATGCGCCTGCCGGAACCGGCTATACGGAGAAGGACATTGAGGAGATTCAGATTTGGAAAAATCATCACTGCGTCAGATTTCCGAAGTCTCTCTTCTACTTCGACCAGATTCCTAGCGACATAGCGCACAGGCTGAAAAGACAAATTACTGCACTTGGAGGTGTAAGTTGTTGATCAATCATATATCGTATCTTATGTGTAGAATGTCTTGCTAACATAGAGGTCATTCCTCCAGCGCGAGGCTGCTTTCTTCTCCGTCGAAGTAACCCATGTCGTTACGAGTCGGCCCATTCCCACCGGGGACACCACCAGTCGTGATAATGTTCATAACTTGGGCACCGCGAAGGAGACGTCGCAGCCAGAACAAGAACAAGCGCAGACCATTAACCCCTCATTGCTTACTCGACCGGCAGAACTCAATACTAAGAGGCGACTTTTCGATGCCGATTTGCGCGCCCGCGCTCAGAGAGCGCCGCTTCCGCTCAATGATCAGGCCCTCCGGGCACCAAAGAAGGCCGTAGATATCTTGATACGGGCTAAGGATATGGGCAAGAAAATATGGACGGTTGACAAACTTTTCCGCATGACTGCCCTGCTCCTTGAGCAAGATCCCTACCGCAGCGCTGACTTGGCATACGGACGCCGGAAACTCAGTATCACCGCACAATTGGATTCTCGCGATGTCAAGGATGGCAACTTGTTGCAATTGTTGCAGAAGGAGCGCACTAACGGACCTTCCGACCGCGATCCTACAGTCCACGCGCGAGACCTTGTGTATTTCAAGGGTCCGTACATTTACGTGTACGATATTGAGGAGAAACAGAAGCCCATTATGATCAAGGAGTATCCCAAAGTGGCAGACCGGTCCAAGGGCAAGTGGCCCCAGTTCCAAACAGCTGCTCTTGGGCGTTGCCCTTTCATTGAGGACTCCGAGATCAGAGAGGCGAGAGAAGCAAAGGAGGCCAAAGAAGCCAGAGAAGCTAAAGAGAAAGAGGCCAAAGAAGTCAGAGAAGCAATGGAGAAGTCACTGGCTAGAGCCAGAGCTTATGACCATGAAAGCGCGAACGAAGCGAGAAATGTGCTCCATGCCATGCAACCAGCTCGAATGGTCCCTCCCAAGCCGGTGACGGGAAAACGAACGCTGGGCGAGATGGAACTTGGAAATTACCGGCAGTCCAGTGTGACCTCGGTCGAGTTCTCTGGTCTACGAAACTTCGGGAGCAAAGGTATGGACTTCTCCCGCAGAGCATTTACCAGTCATGCAGCAGCAGGCCGTCAGCTCGGCGGTGAGCCCGTAGCTTCTGGCGTACAACCTTCGAACGTAACGTCTGCTATTCGGTCGCAAATGGTCTCTTCGACAGCTGTTACGCCAGGTGTTATTACCGGCATCAGCAAAGAGGTTCACGGTCTTCAGCGTCAAGTTCTTAAGCCGCAATCCCAAACGGTATCACAGGATGCTAGCACCCGAGCGGCTCCTGAAACAAGTGTCCGCGGAGATACCTCCTCGAAACGCCCTCCAACCCTAGGTCGGACTTCTAGCCGCAAACTAGAACTCATTAACGAGAAACCGAAGGAAGAAGAAGAAGAAGGGGCTGAAGATCCACCTGCAGCTAAACACGACGTCCTTCGAAAGAAGTCACGTGAACGTGAGCTCAAACCAGGCTACTGTGAGAACTGCGCGGAGAAATACGCTGATTTCGATGTGGTAAGACAAATCAGATCTTTATTCGGTTTCAAATGACTGACTCGGTTTTAGCACATCGAGTCTAAGAGACATCGTAAATTCGCGGAGAACGATGACAACTGGGTTGAGTTGGATGATCTACTGGCTCAACTGGAACGTGTGCCCAGATGCCCAACCTGGAAGGCGACTTCATCATCATGGACCGGGAACTACCCCTCTTCGGAGACCAGTATACTCTAAGACCCACGTCAAGGATGTGGACCAAAGTACTGGCTTCTTGAGCATACACCGTCGAATTCTACCTCCTGTGGCTTTGATCTCTTCGCTGTTCAGGCCGATACGTTATCGACTCTTGAACCTATAGGCTGCGTCCTGAGGAGGCTCGCAAAGTTGCTGAGATACTGATTCTGGCGTGGACGGCATGGGATGGGATATGATGGGATGGAGTTATTGTGGGTCTATTTGTTTCTCCTGCTGTGTGCATATTATCATTTGGTTGCATTTGCGGCGTAGGCGGCATGGTATCGTCGGTGCTTCACGTTCGCGTTTATATGTGTTTTCCAAGGGAGTGTCTGAGACGCGTGAGAATGGCAAAGGGCTCTTGTGGTGTCATGGCGCCAACTTTGCTCGGCATACTGTTGACAGAGAGCCAGCTGGATGGGATCAAGGTCATGCAATGGCTACTTGTGGTTTACTAAAGCGAATGGGTAGATACGGGCGTCGAGATTAGCCATCGCATCTGTATAAAAGATGTTGGGAGAGGAAACTACTCGTAAGCGCAGTAGATGCATTTTCGGTGTCGATCCAATTGGAAATCGTGACTGGTAGCTACGACAGGATGCGAATGGATCAACGACTAACATTACGGGTTTACTATGCTATGCTCCTATTTCCTATTTTCAGAGGGCATCACTCAGCAATCGGCTTGTGCGTTGCATACGGACCCCGGATCCCTAGACTTGGCCTTGCGTCACGCGCGACGCCATTCCGTTGCGGGCCTGACCACTTGCATCGCATGTCGGCGTTCTGCAGGACACAGCTGAGGGTATTTCATGCAGATGACCTATGAAACAATGAGCAATCGAGTCGAGTGAAAAAGAAAAAAAAAAGGGTTGTGGGACAAAGGGTTTCAAATAGGGTCCCACAGGAAAAAAAAAGGGGGTTCGGGATTAAAAATTAATATCAGGAATTAACAACTAGCTACCTATTGAGCAACGATAGTAATACTCGTAACAACGACCTTTTAGACTGAGGAGTCTCTGGTTTGAAAAGGTCATTGATGAGTTAAAGCAGTTTTCCCATGTGTACGCCGTTTCGTCGCCTTGAAGCCCCTTTCCCCCTTCCGGCATACCACTCGTTAACCCCGTAAACAACCGTGAACAATACTCCCAGTAAACAGCATTCATGTACGCCTTTTCGTGACCTTGCAATGACTTCCTCCTTTTTAGTATCATCATCCGTAAACCCGTAAGCAGCCGTGAATAATGTTCCCAGTAAACAGCATTCATGTACGCCGTTTCGTGACCTTGAAATGTCTTTCTTCCTTGTAGTATCATCGCTCGTAAACCCCGTAAGCAGCCGTGAACTATGGCCCCAGTAAACACAATGACCCCCCCTTGATAATCCCCGGAAATCCCATTATATTCCCCTACTATGGCCCCCGTCACCGTTCACTCCAACGAGCTCGCGTCCTCCCGATGCTTCGACAGAGGCGAAGGCACGTACGCGGACGGACGAGGAGCTTGTTTTTCGAGACTCAGCAAGTTCTAGCGCTCCTGGTGCATCTTTCCGACGGTATTATAGCCTTTCAAACGGAGCCAATTGGCAACAGGTGGCTCGTCGAAGTCGACGCGCTGGGGCGGGTAGACCGGCAAGCAGAGTGGGGCCCAATTGTTGGTCTGGCGCAAATAGGGTGCCTGAAGCGGGAGCATGTCTTGGATTTCAAAGACGTGGTTTGGCGACGCGTTGGGCACCGGGATTGGCAATGGGTCCTGCACCGGAGTTGGCAGCGTGTATTGCACCGGGGTTGGCGCTAAGTACGGCACTGGGTATTGCACCGGGGCTGGCAGCGGGTGTTGCAGCGGGTGATGCACCGGGATTGACGCCGAGTATGGCCCCGGGTATTGCACCGGGGTTGGCGGCGTGTGTTGCAGCGGGTATTGCACCGGGGTTGACGTCGAGTATGGCCCTGGGTACTGCGTCGGGGTTGACGCTGAGTATGGCCCCGAAGTTGGCAGCGGGCGTTGCACTGGGATTGACGCCGAGTATTGCCTCGGGGTTGACAGCGGGTGTTGCAGCGGGTATTGCACCGGGGTTGACGCCGAGTATGGCCCCGGGGTTGGCGGCGTGTGTTGCAGCGGGTATTGCACCGGGGTTAACGCCGAGTATGGCCCCGGGGTTGGCAGCGGGCGTTGCACCGGGGTTGGCGGCGTATGTTGCACCGGGGTTGACGCCGAGTATTGCCCCGGGTATTGCACCGGGGTTGGCAGCGGCGGTCGTACTGGGTGTTGCACTGGGGTTGGCATCGGGACTGGTACCGGGTCGACCTGTCGGGGAATAGCAGCCTCTCGCGTCTTCTTGACGGCCCGTTTGCGAGAGTGCATCATGTCCAGCAATTTCTGGTAGAAGGCAATCATTCTCGCGTACTTCCTCTCGCGACGGATCGCATGTCTTCTGCGCGCGATGCCAATGAGGGCCGCAAGCTCGCCGGGGGAGCGTTCGACGCGGAGGGTGTCTTGGGAGGCGGCACGCATGGGGAGTGTCATCTCCTCTTGGGCTTTGCCCAAGGCAGTGTGGCTTTCGCCCATAGCTGGCGACATGGTGAAGGGTATGGTAGCACGTGGCTCATTTATTACAGCGGGACGGAGAATGGGTTCTAGGGGGGGTCAGACTGTCTGATGATGATGGAGATGACGATGGCGATGATGATGGCGATGATGAGGGTTAGATGTGGACTTACGATTGAAACCGGATTCTATAGTTGATAGAATTCGATTCTCTTTGACCTCTGGGATAGAATCCTCTAGGAGGCGGCGGTCTTCGTCTTGTGTGGACATAATGTGGAACTGAAGATGCTCGACAGACGCCTTTAGGGAACAAACGTCTACTGTGTTGCGGGTAACGCCTTTTTGCCTGCGTCGGAAGCGTCAGCGACGGTCAGATGGAATAACTGTGGGTTGGGGAGACCAGAAGGAAAACTTACGGCAATAGACGGTTCGGCAACAAGAAGCTGTCTTCGCGTCCTCTGACAATGGAACGCTCCAAGAGATGATGGTCTCTGCGATGCCGAAGATGCTTGTCAGACGGCGTCAGGAACAGATGTTTATGTGCTGTCGATGGCGTCTCTTCATCGAAAGCATCAGGAGCTGAATGATGGAGAGGGATGGCATGGAAGTACTTACCACAATAGACCGACTTGAAACAAGCGGATGTTCAGTTGTTTTCGGCCTCTTGGAGATGGAGGACGGTATGGGCTTGGTTGTTGACGAAAGTCTGCGGATCGATTGACAGACGGTGTTTCAGGGGAGGGGCCTATTTGCGCACCCTAAAGGAGTGTGTGTTGTTTTATCTATTGAGACAAGATACTCTCTGGGCTCGTGCGGACACAGAGGTATTGAGAGAAAACAAGCGGATGCAGAGATGAAGGTTGGGTAGGTATGGGAGAGGAGAGGAGAGGAAGAGAAAGAGAAAGAGGAAGAGGTGTGTGGTCTGTGGGTTGAGTGGGATTGCGGCGGGGGGCACGGAGGGAGTGTCCTGCTGGCAGGTGACGAGCAACCTTTCTGTGGGCCAGAGACTTACTATTTCAACTGCGACTTGAAAGTTACGGACTGTGGAAGGAATATGGTCATATGGGCTGGGTCAATGCAGATAGGTACACTCCTTGACGCGTTGCCTCTCGCTAGTAAGAAAGGGCGAGAGGACCCAGGGGTGCCGAGTTCATGTAGGTACCTATGTAGTCATCCATCGGGGCGAGGACGCGCCGACGAGGGATCGTCTTTCCGGTACCTTAACAACGGCCATCCATGCATCGAGTTTGTTTGTTTTATATTCTCATTCAACTGGTTGGTTTCCTTGGCATCCAGCAAGCCCAGAGTTTGCTTTCAAGTTTCAACTCAATACTATAAGGCACGTCTGGAGGCTCAATAGGCAGTTCATCCTAGTAGAGACGACTAACGGATAGATATCCACTGAGCTCAGCCGGTGGTCGTCAGCGACGATGGATTCCATTCAACAGCTCAAAATTAATTAAAAAGTCTGAACTATTCGCTTTCATCAAGTCCGATCGATCGGGTCGCAAACACGAGCCGTATTCTCTTCCGCCTAAGAGCCACCATTGACAGATCCTCAGACAGCGATATCTAACTTCTGGAAAAGATGCAGCAATGAAGTATAATCAGCCTGCAGATCGGCGGCCATGAACGCCTCGGCAGCATTCGGGCCAGGCGGGTAAATCAGCTCATTGTTGATGAATTGCTTCACAGCCTTCGCCTCAGGGCCGGCGTACTGGGAATTTGCATTGGTTTCCCAGCCGCCGCCAACAAGAGAACCTGTCGCCCCAAGATCGAGACATATAATGTACATAGGCTGGAAGTACGGTATCGTAGACACTCCCAGAAGGTCCGCCATGGCATTATGGCCTGCGATCTTGCCCAGGGGAATGGCGTGCTGACAAGACATCCTGGTGTAGTACCCATGGTCCCTGTCAGCCACAGCACACGCTGCATCTCCTGCCGCGAAGACATCATGTTCGGATGATACGCGTAAGTCCTGGTTGACCACGAGACGACCAAGTGAGTCCTTCTCGCCCGGAACTTGCATCGTCAGGGGAGTCGCCCTAACACCAGCCGTCCAAATGGTCGTAAATGTCTCAATACGCTCTCCTGATGATAAAACCACTCCGTCGGCTTCAATTCCAATGATGCTAGTCTCCAGTGTAGTCTCAATACGAAGCTCGGTGAGTGCCTTGATGATATGTGGCCGGGGTTTTGGCCCCACACCGAGACAGACATCCCGGCCTTGCTCCACAATAATAACTCGGATCTCCGCCTCCTCGCCGAGAATTCGACGCAAGCGAGATACAAGCTCGGTACCGACTTCTATCCCAGTGAAACCGCCGCCGCCGACAACGGACGTGTTCCTGGCTTTACTGGCAGGCTTGGATGCGAGACTGTGCAGATGCTTGTCTAGTTTGACGGCGACCTCCATCTGATCAACTGAGAAGCCGTATTCGATGAGTCCTGGAATGTCGGGATGTACAGCATGACTTCCGGCCGCCCGAATCAGTTTGTCATAGGACAATAATAGATCGAACACCAGCGTGATCGACCGTCTCAATCTCGTGATCGCCAGTGCGGATGGTGTCGGCGATGCCATGCACAAAGCGGACGTCGCATGCACTGTAGACAGCATCAACTGGAGCGCTCTTGTTTGCTGGATCAGCTTCGTAGAGTCTTGGTCGTATCACTAAGTACGTGTGGGGTGCAATCACAACAACCTCGACTTCGTTAACCCCCGGGATGCCTTTCTCGTGACTCAAGCTGGCCAGGCGACGTGCGGATAACGCGGCTCAGAAGCCTGCGAAGCCTGAGCCAACAATGATGATGCGCTTCGACATGTCGGCGATGAAGTAATGAAGGAAGTGTTGAATGGATGTATGGTTATGTTACTATTGTCGTTCTGGGTCTTGGTCTGTCCTGTCTCGAGGGAGCCACAACTTGGCAATGGCACGGAACCCTGGCGTCCTCTTTATACCATACCCTCATCATTCAAACAGGCCCGTCTTGCCTTTCATCAACGACATCACTACCCACTGGCTAGTGAACAGCTAACATTCGATCGCCGTTTTGAGTATTGCATTGGGGGTTGATGCCCGTCCGGCTATCACCAGTAACTCCTCTCTCACGTCTCGACATAATGGCATACCGTAGTCGACGAGACTCATGACTTGAATCTGCATCATTTGCCATCGTTCTTTCCGTTGAGACCCGTTCAAAACATTAGCACTAGGACTGATCTGCTTTGACGGCGATGCTTCTATGCGTCCCAGGGAGGGTTAGAAAACAACATATCTGAGTCAGATTGGCTAGCCTACCGGCGATGTGCTGTCTACCTTAGGTAGGTAGGGACTCCGTATATGTATGTAGGTACCTGGCAGGCTGCCTGAACGTAGGTAGGCAGAGTGGAAAAGCTTGGCACCTGTGATCTTACTCACCCAGCCCCGATCATGGCGGCGGAGTCTTACCGCGATAGGCATGACAGCCAAGGCCAGGCGACAACGCCAATCCCAATGCAGTGCAAGTATCGGTACTTGAAGCCGGAATGTTACTACTTGCTTGGGACCAGGGTCATTACCCGGGTCGATCTTTAATAGCCGGATACCCGGTGCCCGATCATCTACTCGTACCTAACTTCTGACTGCCTACCACACTGAATGAATCGGATCCGTTGGGTTTAGTCAAACAATATACGTGCTGACTCCTGAGTGGACTTTGGATTCGATTGATACAACATGAGTTCCGACAAGCAGCCAACCACGGTCGCCGTCCCGGCTAGTCGTGTCTCAGTAGCCTGTCTCCCATGTCGCAGTCGTCACGTTAGGTGCGACGCCAAGCAGCCCATCTGTGTTCGATGTTCATCCGAAGGGAGGACATGCGAGTACGTGAAGTCGCGCAGAGGTGGGCTGAACCGGGCCAGGCTTGCCGAGCGCCGTAGCGCCCGTGATAGGGCTGCCGCCCGTTCGCCGATCAACGCCGATCCCGCATCGACGACCCAAATGGATGCGGGGCGCGCCTCAGCCGCTGGAGGCGATGCCCTTCCATTTGCACACAGCAGTGCTGCCGAATCGGAATCGACTGATCGCGAGGGCACAGGGACCCCAGACCAAACTACTGACGACCTGCTAGTGTTTTCGAGCGTCGCGGATGATTTCCTCATTAGTTTGTTCTACAAGCATTTCCACAGGTGTCATCCCTGCGCTCTGCCGCAGCATAAACTCCACCAGGTCTATGAGAAGACGCCGGGACAGGAGAGTATCAAGCTACTAATAGCGATCATGCGCTTCATCGGCTCGCTGTACGATCACTCATCCAATATAATAACAGCGCAGCTCGAAGGCGAAATCGCAGAAGGGTTCCAAGCCACCAAACAGCCTTCTCCTGGTCCGTACATGGTGCAGTGTCATCTCTTCTACTCGATTGCACTGTACTGGTCGTCGGATAGAGTCAAGGCTCGAGGCGAGGTTGACGCAGCTATAGGAATTGCGTTGAACCTGGGTATGAACAAGTGCCGGTTCGCTGCAGAATATGCGCGTGACGATGCCGTTATTCAGGAGAGTCTCAGGAGGACGTGGTGGCAGCTGTATTGCATTGACGCCTATTACGCCGCCATAAAACGCTCGCCGACATTCCCCCTTTGCGAAGTGGAGGTCGATACCGAGCTGCCCTGTGAAGAGGATGAATACGAGGCGGGGGTGAGTCGCAAAGTCCGCAACCAAATTGCTAACGCTTACAAACATCCTGGTGACTAGTCGATACCGCCACCCAAGACTCTGGAGGACTTTGAGTTGAGAGAGTTTGCCCCTGATAACCAAGTGTTTTCGTCCTTTGCGTATCTCATCGGGGCCACGCGCAATATCGCCTTGGTGCTCTCCGCCGGGTCACCAGATGCCACGAATTGGCTATCACCCAAGACAATAGCGGAAGTAGACGCCATTATAGACAGCTGGTTTCTCCTGCTCCCTAAGTCAAAGAAAGAGGTTCTGAGAGAGGGTAATGTAGTTGACGAGCTTATGTTCCAAGCTCAGATGGCTGTGCACGCGTAAGTCGGTTCTAGCTACGGCGTCTTGACACCGTTCGCCATTCACTGACATCCGGAACAGCAACCTCATCGCATTGCATCGCCCCTTTTCTAAACTTCGCTTTCACCCACTCGAAGGTATATCGAGTTGTCTTGTCGAGCCACCCAAGCGGTTGCCTGTGCAAGATTCGGAGACAGTCCATACGCAGCGATGTCTCCAATCCATTGAAGCGCAACTGGGATTTCTCGTGCTGCCTGTACCGCCGTTTCGTAGGAGTCCCTTCACAATTTGTATGACGGCAGCCGGCACACATACACTACTCGCCGCGATAAAGGCGCTATACTCGGGGCGGCAACTCGCCGTTGCGAGGCACCAGCTGCGCCTGGTGGTTGGCTATATCAAAGCCCTGGCGAAAGTGTGGCGACAAGGCGGGAAGAATCTAGATGAGATCAAAAAAATAGCCCAGGAGGTTCTGAGCAAGAAGAGTGAGTCGCGGCAGTTGGCACTTGTATCTAATGAGAGAGATGCAACTGTCCAAGAGCTAGCAGGACCTGGTATTGTCGACGTTGCTGCGCCAGATGTCGAATACCTCGGCAACTGCGATGGTCCGATGATACTTGAGCCTCACAACGACATAGTGCCCTATTGGGACTTGGGTAATGATTTACCAACGGAGATACCCCTTTGGTTCGGCACTTACTAGAAGTGTGAATCCATTTGCGACGGTGATAGCCACGACAACGATGCCAGTGAATCACACTGGCGTCTGCTAAGAGAAATACCAATATCGCTCACAAAAGTGAGAGTCTTAGTAAGACATATAGCTCTGGATACAAAGAATTGTTAGCGTTGAAGAGATAAATAGGTAGAGACCGGTGATTGTTAATACTGACGATCTGATACATACCAATGACAAGGCGGGTGAGCAACAATTCGTTGTTTGCGCCCTCGCCTTCGGAGGCGCCAGAACGACTTTGGCGCGCTGCCTAGTAAGAATTACTCAAACCGCACGACCTCTTTGCGAGTACGTAGCTGTCCACAATGTTGGTCTTTGCCCTCCTACATTCCGTCCCCAGTATCCCCCCCCAGAAACAAAGAAAAACAAACACCGAGCTAGCGTTTTGTTTTGACGCCCAAGGCTTCGAGTTCTTTCCAGTCATAATGTGATGTTGTGACCAATGATTTCAAACGCGGCTTGCCATAAAAATCAGGCAGGTCCTCCCCCCAGAATCACCGTCAATGTGGTCCGTGACGCGTAAAAGGGATTTGTCGTTGCCCACCCCCGAACGTGCCCAGATTAAAACCTGCTGGCAGCTGGCCAATAATAATACATTGACTGCTTCAAGTTCCCTTCCTGCTTTCTCAAACTAGCACTTCAAACTTGTCAGTACACCAACACAAGCCTGAGAGACCATTCCAAGTTGTCCTGCAACAAGACCAGTAATTTTGTCTCTCACACCGTAGACGAGCCTCAAAAAGCGAGTTGTCCCACGACAACTACGCGTTCAAGATGGACGGCGCAGCGGATTCGAAGTCTGATCGCATCAATGATCCCGAACCTCACCACAACTATTCGACATCTAACAAGATGGACAACGTAGCGAAGTCAAACTCGGATCTCGTCGACGATCCTGAGCTTCAGGACAATCATCCGACATCTAGCCAGATGGACAACGAAGCGAAGTCAAACTCGGATCTCGTCGACGATCCTGAGCTTCAGGACAATCATTCCACATCTAGCCAGATGGACAACGAAGCGAAGTCAAACTCGGATCTCGTCGACGATCCCGAGCTTCACAACAGTCATTCCGTATCCAACGAAGCGAGCGAGTCGGATCTCGTCGACGATCCCGAGCTTCACAACAATCATTCGGTATCCAACGAAGCGAGCGAGTCGGAGGATGTTGCCGATTCGGAATCCGACTTCGTACACGACCCCCCATCTTCCGAGGGTAACCCTACATCTTATGAAACAGGCAAGCCCAAGGATGACAACGGTTCATTCAAAACCAACGACGACGCCGATTCGGAGTCTGATTTCGTTACCAATCCCGAATCGAACGATGATCATCTGACAACTCAAGATGTGCCTGAGCTCAAGGACGACTATGCCTTAGCCGAAATCAACGGTGATTCGAAATCGAAGCCTGGTGCTGCAGATGATGGCGAAGATGAAGGCAACTGGCACTACGAGAACGTGCTGATCAAGGATGGCATTGAAGATATAAGCAACTACCGACCGGGCGGCTTCGCGCCCCTCATACTTGGCGACATGCTCCATAACGACCGGTTTCAGATTGTCCAGAAACTGGGTCACGGTGGCATCGCCATAGTCTGGCTGTGCTGGGATTTCCAAGCGCATAAATGGTGCGCCGTCAAGGTGAATTCTGCCGCCTACTCTTCTCCAGATTGCAACGACCTCAAGGCCCTCCAGCTCATGGAGAAGAACTACGTGACCCGAGAAGAGCTCGAGGCGAATCATATCATAATGGCAGCAGATACATTCTGGATGGAGTCCCCTAACGGCAAGCATCTATGCACCGTGTTGCCTGTTCTCGGCCCGCGGGTGCACGACTGGCGCGGCGAGGTTTTGGGTCTCGACTCCGAGAGGGTCAAGAAGATCTGCTACCAGATCACAGAGGGTCTCGACTTCCTTCACAGCCATGGGCTGTGCCATGGTGATCTTCGACCTCAGAATGTGCTCATGAAATTAAAGCCGGGCAGTATCGACCACCTTGGGCATAAGGATATGTGGGCGTTGCTGGGAACCCCGGAAACAACGAAGGTGTACACAATCAACGGGAAGAAAAGCAAACATGCGCCCGAGTATGTAGTCACGCCAGCAATGTGGCAGCGTTTCCGCGACTTTGTGGCAGACGAGGCCGTTATCGTTGACTTTGGCGAGTCGTACGTCCTAGAGGACGCGCCAGTGCATTTCGGCATCCCAATCAGGTACGCTGCTCCAGAGCTGTTGTTCCAAAAGGGCCAGCCAATGTTGACGGGCGACATATGGGCCCTTGCGATCACTTTTCTCGAACTCAGATTGGATCAGTTCGAGATCGACGCACCGTTACCCGCAATACGAAGAATGGAACGGTTCATCGGCACGATTCCCATCGGATACCGATACGCTGCCATAAGGTTGCTTGACAATTACGGATGGGAAGGCGAAGCCTACAGCAGGGACGAGATCACTGGTTGCTTTGGGCCGCTGACCGGACCATTGGACGTCCCTCAGAGCAGCGATGAGGAACGGGACTTCAGTGGCGCAACGTACGCGGATATACTGGAGATGAAGCTGGCATCGGAACAGCGGGCTTGGGTGGAAGACCCAAATAGGGCCGGGCGAAACGATAAGATGGTCTCCTACTACTTGGCTGACGATGAAGTTCGAGACCTGGCTGATCTCCTTCGCAGCATGCTGAAGTATGACCCCAAAGATCGCATATCCACGTCCCAAGTCCTGCGTCATCGATGGTTCAAGAAACAACGCCCTTTTCAATGCTCTGTCATGAGACATTGGCGATATATGTTGGGCGTAGTTTTCGTATTGGCATCTCTCCTGTACTTGTACTGGACGTGGAATGGGTACTCCTGCACGTGTGCCATGTCGAACGCAAGTGGTAGATCCGCATTCGCAGACTTGGTCGAATCCTCTGCTATCACAATCGTATTCCTCACGTTGCAGTAGCCCATACATAGAGTATGTGTGCAGGAGGACAATTCAGCCGTGTCACTGAACTAACTCTCGGTCGAACGGGCACATGATGCGGTTATGTATACTGGAGGATAGCATGCTTCACGAAGACATCGTCGTCTTCTGCTAGTTCCGTATGCGATAGGAATAGTCGTTCAAGTAGGTGCGTGTCGTGACAGGCCGGCAGATAGCAGGTGCCTGATCCAATAGAACTTCGTACCAACTAGCAATCGCTACAATGTGATATTGAGCAATTATCTGGTGATTGAAGCCTGTGTGTGTGTAATACTACTAGTACCTGCTCAGCTGAGTACGGTTCCTTAATGACCACGGGGAGGAATACAGTGATAGAGCGTTAAAGAACTTCGATATCGACAATTTTGGGTATGAAAAGAACGGGAAAATATCATGTTCGCCCTGTTTTGGGGTTTTCAGCCCGAACAAAGTGCTTTTTGTGAAGAAAATGTGTAAAGATGCGCCATGCCCGGAGTACATGTTCACTCTTGGACGATCGGTGCAGACTTGGTAAAGCCCACGGAAGTAACTACCTACATACCAAGATCGCGTCAATGTCGTTAGCATAATTTCCTCTGGATTTAAGGAGTGGAGAAGGAGATGCGTTTCCTTTGAGACCGTGAATAAACAATCCACCCCCTAAAGCTCCACCGGGGCACGCGTGACGCGTCTACCGTGAATCGCCCACCAGAATATTCAGAACAGAATTCAAGGGGTTTCAATGGCACACCGAGAGAAAACGATATGTCCATTCCACCCAACACAGCATTTCTCAGCCCTCCAGATCCCGATTCCATCAACAGGTACCAAAACCCGTTTTCACGCGGCGATAGCAGCATCCCGCCGGGACAGTTGGGGGAGCACACACACCCAGCGCCTTTATAAACCGATGAACCTCAAGAATGGAACTTAGGTAGGCATGACATTGCCTATGTACGAGTAATGGCGGACCACTGCCATTCGAAAGAATGACAGACTCCATTCTGTCAGCGGGCCTGCTCTGTGGAGCCGGCACCCCCGAGGATCCCATGGTAATTTTGGATTTGAAAAGGCCTTTGATGGGAAAAGACCCGCGTCATTCTCCAACGAGAAGGGACAACAGACCGTTGGGTGCACACAACGTCACATTATCGACAAAAAGCGTAGCAGGCGCGCGAAGAACTGGCGAGTGTCGGATGAAGTAGTTGGCACGTACGAAATAGTAGAGGGTGTGGTGTTTTGTAGTTCCGGGGCCGGTTGCCGTTACGTAATCTGTCGTGGGACCTCACGCTGGACAGTACAAGTAGAGTACTTCGTACCGTACCGTAAGTACCTGTCAAGCCACCGGCGTAGCCACATTGCGACTGTGGCTCGAGCTTGTACGGATTACCTAACGGATTACCTACCTACCTCTCGTAGGCAGTAATCCGGGCGTATGATGTATTCTGTCAATTCTGAGGTCTGAACTGCACGTTGATGATCATTGGGATTTTTCGTCCCGAAATTCACTTCGATAGGATCCGTTGGCCTTTCAATATCCTCATCATGGAGTCCCACGAAGTCCCCTCTCCCTCACCCCCGCCCTCCCCCATACAGGACCGTTCCTCATCCCCCAACTTACCACTTACTATGACAGCATCTACGGTCCTCACGGCGCTGCCCCGTGATGCAAGCTCAGCTCTGGCTTCTGCCGGACAGTTCGAGCAGGAGAAAGTTCTCGTGCGCTTCAAAGCTGTCGGCTCAGCACCGCAGTTGAAAAATGAGATTCGCAAGATTAGCGCGACGCAGAAGTTCGAGACTGTCGTCACGTATCTGCGCAAGATCTTGTCTCTGAATCCGACGGATGGGCTGTTCCTCTATGTAAACAGCTCCTTTGCGCCGGCACTGGATGAGGTAGTGGGAAATCTCCATCGAGTATGTCGTTCTTCTTCACCTCGTGTGGTGTCTGCTATGCCTTCTTTCGCTTATCCCCGAGAGCGGGTTACTGATGCGCCGTCACTAGTGCTTCAAGGACTCGAGCAATCAATTGATTGTTGTCTATTCAATTACACCTGCGTTTGGCTGAATATGAATATATGCAAAGCGGAATATCATCATGATACGAGCCAAGCTTGTGGTATCGTCCTCCAAAGAAAACCCCGCTGATGCCAAACTCCACCACAAATGACCAAAATGTCTATCTGCATGCCAAAAACACTTATGCCCGACAAAAAAAAAAACAATGCAAGGAGAAACAAGAAAGCAACTTAGATATTCTCGGTTTCTTTTTCAAACGCCTCAAGCTCTTCCTTGGGAATCGGGTAGACGTGCTCAGCCGCGGGATATTGCTGGCTCTTGACCTCTTGGCGATAGGCTTCCATGGCCTTCATACTTTCTGCCCAGACGTTGCCGTACTGTTTGACGAACTTGGGAAGGTGGTGGCCAGGGGGGATGTTGCCCGTCAGATCACCCTGCACAAGGACCTGACCGGAGCATCCGTTACCGGCGCCGATGCCAATGGTGGGGATGGAGAGCTTGCGAGTGATGATGGCGCCGACCTCAGATGGTACAGCCTCGAGAACAGTTGCGAAAGCGCCGGCTTCCTGCACAGCGAATGCATCCTCAAGTACTGCCATGGCGTTCTTTGATGTTTTGCCTTGCACTCTAAAACCACCCAACGAGTTCTGGCGTTGGGGGGTGAGACCGATATGGGCCAGCACAGGAATGCCTGCTTGTGTGATCTTTTGGATGGCCGGCGCCATCTCCTTGCCACCCTCCAGCTTGATACCATTCACGCGTCCCTCTTTGATGAACCGAATGGCCGTGGTCAATGCCTGTTCGGGAGACACCTCATAGGAACCCATGGGAAGGTCGCCGATCTTGCACGAGTGTCAATTGAGAGCGCACAGGGAGCAGAAGGGATGGGAGCTTACAATAAATGCACCTTGGACAGCTCGCGCGACTGACTTGCAGTGCAGCAGCAGCTCTTCCACAGTGACATCGGTAGTATCCTGCCTGCCCAGTGCGATCATGGCCAAGCTGTCGCCTACGAGAAGCATATCCATTCCCGCAGCGTCAGCGACACTGGCAGTTGGGTAGTCATAGGCAGTGGTCATGGCAATAGGGTCGTTTTTCCTATACATAGATCGAAGAGTGCCAACAGTCACCTTCTTTCTCGAGGGGGCCGACGCGCCCAAGGGCGTGTATGAACTCCATCTCTGTTGCACTAGAGGTGATGATAGGGGTTTGGCGACTGAGGTTAGGGATGGGCGCACTTTGATGCCCCTGTATAGCATGGACATGCTAGAACTTGCGCGTACCGAACTCATTTGTGTCTGGTTGTGGTGAGAGTGAGAGTGAGAATGGGGATGAATATGAGAATTGACTAAGAAAACCGAGTCCTGTGTGATTGCAAGTGACCTTGTTATACGTGTTGAAGTGGTTTTCAATTGCATGGTGTTCTTATTGTTCAGTCAGCCAGTCTCTTTATATACACCTCTGCCATGATGGATTTTTGCCGCGTACAACTGAGTCTCGCCCGAGCTAACCTGGATGATGAGATGATCCCTCAGGGTCTGGCTGTTGTTTGTCCCAAGTCCTTGATGTGATGACCCGCCACGCCCAGGACGGTATCATAGCAGGTAGGTACGTGTAATCCGTGATGCGTAGCTCTGACTTGGATGGGGATGCGTGGGCTCTGGCCTCCTTACAGCAGGGTAGGGGATCTACGGTACTCGGCAGGTAATCCGTAGGTAGCAGTGAGGTCGTCGCGGGTAGTGTGCACTCCAATCTACAAGTAGGATGGTATCTCTAGGCATGCAGTAGGCACTGCCGTTCGTGCCTAGGTGATCGGTAATGCGGTAGCGAAAAATAAAAAATTTCGGGGACCATGTATCTGCGATCTGGTGAGCGCGAAGTACCGGTACATGACCCGGACTAGCGGTAGGCTAACGACTCCACATGGCAAAAACGCTCCGCGCCAGTCAGAAAATGGCACGGTTTGTGCTACGAGCGTTCAGTACGGATACGGAATATGCTTGTACATAAAGGCGTACAAAAGAGGTAACAGTACGGATTATGCACGGAATAATTGCCCCTACCTCATGGACCAGTATAGGGACGTACCCGGTACATTCAACTCCCAGGTCAGCTCGGTATTCGACGTTGCACTTGGTATCCAACTGTCAATGCTCGCCACAGCACCTTTGCGCACTCTAGTGCAGATGTTGGCTGGCTGTGCTTCAGACTATGTTGTCCTGCGTAGGTGGGCAGTTAATATCGTTGTTTTGGGATTTGGGAGTTGCGGTGTCGTTGACGACATGGAATGACAGGAAGTACCTCGGCGTTGGGACTTAATGATGTCACACTCAGTTAATCATTTCGCGTTAGGGAAGCGCCACCTGGCGATCACCTGGCGGGACTTCGTGGGCACGCGTTAGTCTTTGCCCATCACAACGGCGCCCCGGTGGTGGACCTGTTCATCGAAGGTGGATCCCCGGAGCATTACCTAAGGTGAGCAGAATGGAGCTCCCGCGATTTCTCCGTGACCCGTTTTCGGGATCCATTATGCACATACTCGTATCCTAGTCGTGAATTGACGGTTGTTTGCAAATTTGGCACAATTTAATGCAGAATTAGGTACATATGCATGTAAGGTGGAGAGAGGTTGCAGCGAGTCAAAACCGGCTGTTTTTTCAGCTGGAACCATCGCCTGGATGTCCTGATTTCTCGAGCAAAGACGGGTGCCCCTCGAGGAACGCATTTCCTCTTTGAAGCCTCATGCATGATTCCGTCCTCCATAAGGATTCGGAGTGAACCGTTACTCCTCTTGGTGTATGCGCCGGCGTCTGCTTCGCGGGCTAATAGCAACGGCCCTCTCCACAATGATGGGTCTCGGACGGCCTTGCTAACTGCCGGCGGTATTTCAGGTTTCACTCGGCCGTTCCAACGCGATGGGACGTGGATTAAGCCTCTGATGAGATTGGTGATCAATCTATTCCGCACAGCTCGTGACTCCTCAGCTCTCAGCGCACATGTTCCGCCCAGCGTCGAGGTGAGAACTCATTTACCGTTCTCAGGAGTCAGCTCTCGACCACGAATGAATGCCTTCCAGGGACGATGGGATGAGGGCTCGTTTACATTTCTCAGCTCTCGACAGACGACCCCCGTCCATGGTTGAGATAGGTAAGAGCTCATATGCATGTGGCAGGAGGGAGGTGGACTAGACCATCATGGTGAGATTGCCTACCCTTTTGCACGTCAGCAACCAGCTTTGCTACAAGCCTGACTACCATCTCGGGTCTGGCCACTTCTAATCCGTCCCTGATATCTGTCATGAAGAAATTTTTTACGTGTTATCAACTATCTCCGCGATGAAAGTCTAGATCTTGTGAGTGCCATCAGCCGTCTAACTAAGTACAATGCAGGTTATCAAGATACAGAAGCGAGGTAATAGGCATTAGAAGCCTACGCCTCTAGCCAGGGGAAGAAACGGTGTAGGGGGCATTCTATACTCCTGGTAACCCTGTTCTGTGGCGCCCAAGGTGAGATACCTACCTATGCTCCCGGTCGATACATCACGGCACCGAATCGGGTGAGACTGCCGGACCGGGCTAGGCAGATACATACCTATCATCTTGGGCAAAGTGCCTAGGTAGTCTCTATATCCGTCTGCACAGTACCGTACGGTCCGTACCTCCTTATTAGTGTACGATAGGTACCAGGCTAGGTATGCGCTGCCAGGTAGGCAGAATCCTTTCTGCTACTTCGTATGTCCTATCTACCTAGTGAGAAGTAGGTCTTACCTACTACTCCCATCACAGTAGGATCCCTAAGACCTATCGTCGACAGCACGCAACATGTCTGCCCTGGCCTTCAGTACGGGATAGACGTCTCGACCGAGCATCCTCTCCCACCCCACCCAGTCCAGATCTTTGCAGATCTCCAATGTGGGCATGAGGTCGTTGTTGAAACCGATCTTCCCAAGAAGGAGTTTCAGCTCCGCGCCATCATGCACGCTTTGAGCATCATAGAGAAGTTCCAACGGCTCCGTGTTCCTATATCCGAAGAGCAGCCTAATTCTTTCCAGTTTCGGGAATGCGTGCGACATCTTGGGGAGTCGGATCAACACCGACGACAGGTGGATGGTCAGATCAACCACAACGATCGACCGGATGTAGCGTAGCGCTAGCTCCTGATCTGTGATGCTCCCGGGAAATGCGCTACCACTGCGCAAGCTCGCCGGGAACGACGAGCTCATCGCGAAATCCTTCCATCCAAAGAATGCTTCCCTGCCCAAATTGCGAATACGTCGACTTGTCGTGTTGATCATGCGCCAATCCGCGAGATGGACCCTCTGTGACGAATCTAGGCCCCAGTCAGGCTCGATCGGTCTGTGTCTGCGACCGTCTCTGATGAACTTGGCACAGTATTCGGGGAAAAATGGCGCGTCCCGCTGCATAGCGTAGTTCAGGATCTTCAAGAGAATCTCGTCGGGAAGCCTGTCGAAATAGGCTACGGGAGATGTGGGTTCTATCATTGTGAATGGATAACACGGCATGAGGCTTGCTTGACTTGCCCGACTTGAGGTTGACTGAACTCGAGAGAATGAGTCAAGTATCCCAGCGAGGGTTTAAGAATCTCACGTTGACCATTGTAACAGGGAATGTGACTTTATCCGACCACAGGGTGCAACGCTGCTGTTCTGCACAGGTCAAGGAGGTCCTATTTTCGTCGACATTACCCTGCAGCAATGCGGCGAAGGAGTTGTTAGTATTCGCCCCCCCTGCAGGTGCATGGCAGCACAAGTCAGGGCAGTGAGACAACAGAGTCTCATCCCGACGAAATACAGGAATCAGCCATCCAATTCAGGGGAAGAATGCAAATTGAATATGAAGTATGAACAGGCTATTACAACGTCGAAAGGAATATTAAGAATAATAATAGTAATACAGGGTAAGAACTGAGATCTGCACGTCAAGAAGCCAGCAAACAGCCCCTTCACAGTCTCTCCTCCGCCCTCACATGAAGATCTGAAACATTCCAAATGTCCATGAAGTTCCCCTTAGTGCAGGATATCAGCTGACTTCCTGCGGTCTGCCGTCTGCCGTCTGCCGTCTTGCCACCCATGACAGCCAAATAAACGTGTGGATCAGTAATCAGACGCCCATGACAACGCAGTTGCAGTAATGACAGGATCAGTAATCCGCACCACGTCAATACTGTACAGCACACGTGGTAGTTGTTGGGGCCGAGAGAGAAGTTCCGGTTTCAGCATTTCATGCGTCACACTCGCCGGCCCAGCGGATGTCCCTGTTGATGTCGATGTCAATTGAAACGTCAGCCGTGGCGTACTGGAGCAGATCCGTGTCGGCCGGGCACGTATTGCCCCTGGATCGGCCCGAGATGATGTCACGCTTCATCTCACCGGCGCCAATAACAGCTGGGTCGAAGAATCCATTCGGGCGTGCAATCACCTGCACCACACCGCCAGCCTGCGAGGCCCAGTCCGATATAGCCGAGAGCAAGGCCTGAAGGTCATCCGCGGCGGGGAAGGAAGCTGTGTTCAGGGCGAAACCGAAATCACTGGCAAGCGCTCCGGCACCCTTTCCATAGACGCCACCCTTCTTCATGGCGTTTACGCCACGGGCAATCCACAGCAGAAAGACGCGTTGGTAGTCCTGCTTGTGCTCATCGAGCCAGTTTTCGAAATTCTGGAGCAGGGCCTTGGCAGGGCCGCCTTCGCCTAGGCTGTAGAAGGAGTCGAGTACAGCGGTAGGGAATGATGCTCCCAGTAGAAAGAAGATGCGTCCCTGAGGAGACCATTGTAGGGTCATGCGCCCGGCGCGTTTGGCGAGGTCTGGTGGATAGGTCTCCTCGACCACGGTCACGCTGCTGGCTGCTCCCTCAACTGGGTAGTAGTCCCTCTCAACGACATCGGAGCGTCTTGAAAGAGAAAACTCTCCTGAGGGATGATAGGTAGGGATTGCATTGACTGCGCCGAGGAGAATGGCACCGACGGACAATAGTTTTTTGAAGGACACCATGGTTGCTGTATGTCAGGGGCGTGATCCCAGTGAAACTCGGGTAGGTAAAAGAAAGTGAGTGTGTATTAACTGTGAAGCGAATGTGGTATCTGTCAATGACTGTTTTTGAGGGTTATGCCGTCGTGAGTCCAATCTTTATACTCCATCTTCCTGCTGTTCGCATTCAAGGTATCAATGACATTCCTCAAGTTGATCCATGCCCAGCTTCATCCAACTGACAACCCCTATACTCACGCATCAACGATGAGACCACATGCTACGAATTCTAAAACCGTGCCATCGGTCCCGGTCAGAATCAAAATTCCGAATCTATTCAGCTGTCGGAAATAGCAGTTCACGAACTTCTTCACGAGAGTCTTGGTAGTTTCACGTGCCGCTTCCTTACCGTTACAGAGGCACAGTCTTATGCTTTATGGGAACAATAAAGTAATCGCGAAAATGAAGAATCGACAATGACACGGCACAAGACGCGTCGATGTTGAGTCTAGACACGACACGCTCAGCGAAAAACTGGCTGTGCCGTTATGAGTTGGTGGTTCCTGGAGGATTTTCCGCTGACGGGTGAGATCTCGCAACACATCCCCGGGATGTGTTGATCGCGTTTCTCTTCGGCCGGCATGCCGTGCCGCAGACGGGTCCGGGGGTGTAAGTGTGGAAGCCTGGAAGGATGCGAGGTCAAAATGTCAACACCAAAAGTTGAGTTGATGGTACGATATCTCCGTGTTCAATTCTAAGAAAAGAATCCCGGCTTCGCGTGTCGCGATGCGTTCTCTAACGGTTCTGCCTACTGCGCTTGATGTGAGGATGAGGCGACGACGCGAATGATGAGTTTGAAAGAAATTAGATGTCATGCGGTTTGCGATGCCCCTATTCCAGAATCCAAGGGATGAACGGAAAAAGTTGAAGATAAAGAGCTTCAATAGTCTTTAGATTCAGAAACGGAAAGGACATCAAACTACACAGCAACTCACCAAGTCATCTCAACAAACTCATCAACACTTCCTCTCATTCTAACTCATATCTTTCTATTCATCCGCCATCATGTATGTCAAGAGCTTTCTCGCATTTGCCCTTCTCTCCACCATCGTCTCTGCCATCCCGACACCAGCAGACGTCAATGTCCCAATTACGGACGAGGAGATGCAAAGACTGCAAGACGCGGGTCTGAAAGTCCGCAGCTCAAGCGTCAACGTCCCCATCACCGATGCTGAGATGCGCGCTCTCGAAGACGCCGGCCTGAACAGCCGCAGCACCGGCCTCGATGCCCGCGACAAGGTCATGAACTGTGGCCATCTCGTCACCGGCAAGGGCGGGAGCAACGGCCACGGCAAGTGGATTCCCGTGGCCGAGTTCCGTCAAGTCGCCGATACATTCTGTAAGTCCCACAACACCGAATTCATCCATGAAAACCAACTAACCATGATCGCGAACTATAGGCAGCGCATACGTCGGCACAGACATCTCCAAGGGCCACGAGACCTCAGACACATACGCCATCAGCCTCACCAACCAGCACGATGCCAGCCAGGACGGTCCCGCTGGCAACGTCGTCTTTGCCATCTACAACACGGAGCGCGACGGCTCTTACGTCGTCGACCACGACACGTGTCTGAGCGCCATGCTTGCGCCTCTTGGTGATCATGCCTACCAGAAGCGGGACGGCAAGGAGTATGTCCAGCTTGGCAAGCGAGATAACTGCTATGGCACGAAGCATCACGATTATGAGGGCGGTTACTACAAGATTGACGGTATCGGAGCTTTTGGCAGTGAAGTGTATGCCGCCTAAATGGGTCGATGGGACACCCTCTGCGGACGTTGACGGCCCTGGCTTGAAAGGGGTATGAACATTATCGCGCCTGGAGCTTTCATATCCGGGGGAGGACGGTGGAATATGGTCAGCATCGGTAATCTCTCTTTCCGTTCTTCTTTTCTTGTAAGACACCATGTATTACTTTTAGATCTCTAATTTTCTTAATCAACTTCTTCTACCCATTGGTGTACTTTCAGCAGAAGGGCTCACGACTCACGACTACCATGACCTTGATACGAAGCTACCACGGGGTTATCTGTGGCCAAACGGTCAGGAGCCGGAATCTTCTGCTACGGCGGTCTCGAAGTCGGTGTGTTCATCTGCTTGAAAGTGAAGCATGTATTCATAGCTAGCCCAAGAGACTCCCACGGGTTCATCATCATGAGTGATGAGTCAATTCATCCACAAGATTGAGTATGCCAACATAATTCCAGGTTTCCCAAACGTTTGCGTCGCACTCGGTTTCTGATTGTTGGTCTCCTGATAGGTCTGGAGGACCTACCCGGTAGTGAAATACGTAGAGTGGGATCGGGAGTGTTGTTGTATTAAGTTAAGTGTGTACGTACTAGCAGTACAGAAGGGGAAT
>JAJFDK010000043.1:0-225467 GCA_028637775.1 Xylariaceae sp. X167 | reverse complement strand
TTTAGTGCCCTGCACCCCGGATTCAACCAATCGAATTTGGGTATAGTGCCCACTGAATAATATGAGGGAATATGGTATAACAGCCGGGTAAATGTGGGGCCAGTCACATGACCAATCCCATGGCCCCCGGCGCGATTTTGTCCTACAGACCGGACGACCTTGGAATCAGCTGCTGCTAAGCTATCATAACCTAACCTCCGTTCCCGAATTCGACAACTCTTTTCGCATCACCCGCTCCGCCCCGCGAAACAGATCATTCAAGATGCCTTACGCCAGTCTCGCCCCTTTCGTCCTCAAGCGCCCTTGGCTCAACAAGCTCCTCCAGCCCATTGCCGGCTGGTACGCCAACGCTGCCGGCTACCGCCAGCTCGGTCTTCGGTTCGTCGCTCCCTTCCCTACATATATCCCCCCACTGCGTTCTCGGTAGATGGATCGACGCGATACTCGTTGGCAATTGGGGCGTCGAAGCGCAGTCAGCAAGAGGAGGGCTATCGCCGATGTCACGGTACCATTGCCACGAAAGACGAGGTGGTGTCGATTCGTCACATGGAGTCGGTTCCAGAGAAAGAGACATAGCAACACACAAAGAGACAGAAAGGGAATGGAATGAATGCTAACCATCTGCTCCCCCACACCAGCGCCGATGACCTCATCATCGAGGAGAGCGAGGAGGTCCTCAAGGCCCTGAAGCGCCTCCCGCCCCAGGAGGCCTACGACCGCGTCTACCGTCTCCGCCGCGCCGTCCAGTGCAGCGCCACCCACAAGCTGCTGCCCAAGGACCAATGGACCAAGCCCGAGGAGGTAATTCTCTCACAACTCACGAAAGAGGTGGTAGGGAGTGAGGAGTGAATGCTAATATGGCGATAGGACGTCCCCTACCTCAGCCCCATCATTGCGCAGCTCCGCGCCGCTGAGGCCGAGAAGGCCGATCTTGACACCATGACTGTTGTCAAGTCCCACTAAGCGTAAACTTCCATGCGGTCAGGAGGTTTTTTTTTAAAAAAAATTACGAGATACACAAGAGACCTATCTGGGGGTTTTTAGGAACACCGGACGCACCGACGGCCGGAGATAAAACATGGGCCGGGTCGAAACTTTTGTACAAAAAACTGTCAATCAACATCCTGCAATAGAAGAAACAAAACAAAAAAAAACTCTCCAGAAGTTCTCCCGTTGTGTGGTAGCCTGATGTGACGTCACGGAGAAGATGCATTGGGCTCGTGAAGGTGAGGTACGTTGCGGGTGGTTCGATTCAGGGGCGGTATCCTTCTCAACTGGGATACTCATGCAATCCTCCCGGATCACGAGGGAAGGGAGTGCATTGTTCAAGTCTATGCTAGTCGTAAGATGTTCTCGGCATATGACTCGATGACAGCGGAAAATATCATGAAACAATGGCCCATCCGGCGTCTCCGAGTTCACACGCAGTGACAATCGCCACATTGCTTGTGAGGCGAATATGTTGCGCATCCACGTTCGTTTCTGCCTTGTGTAGGTATGTTGTGCTGATGCTGTGTCTCTTCGGTTGTAGCCCCTGTCGAGACCATGAAGGACAGGTTCACGTAGGTATGTGCGGCTCAAATGTCGTTGTAGTATGAGAACCCATGGATAATGAAGCCTATCCTCATATCACATACATACACTCATATCATAATACAAAAAGATGATACATATTATTCATTTACTTCTACACTCATGAGCATCCCAGACACATACATCTCGCCTGCAATATATCATACGGGACCGTCGCCCCTCCAGCTCACGGAGCTGATCGCATACATCCATCCCCCATGGTATCCCCACTGTCAACTGTGCGCCACCCATATAGCCAACCATTCGTGCTGCCGAAGAAACCCATTCATGAGAGCCACAGCAAACATATAGAACAGTCGACAAAGCTCAACCAAGACCCGTCCATGGCAGAGCGTGTGGAACAACAGTGACGCCCATCGGAGCATCATGCACGTATACGGCCTTCTTTCCGAGATACTTTTTTTCATGCTCTGTTGTCGTATCCAGTGACTTAACGGCACAACTACTCGTCCGAAAGTCTCGCTTCTGCTGCTCGGAGCAGACAAAATGGTGTCACGAAAAATAAAGAGAAAATATAAACACCCAGCGCTCCCCCCCTCAACTCCTTACTTGGACACGAGGCCAAACTTTCCAGGCCTATACAGCTGGATACTTGTAAGGCCTTCTCGTACCGCACTGTCTATGCTTCGGGTTATTCCGAAGTAAAGTGACTGTTCGAGATAATCGGTTCATAGAGAATATGTACGGACGACCGGACGCGAGCGTAATGGTGAGAAAGTAGTGTTGTTGTCAGCGTAATCTAGTTAGGTACTCGACTAGGCATTTCCAGGCTTCTCTTCGGTGTCGATATGCCAAACAACGTAGTTGGGCAGACCAATGACTTCGTAACCAGCTCTTTTAGCCATCTTAGCAAATCCTTCGGTTTCGGCTTGATTCTCGAATGCGTAGCAAGGGAAGTTGATGCCTATGAAAATGAATTAGTTTCTGAAAGAGCCAACCCTTGATTCATTACCAACCTGATCTGTGGACATCAGCCTTGACCAAGATGTTGACACCGCCAATACCATCAAGCTCGATCTCCTCGAACCGGTTCGCGTGGCGATCTCCCATCTTGGCCATGTAGGTTCTGCCAGTGTCGTACTGCTTGTATCCTGCAAACAAATTAGTTGATGAGCGCAGACATATAAGAGCGAAGCGCATACCTTCGGCCAGAACAACATCCTTATCAAGCTTGCTGGCAAGCTTCAATCCCTTGGGTGACTCGATCCAGGAGTTGTAGTCGACTATTCGATGGTGTTAGTTCGTTGCATACTGATGCCCAGTATCATAAAATACTCACATCTGCCCTCAATATCATGGTTATCCTTGTCGTAACGGTGGAACCAGATGTCTGTCAAAGTAAGCCAGTGAATCTCATATTTCGCATGGACTGAAAAACGTACTCGGAACCAGGATATCGCGGTCAAGAGAAATGAAATCCTCAATGATATTCTCAGGGTTCTCCACGATATCAACATCGCGCCAGTACACCCATGAGTGTTCAGGCTTCAGTGTCGAAGCAAGGAGGTAGTTTCGGGCGCGTCCCATAGCCTTCCGTCTCGGCCCCTGAGCCTCAAAACCATGGCGATCCTCAACATTCTGGCCAAGCACGAGTCCGAAATCCTTCTCAATAATGGTAACGCTCTTGAACGGAATCTTATCCTTGCGCTTCTGGATACGGTCCAGCTCCGTAGCTAGCACAGCAAGGGTGTCATCGGAGGTATCTCCGACCAGGAAACCAAGGTCGATGAGGTGGTGCGGGTAGGTTAATTTGACAAGGAGATCGAAGTATCGGGAAAGGTAAGGCGAAGCATCCTTGAGAGGCGTGAGGATGAGGATTCGCTCTTCGTTTTCGATGGCTTGGCGCGTAGAGTGGATTTTGTTAAGGTCGATATGCTCTATCGAACGTTCCTTGATCGTGACAGGGGCGTGACGGTTGAAGATGACAGGTGTCTGGAGATGAGCGTTCCATGCCTGCTGCTCGCTCAGAGACATGTCCATAGGAGGTTTAGACGGACCCCAGCAGTAGAAGCTAAACGAGTATTGGTCAGTACATGGAGGCAATGGTCTTGGCTCTGTAAATACGTGAAGACATGAATGTTACCTTTGCATCTCGCTGGCCGAAGAGCTGATGCCACGCCATAATAACATAACAATCCCTGCAAGGGCGAGGGTAAACAGAACCCGTGTTCTCGTGAGGAATACCCATATCGCCCGGGACGGTGGAAGCTGTGACCTGGCAGACTTCCAGGTGAGGCCACCTTTAGGAAGCAGCATCGTGAGCTTTCCAGTAGCCCTTGATAACCAGTGGAATTCGTATAGAGGGCTCGCAGCGGCCGGGTATAGTGGCGATGCTCTAGGCCAAGGAGCTCTGGCTTGCCCTAGGCGCGAAGCTGCGAGTCTTTTCGAAGCTTGTGATCGCGCAGAGGTGACGTGAGGAGGGGGGTAGTCGTAGGTGTTACCGCTGGTTGGCTAATGACTGTCGTCAGAGCAACGGGCTTCAGCGCGACAGCGAAGTGTGACGAGAGTAGACGCGAAAGTAGGCGACTTTGACGTTCCTTTCGTATGGAATACCGAGATTATGATCTGTGCTGAGCACGGACGTGAAGCGGGATTGTCACCTGATTGACAGGTGAATTGGGAAGAGTAGCTGTATTGTAGAGGGAGTCGTATCAAGACAAGAGCGTTATGTCGTCGTCGTTACCGTAAATCTCGGTTCGTCTGCTGGATTGAGGGGGAAGAAATGGACAACTCCTATTTCACAAGGGAGGAGAAGATGCGATGCAGCAACAGCAAAAGAGGCGGCGTAAAATGTTATTATGGATGGCTTGTCACATTAAACAAGCCAAACAGAATTAGCGGCGGCTAAAACAGGAGGGAAGAGGGCCAGTTCAACGCCTGTCGGGTTGTCGTGTCCATCTGAAGAATGTCAGAACTGTTGAAACATCCGGGTGCAGCCCAAAAAAAAAGACATCCAGGATGCGGAGGGAGAGAGTAAGGCATGGGAAATGCACGCAAAAGGTGGTAAGAACTTGAGGAGAGCATCGGCTCCGGCTAGGAGTGGTCGCTGGCAGCAGGCACGGATTAGGTACCTCTCAGGACCTCTCAGGCGGCTTCCGTGTGAGTCTGACACGGTCGGAGATAGCACCGCTAGGGACTGCGACTAGACTAAGGCACCCTTGTAGTTAGTGCCTTAGTGCCTATCGGGGCAGATTTCTCCATTTTATCCCAGCGTACAGGACGGATTCCTACCGTGTCAGGACACAGATAGCGGCGCATTACAGCGGCACGGAAATCTACAAGTGCCTGCTACCTCGACGCTGCAGCGCGAACATCGCCAGAGACGGGTAGCCGATACGGCCATCTGAAAAAACGGCACTAGCGCCGAAGACCGACTAGCGGCACATGTGAATTTCCCTATCGGACTAGATCGAGGAGGAATTGAGTTCTAGCGCATTCTAGTGGGGGAAAAAGGGCACCAAGGTTAGCCTAAATCTGAGAGCTCCTGGAATCTTACGTGCTTAACGTATGTAACCTTGACGCTACCATCACTCGCAATCCGGAATTCCGTATTTTTGACGTTGCGATCTCTCAACCTTGAAACTTTATCTCAGTTTCTATCTTAATGATCGACCTTATGCCGAATATAATCCTCTTCGACAAGTGCCTACCAACTGCCAAGGCGCAAACAGACCTGCTCCACTCGCCTACGCTACGGTAGGGCGCAACACTAGCGGTATTCCCGCTGCCCATTGTGTGGAGTTCACTCTTGTTGCCTTCCGGCTGATTACGCATACTGAAAAGACTTCAACTGATTCGTTTGTTCGTATTACTAAATATCTTATACCAAGACTGCTCGCGACACAGCATCTCCATTTAGGCAACCGTCGACAGACATAGGCAATGTCTGTCTGAATGTCCCGGCGTGACTCACCTCCTTGTTGATGTTAATATCGAAAAATATAGCGATGGCTTCACTTCCGTGATATCCGAAGGACACGGATTCGGTTCACGATCTTCCTTGAGTGCTTGGGTGTTCAACTTCTGCCATCGAAGAGCATATACTTGGCAATGATATACTGTTCTTTCCCGTTTCAAGCAGCCTCATTACTCACCTCTCGAATTTTGAATCGACTTTTAGGGAGACGGGCGGAGGTCAATGGTCAGAGATATCAAAAAGGCTCTTTCAGACTTCAACGCGACTACACAACTATCACAACTCACCTTAGACAACGGGTTGCAAACGCTCAACCTGTTCTAGACATGTCAACTCGTAGATCAGCGCGGTTGATGGCCGCTGCTAAACTCACGGCTACATCGGCGCCCTCGCCCGAAGTAGCAACCCCACCGGCTCCAGCGCGAAGGGGACGCAAGAGGAAGGCCGACACGGACAAGGGAGTAAGCTTACTAACCGATGAGGATTCCAAGAAGAACCCGACAGTACCCCGTCAAGGACGCAAACAAAGGAATAGTACACCGCCTCCATCTATGGCGGTGTCAAACGGCGTCGGGGAGCCTACGCTCCCGGGAGATGCCGGCTTGCGGACTCCGGTGGCCAAGAAGCCCCGAGCCGCAGCCGTAGACCGGCTCGCGGATTCGAATGCTACGCTAGCCACGCTCCTGTCTCCCGAGACATCCCGGATAATAACCAGCAAGAATGCAAGGGCACGTTCGCCCTCTGCATCTCCGTCAAAGAAGTCCGTGCAGAGACTTCTGCAGGTACCCCAAACGCCCGCAATCTCCAATGTCCTCGAGGAAGCAAACCGGCATCTCATCTCCGTGGATCCGCGAATGAAGCCGCTTATCGAGAAGAACCATTGCCGGATCTTCTCGCCTGAGGGCCTCGCCGAGCGAATCGATCCCTTTGAGGCGCTTTGCAGTGGAATCATTTCGCAACAGGTTTCAGGGGCTGCGGCAGCAGCTATAAAGAAGCGCTTCATAGGTTTGTTCCGCGACGATGGGAGTGACCCCAAAGTCAAAGAGGAGAAGGACGGAGACGAAAACGAAATTAAGAATCAGGGGCAAACTGAGGAACGCCGTTTCCCACACCCATCGCAAGTCGTCGACATGCCCCTTGAAAAACTGCGCACAGCCGGCTTCTCGCAACGAAAAGCCGAGTACGTGACCGGCCTGGCCAAGAAGTTCGTCGACGGCGAGCTCTCAGCGCAAATACTTGCCGACGCCCCCTATGAAGAGGTCGTCGCACGCCTCACGGCCGTTCGTGGCCTCGGCCTCTGGTCTGCCGAGATGTTCGCCTGCTTCGGGCTCAAGCGCGCAGACGTCTTCTCGCTGGGCGACCTGGGCGTTCAGCGCGGCATGGCTGCGTTCGTAGGCCGTGACATCGCAAAGCTGAAGACGAGCAAGGGCGGCAAGTTCAAATACATGAGTGAGGCCGAGATGAAGGAGATTTCTGATCGTTTCAAGCCCTATAGAAGTTTATTTATGTGGTATATGTGGCGCGTCGAGGCAACGGATGTGAGTACGATGGAGTGAGTGTAGGCATGCTAGTCATAGAGCCACCTCTGCATGATGATGTCTGTGCGTGCGTGCGGCAACGATTCATCGTCATCTGCAGACATTTTGGTGTGAGATACAGTCATCTCCTGTCACGTCGTTTCAGGGGTGGGGCCCAGCCGCGTTGTATTGCGTTTCATCGTCCTCGTTTTCACTCCTGTACGGGTTAGATATTGCGAGCGTGGAATCCATGGACCAGGAACCATTCCCGTTTTAACCTTCATTCCTGTGATAGGAACACAATAATGACCCCAATGGTCACACCCTTAGGTATCGCCCTGAATCCAGCTGTAACTTGAGCGTGGCTTGCCTAGACTCATAGTGAGTATCGGATGAATGTGACATCTTCTTGTGATGTGAAGTATAGGGGCCTTCATATTCGAATGAAATTCATCAAGCCAAAGTCACAGCGATCGCCAATTCAACGTGGGGTCTCAATCTGGCTGATGAAAAGGAGTAGTAATATCTCCCGACCTCAATGAGAGATCGGGAGACTCATCTTGGTTGTATATGAAGGATTGACTTGGTGCATCTCTTCGAATGGCACACCTTTCCTTTTCTCACCCGGGGGTAGGCAGGATACACCAAGTTTGATGATTGCCACGAGTTTCAGTACGTTCATGGTTGCAGCTGTCCGAGTGGTTCACATGGCCATGAACACAGCGCAACATGACGGAGTTCAGACGCAGCGCATCACGAACTACTCAGTCTGACGATGGTTCTCATGTCGGCACGTCGCCAGTTTGCTTTATTCCGCTGCGGACGGAACATCCTCCCGGCGGGAAACAACACTTGGTTGTTACACGGGGAGGCAGCTTCATCGTCGACTGAGCGGCAAATCGTTGTTCAGGGGCTTTGGTCCCAAAAGATGACGTTGTGAATGTATGGCCTCCACCACCTTCATGGATTTCGCAAAGCATGCGATAGGAATAGCCCCCAAAGAACTGGCTGGCCTCTGACTCACTCCCGTGCTTCTACCCTCACGAACTGGCGAGAGGCGGAATCACATCAGTAATCCGTAACAGTGACGACGAACGGGAGGCGCAATAGCGGCAATCTGTAGGCGGCCGTGGCAAAAACATGATATCCGGCGTTGATTGCGTGTTTGATCAGGAATAATCCGTGCGGATCGGTTTAAAAGGAGTAACCCTGGGCCAACAACAGACGGAGGCGTTTCAAATCCCATGTGTAGGATGATGGACATCGAACACACTTACATACATACAACATGTACATGGAAGAACAGTATGAATTCGTTGCCCAGACCACTCGTATCATTTCGGCTGCCCAGGATAGCTGCATGAAAAAGTCGGTACAGCAAGCCGCAAAAGCGCGCAAGCCATCTCACGAGCGGGTGGGCTGGGATCTAGAAGACTGCCTACTACGTAAAACCTGTTAATGCCGAAACCCGAAAGGAACCATACGCAGAATGTGGTCATGAGTATTTTTGTGTCTTGGTCTTGGTAAAGGAAGAGATGTCAGAAGGGGATCCAAGTTGGCGTGCTCCCCGTACAATATGCGATCCCGCGTACTTGCCGGGATGACAATCCCGACGATGAACAGAGCGGATTCTCGACACACTGACGGTAAGGTATAATTGTAGGATAATAAGTCATTTTCATCAAAAGAATTGAGCGTGTGATCATATCAACCCCATATGAGGTCGATGAGCAGTACCAAGGAAACAGGACATTATTAATCTGCCGTGGAGTGTTTTTGTAGGGCGGACGGGAATGTGTCTTCTAACCGAAGAAAACAAAACAAATTGTTGTTGTTTGTTTATCTCTGCGACTCTCTCCTCTGGCAGGGCAGGGTGCAGTGTCTGGCAGGGTACCTACATAACTCCGTGCATCTGTACATAAACCGTACATACAGTACGGAATAAACTGCTTATTATTATTTATAGGGCCTCGGATCGTGCCATGGCGCGCGGAATAGTGACGGAGGGCCCCCAAATTGTGGCAAACCTCGTAATGTCCAGACACACCATGCCATCACATGCGTGCGATTGGACAACTGCGGGAGAAAAGCCTACGCAGTACAGGCTGTTAGAGCGTGGGGTGTGTGTGTTGTGTGGTGTGTGTCGTGTCTAAGAAGGTCTTGCGTCAAAATGGGGTTGCAACGACAATAGAATACGAGCATGGGGTGGCCAATTCTCGTGTTCGTGGTGGCGTAGGTTGGCGTTATTGTTCCCAGCGACGAGGCGCAAATGTGTATGTACTCGTAGAAATGATTTTTTCTCTTTTTCGATTTCGACAGGACAGGCCTTGGTGAGTGAGAAAAAGTTCACCTCAGGCACATGTGATGAGAAAGACAACAAAACCCAAGGATCGCATGTCCAGAGTTGATCCGTCTTTTTGTTGTGGGTACGTTATGTGTCAAATGGAGACGAGACAATAATAGCGACAAGAGAAGGGTTGGTTGATACCTGAGGTACCTACCTACTCGTGCTCATATCGGAGCCGTTGTCATTTCGGAGATGGCGCATGATAGATACCAACGTGGTAGGTGGTATTCCGCCGTCCTCCGAACGATCCTGTTGGATTGCGACGCAAGAGAGACTTCTGGCACTTACATGGCAATAAGTCAGGAAGAAGCAAGTATTTCCGTAGCCCGTCCAGCCTCAGAAAAGCCATCTTGGGCCGGCGACCGCCTATTAAGATCCATATAGGGCAATATTCACTAATTGGCCAGGTAATTTCTGGGCAACGAATAGTTGGCAGCATATTGCCACGCAATTTCACCTTTCATTATGGCATGCGCCTAGCAAGACCTCATTATTAATGAGAATGGCAAGTCGATTCCCGGCCATGCTGCGAACGCTGTAAGTCAACAGATGTAGTGTACCAACACTATAGATTAGTGCAGCGTACACGTCGAAATACCAACCTCTTATGGGCCCAACGACGTGTTTCACCAGCCGGTTTAGGACTGAGTGGACGGCGATAGTTACGTAGGATGGCATCCGTAGTCCGCTCCCATTCCGGCGTGGACTACCTAGGTCTATCCACCAGTCCGTTTCGGTCTGAAGCTGTCGAGCCGTTCCAGTGCGGTTGCAGCGGACGCCATGGGGGAGGGAGAGAGAGAGGGAGGGAGGGAGGGAGGCGTATGTATTTCGTAATGCCTTCGTTTTTCGTTTTTTTTTCTTCGTTTTTTCGTGCCAATTCAACCCTGATAAGGCCTGATAAAGTAGCAGAAGTTAGGTGGAAGCTGAACTTCTCGAACTGCTAATTGGAAGATCTCATAGGCCGGCGTGTACAGAACCCGGACTGACTAGGGCTGAAGAGCCAATGATGGCGAGATCTCAGTTTCAAGATATATTGACGACGTAAGAGGATCACACGACCCTTGGCAATTCGGAATAGCTCGCTTGACGCAGCCCTCAAGCGTGCTGCGTGCGTGACCACGGATCGGGGCGACATTCAGACCTGATCGATATGCGTTGTTCACTAGATGGACGGCCAGCTCTTGGACCACGACCGCGTCTCGATGCCGTCACAGTCGCCCGCCCGTTCGGAAGTTCCAGCAAGGGTGACGGCGGTTCGAAAGCTGCTGCCGTCTCGTTCGTTGTGCACAGTCACACACACTCACTCCCACTCACTGGCATACCGAGCATGAGTACACACACACATACTTTATATATGCGTATGTGCCGATGCAGATGCCGCCAAGGGCCGGCCAGGAAGTGCCTACTCGCACACTACTGAGAGAGGTCTGGGTGTGCGTACGCGGGCGATCCCTGTCGAACGAACGAGCGAGCGAACGAGACCGCTGCGCTAGCTACTCACTACGCCCACTGCCTGTGAGCGAGGGTAAGTCTATGGATGACAGCCATTCGTCGCCGGTAGCCTGTGGCCAGCAGCCAGTAGCCAGCATCGATGGCAGATGCCACCGAGGGCCATCACTTACCTGCGTCGTCCATTGTCTCTATCCATGCACATTGTGTGCGAGTGGTGGAGGTTGGTCCAGGTCGGTAGGTACCTGCTGTGCACAATAAACCCGGTAGATCTGCGACAACTTCAAACAAGACCTAATAAATCGTTTCATGAGAGAATTAGCCGGCATGACCGTCTCAGCTGTACAGTGGACCTGACGGTGGACCTGACAGTGGATAGATAGCGAGCTAGCTGTGTTCCTACTTATTTCAGGCCTGCGCGTCTAGATTCAATATGTGCATTTATTTTCCGTACTCGCCTTAGTCTCTGAGAGATGAAGAATGTGTGCCGAACAAATGTACCTATCACATGCCTTTTATACCCCTTTCAGAGCGAGAAGGGAAAGAGAAATGCTGCGGGCCATTGACTGGGCCACAACTGGGCCAACGGGGCCGGGCAGCCAGGGACACCAGCAGAACACCACACGGGAAGTGACTCTGTACCTGGGATCTTGGGTACAAAATCAGCACTAAAGCAACTACCTCCAGGTACCTACTGCAGGTACATACCCTAAGCGCCCCAGAAGCTGGACCTGGGTTCAACCTGGGTGCAGGATTTCAGCATGGACCAATTTCAAGCGCATCGTGCACTAGTCCCGGATAGGCATGTAGTGAGCCTGATACGTACTAGCACCTGCGCTACGCGACTAGTTATCGAGTGTAGCGCGGACGCGAAGTACGAATAGGTACCTCCACCATTCTCGAAGGGCGTTAGCTCGCTGCTGACTAACCTGGAGGACGCCCGCGCTGGCATTGGTCTGATACCTATGGCTGGAAGCATGGATGGCCGCAAAGGTACCGGTTCCGTCTAGAGTCGTCCGCCGTCGCGCGAGAAGCTGGAGGTGCAAGCCAAGTATGTATTCCGTACAAACCACCCACCCTACCACCTTACCACCAAACCTACCACCTCGTGCCAGAGAACTCCATGCACCTGCGCAGTTACAGTGTGGAGATCCCAATCTCTGATTGCGGCCTGCCTGTACAGTGCGTGATGTTAAGACAGCTAAATATACTTAATGACTAATCGAATCTGTGCTAGTTTTTGCTACCAAGACCGAGGTCAAATACCAGTTGCAGTGGACCGCTCGTTTTACATAGCCTGGACTAGCAGCCCCTTTGGCGAGGATTCCAGCAGTCCGGGGGAACCCAGACCACTTAGCTGGCAGCAGGCGAGCCCACTATAGCACAGTACGAGCCATGGCTATCACAACTGTCTCCTTCATTCCCCCTTTTGTCAAGCACTGCAATTGAGGATTTAATTCTGACTCTACCCTCACGCCCCCTTCCTTACCTATTCGACGTTGATCTTCCTCTCGCTCCCTCCTCTTTTCTTCCCACCGGCCATCCCGCCTTTTACATAGCGGATTCATTCGTTTGTCCATATTCCTTGATAGAGGAAGCGCACTCGCTCCATTACTTCCTCCTCTTTAATACACGTTTCCGTCCTCATTCACCGAGTGAACTCAGCTGTTGCACGACCACCCGCTATTCGATACCGTAGACTCTACACCACGTCGCCCCGTTTTGATATAGGATTCGCGGAGCCAGATTCGACGACGGAACCCAGAACGATACCAACGGCAGTATTACTGTAAGAATATAATAATTTGAGAAGGTGAGTTGCCATGTTTCTTCTGCGTCTTCGTCTTTCTCTTTTTCGTCGTCGCAAGCGTTTCCTGCGTTCCCACGGCAGTCGACTATGATATGGATTGCTGCCATCCCTATTTCGCGGCCCATGATGATGATACACAACCGGCTTGAGAAGAGAGAGAGAGAGAGAGCGAGAAAGAGAGAGAATGGATATATGGATGGACGAAAAGGAAGATGCTTGAACCCACGTGCCATATCAGAGAGTGCTTGCTACTGGTGTCTTCTTTCGCGGCTTTGCCCGTCGCTGGCTTGATCGTTGATCATTGATCTCGACCTTGACTACGGTGACACCAGTAGCGACATCACGCTCTCTGAATGCCGTGTGGATGTGGTATGCCTGGATGGCCTCGAATTTGACCAAGTACGGATTCACGACTCTACACCGCCTCCCCAGGGCCAATTGCCCGTTATCCGTTGCAATTCGGCATCTGGATAGCCACCGGCTGCCTCCCAAGTGCGTCATGCACTGCACAGCAGCTTCTCGGTGGAAGCGGCAACCCAGACTGTTACGGAAGCTGCCACAAAAAAAAAAGTCGCCTGTCCACCAAGCCAAAGCCCTAATCACGCTTGGCTTGAAGTATCGGCGTATGGCAAGCCCGACAGAGGGCAACTACACCGTGCCTGGGAATATTGCCCGTAGAGCACACCTGCCTCCAAAGTCCTATCTGGTCATCGCGGCTTCCTGCTTCAAGTGCCCTTGCTTAGTTGCAACCTGGGCTTTGCTGCACCTGCGGATAACGACTGCTATTGTCTGGTCGAAGCTGCCGTTCAATGCCAGCTGTCCCTTGTACCGCCACTCTTTCTACTACCGGCATTCCTCGCGGCCAAACCCAGCCTCCCAACTCTTCCACATCCACCATCATCTCTCTACTTTCATCAACATCGCTTTTTGGACGTAACCTACCGCATGGTACTACGTTCTCTGTACACATCACAACTTGGCTGCCTCGTCTTATTCGGTCGAGGACGCCTGCGCAGTGCTTTTTTTCTGTTTCGACCATAGTTGTTAAGCTCCCGTTACTGACCATCGCTCGATCAGTAGTCAAGATGCACAGCAAACAGCTTGTTTCAGCCGTGACGGCTCTCGGCCTTGTTTCCGGTAAGTTGAACGTCTCCAATGACAATTGCGAGCACTCGACACTAACATGTTTTGCGTAGCTGCCGCTGCTGTCGGATGCAGAGACGACCCGGTTGAGATCAGAAACCAGGAGGACGCGACCCAGGTTGCGGACTGCGAGATCATCACTCACGATGTCGTCTTCGACGTTATGGCTGGCCCCACAATCAACCTCAGCGGCGGTGTTTTGACCGAGATCAAGGGTAACTTCGTTGTTAAGAACAACGGTATGATCCAGAACCTCGCTTGCGACTCGCTGCAGACCATTGGCGGTTCCTTCCAGTTGAACAATGTCACGTCTCTTACCTCCGTCAACTTCCCCCACCTTAAGGAGGTTGGAGAGATCGACTGGGTTACCCTGAGCAAGCTTCCTGAGCCCACCTTCGGCTCCCCCGGTATCACCAAGGCCAAGGCCGTCAAGATCTCGGACACCTTCATCGAGAACCTTGATGGCATCAACGTGCAGGAGCTCAATGACATGGACATCAACAACAACCACCGGTTGACCAGATTCTCTACCAGCATCAAGACCCTGAGCAACGTTCTGAGAGTCAACGACAACGGCCTCAACCTCACCATGGAGATGCCCAACCTTGAGTGGATCGCCAACATGACCATTGCGAACGTCAGCTCTTTCTCCGTCCCCTCCCTGAACACCGTCAACGGCTCCATGCGCTTTGACTCCAACTACTTCACCACCTTCCTCGCTCCCAACCTCACCGAAATCCAGGATGGAGACTTGTCCTTCGTCAGCAACCCCTACCTTAAGAACATCTCAACCCCTCAGCTCAAGAGTGTCGGCGGTGGTTTCACCATTGCCAACAACACCGATCTCACCAAGATCGACGGCTTCAACTCCCTGAAGAGCGTCGGTGGTGCTATCTTAATGCGTGGTTCTTTCGATGACATCGAGCTGCCCGATATCGACAACGTTGTTGGCACAGCCGAATTCCTCAGCACAGAAGACATCGAGGACTCCTGCGGCAAGCTGAAGGGCCTGAGTGGCAACGTCGTCCAGGGTGGTGTCACTGCTTGCACTGGTCACGTCGCCTCAGCGAACAACAGCACCGGCTCTGATGTTGGCGATGCCGGCAGCTCCGGTAACGGCGACAACGCTGCTTCCCTCGCTAGTGCTAGCATGTCTACTGTATTCACCCTGGCTGCTCTCGGTGGTTTAGTTGCTACCTTCTTGTAAGCTCGGTGAGCGGGTTTCACGATGAATGGTGGAGTTGATCGGGTTTTCTTTTAGTGTCACTGAATTGTTGTCAATTGATCTGCCTGTTTTTGCGACTGGAGTTGCTACGTACAGGAATTCTCTAGACTTAATACGGACGCATGTGTTACCTCCCAATTCATGACTCTACTTACACCCCCAATCCTGCATCAGTGACTGTTATGACTCGACGTTAGAATCACGCCTCTCATCCCTCAATTCCACTTAAGACACACACCATCCCTTCCATGCCTTGCATGCCTTGCAACCCCAATTTCCTTTGTCAATGCTGCGTTTCGCTTTTTTTTCTATTTTCAGTGTTTATTAAGACATCTCATGTCGATTACCTCTTTACCCGTTTTTGAAGGAGGAAGGCAGGCAGGCAAAAAAGGGAAGGGAAAGGGAAAAAGGGAGAAACCAAACAAATTCTCATTGATACCACCCTTGAAAACTTTTATGTACACTAGCAAGCAAGCAAGAAAGAAAGAAAGAGGGTTATCATCACTACCTACGTAGATACGTACTTAATTGAGTTACTGCTACTTATTTTTTGTGGTTCTTGATATTGAAGTGAAGACGAGTGGGATTGGAGATGTTGTGTCGTGGTGGGTTTGGAGGTTTGTATTGGTCTGGTTTGATATGGTGAGGTTTGCTTGGTACGGTTTTCGGGTCATATGTCAGTTTTGTTCGGACAGTTAAGTAATCTAAGTGCATGAGTCGAGGAGAGTTTCGGGCTCTCCCGGTGGCGAGGAGGTAGGCTGTTTGTATTGGGATGTATAGTTGTTGTAGATATGGATCGTGTGTACATCAAGCTGTCAGCGTATCTACTAGAGGTTCCACCGTTGTGAAGAACGGGCCGGTGAACCCTTTTTTGGCATGTCACGCTATGGCTGGTAGACTCTAGAAACCAGATCGGTAACGGGTGGGCTTGACGTTTCAGAGGTTTGTTTCACGGTTTTTTATTTGAAACTATGTGAGGCTGGTAGGTATAAGAATGATTGTTTGGGAGGTTGAGATGGTGAGTTGTCTTGTCTCATCTTCGTGAAGCGTATCGTTGACGGTTGATGAAAGCAAACTGACGGATACGGGTGGTAGATAAATAGGTAGGTAGGTAGTGAGATTGAGAGAGATGAGCATAGATGGGACGAGATGGAATCAAATGGGAATGAAGCTAGCTGTGATATTGATAGGGGTATCTTTGCACACGTTATCATTCTCCCTGGCCTCTCCCTCGTGGCACGTCCGGTAAGCAACTCGGACATGGACGACATATGTCGTAGGACCGGAGCAGTGTTTCTCTGTCGATCCTTTTCTACGTCCGTGACACGACGTATGGGGTGGGAAGGAGTAGTACCTAGATGATTTGTCCAAAACTTCCTGCGTCTACTTGTTCATTCGTAGATGCGCTTGTCGAACTTATCGGGGTCGTAGTACTGTGGTACGATGGCGTTTCCGGCAAAGATACGACCATCGAGAGCATTGACTGCCTGTTGCGTTATTTGTAGTTAGTGGCTGTCCTGTTGTAATTTTATATGCCCTTGAGGACGAATGTGGAAAAGGTGAACGGGAAGACGAATGGGGAGAAAAGGGGGCTCAGAACGCAGGACGTGACTAGAGATGTAAAACGTACCCTCAACGCAGAGACTTGATCCGTAAATTTGATAAACACCCTCCGGCCCTCAATATCAATATGTAACCGCTCAACACGGCCGTATTTATCACCGCACTCCTCACCAATCTCCTGACCAAGCCCGTTCTCCATTTCGCCTTGCAAGTCATCCATGCCGTCTAACATGTTTCGTAGCACAATGACATTGCTCATAGGGCCGAACTTGCCAGCACTGGTGGACGTCGAGGACGATGTGCCCGCACCCGTCTTAGATCCTATGATCTTACCACGACCCCCTGGCTCGGCCCAGCCTCCACCCTCAGCATCTGACTTTTTCTTCCTCTTCTCAACCTGCACTCGCAGGGGTTGAAGAATACCACTCCCTTCCGCACCGAGACCTTGACCCTTCGACCACCCATACTTGGACATCAGACGAGCGGCGAATCCCTTCTGACCCGGCCTATTAGTCCGTGGTGCAGAGGTTTCGTCCTCGACTGTAGTCGGTTCTGGAGGCACATATTCGGCTTCGTCGTCCTCATCCAGGTCCATAGAATCTGACGTTGTTTGTTCTTGGACTGGTGGTTGAGGTTGTACATAACGGACGGGCTCACGAGATATGGCTGTGGAAGATGATGGCTCAGGTTGCGGTGGCGGGGGAGGTGGAGGAGGTGTAGATGCCAGAGACTGGGGTGGGGGAGGTGCCTGTCCCTGAGACATGGCTAGACGACGTGCATATGCATCGTCGCCGGTTTTGTCGTCGGGCAAGGGTGCGTGTGGTGGTGAGGGCGGTGGAGGTGCAAAGGAATATGAATCTGGCGGTGCAAACTGGTCTGTAGAGCAAACAAGTCAGCAAACAACTCCCATCCAGATGCGGCTCTCCAATCATATGTCGGGGACATACTGTTAACAGGACGATGGTCTTCCTCCTCTTCACTGTCCCAACTATCCTTCTCACGTTCACGCCGGCGGTGCTTGTATAGCAATGCTTTCCACTCCTGTACTTCGCGTACTTTTTCGTCGCTCCATAGATACTCGTCAACATTAGTCGGCCGGGAAGGGTCATATATCTCATCCCAATCCGTTTCGGCAGGCACAGCCTCAAGCTTCTTCTTCTTTTTCCGACGGCCACCCCGTGCTCTCTTCTCTGTCATCCCATACATGTACTCGTCTTCCTCGTTCGCGGCCCAGTCGGCTAACGAGCTCTTGGGAGGGGCGGCACTCGTACCATTGCCTCCCTTTATCGAGTCGGCGGTAGAAGAGCTCGAAACATTACCGGCAGCAGGGAGGACCTTTGGGAAGGCGGCTTTCGGCTTCTGGATCTTCTGCTGAGGTCGTCGGATCTGTGGTTGTGGTTGGAAGCGCAAAGCTGAGGCGACGGGCTTTTTCGCAGCTTCTTGCTCCTTAGCAGCCTCGAGAGCTTCTTGCGACACCACGGGCGCGCGTGAGATTGATCCTGGAGCATTCGTTTCGGGATCGAGCAGATTGGCATAGAGAGAGAGACCTCCACCCGCTCTTGGCGGAGGCGGATCGGAAGCCATTGAGATGTATGCGTTCGTCGATTCTCGGCTTTTGCTATCTCGTTAATAGTCCAGACCGGTATTTTTGATATTGGCGACTTGGATTCAGAGGACTTGGTGTCTCTCAATAGTGAGACAGGAACATGAAGACGTGGAGTTGCTTGTCCAGTGGTCGAAAGCTTGCGGGCATGCGACTCTATGATTTGCGCTGGAATGTCGACACGACGCTAAGGCATACATAATGTGGAGACGCGAGCTTCCTTCTCCCTGCGCCGGCGACCGGCGACACGCTCGTGCCTGAGCGACGTAAGCCGGGTAACGTCAATGACCTGCATACTACTACCAGAACAGGTTAGTAGCTGTATTTGACGGGAAACTAGAGGCCGTTTTCATGATTGGTCGCTGACGATGATCCGCAAGCTCAATTTAACCTGATATAACAATAGACACACCAAGTTCTCACTTATACAGTAAATGCTTCTATCAAGCTTCGCGGAGTGTTGCAAAGACTGAAATAACTTGATCTGACTGGCTCTTCTGTAGGAAAGTGGGTCAGAAAGGCCCCTCGTTATCAGGGTAGTCCCGAGTTTCGATCCTCAAGTGAAATATTCGTTTAACAAGAATAACGAGAACGGAGTCCCTCCTCGGACATTCTGTGCGCCTCCGGCACATTGTCCCGTAAGTCCGTAAGTGAAAGCCATGATATGCAAGGGATGTTTGAGGCTCGACACTTTTCTTTTACGATCTTACCTCGTCTTATGTTGGTAATGTATAAGATGAGGAATTATAGCGGAAACGAGAGGTAGCGTGACATTGAGGCGAGTGTCCGGATTGCACTGGCTGGCATTGCGACAAAGATGCCACCTCAGGCGCGCGAACTACATCATCGGTGGCCACCCGCGCTTTCCCCTAAGGCGCGATTTGAGACTTTGGCCGGGTTTAGAAAAGCGAGCTTTTGGCCTGCGACTCTGTCTGTACTTCCTTCCTTCGGACGTACTGACCTCGCATACACGGATATTGATGGATATGGCTATGACTCTTCTGTGTACGTAAGCAAGATAAAGTCTCAGTCTAGGTCCAAGTCGGACACTTCCTCGGCGATGGGATCCGGGGCTCTTCTGCTAACGCTCATCACGCAATAGTCAGAGCAGAATAATCAGGCTGACCACCGGCGTTTCTCTGCGAGTCTGATTCATTCTTGCGCCGGATAGGTACCAACACCCTTCCGTTTGCTCTCTTCTTTCTTTCTCTGTACCATTTAGGTGTTAGATCTCAGTTATAGAAAGACTTTCTTCTTCCTGGATTTGTTCCTGTTCTTTGTTTCTTCTCATCTTCAAGAATCTCACCCGCTGCGATGGCGACTCTTAAGAGCTCGATCAACGGCGCCGGCTCGTCCGTCGCCGTCATCATCCCCTCAAAGTCAACAGCCTTGACTGTGACCTACCAAAACCTCCTCGCTGACTGCTTGTCATTCCAGCGCAAGCTCGCAGCTCTCGGCGTCTCTCATGCCTCGCCAGTCTCCATAGCCGTTGTCAACTCGTACGAATTCATTGTCTCATTCCTTGCTACCTCATGGCAGCGCGCAATTGCTGCGCCTTTGAACCCTGCCTACAAGCAAGCCGAGTTTGAGTTCTATATCGATGACATCAAGTCGGCCTTGGTGTTGGTGCCAAAGGGCGCATATGCCGCGAATGCGCCCTCGGTGAAGGCCGCTAAGAAGTTCAATGCTGCCATCGCCGAGTGCTATTGGGATGCTGAGAAGAAAGAGGTTGCGCTGGACGTAAAAGATCTTGGCCAACTTAAGGGCGCGAAGCAGTCCGCTCTCTTAGAACCCCAGCCTGACGACGTTGCGCTTGTATTACACACGAGGTAAGGCGATGAGTATTCGGGGCGCATCACGGGGTAGTCCGCTGACATGGTCGTTCGTATAGCGGCACCACATCGAGACCGAAAGTTGTATGTTTGAAATCGCATAATCTTGGAGTAGCAGCCGACTGACTGCTACCATCAGGTTCCCTTGACGCACCGCAATCTGACGCGGACAATGAGTGAGCTTGTTTCTGAATGCGCCTCACGGCGTGATCACTGCAAACATGAATAGGACTGATATGACACCTAGAAAACATCCAAAACACATACCAGCTCACTGCCCAGGACCGGACCATGCTTGTCATGCCCCTGTTTCACGTCCACGGCCTTCTCTGCGCTCTTCTGGCACCCCTCTTCTCGGGCGGTTCCATGATCGTCCCTACGAAGTTCTCGGCATCTGAGTTCTGGCGAGACTTCATCACGCACGGGGCGAATTGGTACACGGCTGTGCCGACTATTCACCAGATCCTGCTGAAGAGTCCAGTGCCCAACCCGTTGCCCAAGATTCGCTTCATTCGCTCTTGCTCATCACCATTGTCGCCCACCGCTTTCCACCAGCTGGAGAAGACATTCAAAGCCCCTGTTCTCGAGGCTTATGCCATGACAGAAGCCGCGCACCAGATGACATCGAACCCCCTACCTCCCGCAAAGCGGAAGCCCGGTACTGTGGGACTGGGTCAGGGTGTCGATGTGAAGATTCTGAACGACGCAGGTGATGAGGTGCCCCAGGGCAAGGAGGGCGAGATTTGCATCCGTGGTGAGAACGTGACGAAGGGATACTTGAACAATGCCACGGCCAATGCGGAAGCGTTCACAAAGAGTGGCTACTTCCGCACTGGTGACCAGGGCAAGAAGGACGAGGACGGCTATGTTATCATTACGGGCCGTATCAAGGAGCTCATTAACAAGGGTGGTGAGAAGATCAGCCCCATTGAGCTTGACAACGTCTTGACGACTCACCCGGCCGTGGGTGAGGCCGTGAGCTTTGCCATCCCTGACGAGTTGTATGGTCAGGAGATTGGTGTTGCCATCGTTCTCAAGGCCGGCGCGAAGTTGACGGCCAATGAATTGAAGGCCTTCATGGGTGAGAAGTTGGCCAAGTTCAAGACGCCCAAGAAGGTCAGTTTCTCCCCCTCGGACTGCGAACTCAATTGTGTTGAGACGTGTGAAGGAGCGTTGTTTGTGCTGACACTCATCCAGATCTACTTCACCGAAGTCATGCCCAAGACCGCGACGGGCAAGATCCAGAGACGCATTGTTGCGGAGACGATGCAGAAGCAGGAGAAGCCAAAAGCAAAACTGTAAGAACCAACATTCGGCAGATCAAAAAAGAGTTATTTGCGCGTACCATATATAGACGGGTTTGGATACAAACGCTGCAGCCAAGAGCAACCACCTTTGGTATCAAATCACATTGTGACTTGCCAACGCGATGACGCTGGCCGAGCGCTTCGGTTACGTACATAAGGTGATTCACTTTACATACATACATCGTACATAAATTCACGGTGCCCCTCGGTTCGTTGATCAGAAAGACCGCGTCCTTCTCGTGTTCTTGTTCCTCTCTCTGAAGTTCGTGAATCTATCTGCCCATCTCATCTCATCATCTCTCAACAGTTCATCAACGTGGAAAGCAAAACAAAATGACCGCCCCCAGACCCGCAAAACGTCTGACCCGCAAAGACCACAAATTCATCCTCCGGCTCTACTACGACGAGAGCTACACGCGGGCCCAGATCGCGCAGTGGACCCAGTACTCGCGTTCACAGATCCAACGCGTCATCCTGCGACATGCCAGGAAGCAGCAGCGCCGGTCGACGAGGCTTCGATTGGAGCGTATGAGACACGTGGAACGAGGGTTAGTTAGCACGTTATCTTTCTCTCCACCCCCTTTCAATCCAATCCGCCTAGCATGATATTGATATTCTTGCCACGACAGTGAACTCGACGCCATTGACGGCGATCTAGTCATTGCCATGTTGGAACACATGGATGATATCCTCCGGCATAACGGCTACGCGGACCAGATCGGTACCTGGCGAGCCAACTTGTCCGCGGAGTCGGAGAAACGACTGAAACAAATGGTCATCGACCACATTGGGAAGGATGGCGTCGTGAGGCTCCTTGCTACGATGTCGAATCATCGATTGCTCATGCATAAGCTTCGAAAAGTGAAAGTTGAGAGTGATGTGGAGGATGGGATGGATGTTGACGAGTCTGATTCGGGGAGTTTGGGGAAGTGATGTGTGAAAAGGGGTTGGCGCGCTGTCCCAAGTTGGTGTTGTTGCTTCGAAGGATGGTATGATGATGGCTACGACACATAAAGAGGCACTTGTTACGAGGATCGAAAGTTATATAAAACGAATGTGGGTTTTCATATTGTCTGAAAGATCACTTGCCCTGCTTATTGCTGGCAATCCAATATGTCCACCAACCCCAATGGAATGATACAAGTGGGCAGTCCTTCCTCCCTCCTGGGACTCCTGTGCAAGTCGCGTGCAGCCCCACATCACCAATAGCCCAGAACGAATGAAGGCAAGTCTTCCTCCTGTCCGATTATATCCTATGACCACAAACCCATTCCTCTGCCGGAGAGATAGGGGGTATACGAGTTGCTTGCAGGCCAACATTTCCAATGACTCAAAACGAATGGGGGCAGTTTTCCTCCTGTCCGACGAGATCCCGTCGAGGAACTCGTATGTCCTCTGACCTCATAACAATCAATCTGGCGGAAGGACCGGGGGTGTGTCAGTCGCTTGCGTTCTCACACGTCCAAGGGCCCAAACGGGCGGTGCAGGTGGACGAAACTCTCTCTCCCGGGGAGCAATTCGGTGTCTCGGTAAGGGAGGAGGTCGTACTTTGCGGTTGCCTTGCAAGCTTGGACCAGTAGCTCCGGTTGACGAGTGGGTGTTTCTTTATCCAGACCAAACCAGATATTGTAGCCTTCATACGGCAGTTTGGCTGAGAATTGCATGCCGGGAACGGATGTAGGCATGACTGCCAGGACATCGTCGCCAAAGAGCGTCTTCATCATGGGCAACGCTTCGTACGCCTGCGGCAGCCCGCCGGGATGGCAGACTGGCATTCCGATTCCGACCCTATTCAGCTTCACCCCAGACTACAGGCCCCGCCGCCGTCTCTGGAGGTGCCGGATTGAGTGCTCGTAGCAGCCCGTTTGTTCCAGGGTATATTCCCCGTTCATTTCGTCAATGATTTTGTGCATTGGTACAACCAAAAGAATGGCACAGTTGAATTTCGATCTGCGGCAAAGCCTTGGACTTTGAGTGCTTCTGCATGGAGAGGACGGGATGGGGATGGGGCAGAGGTCTGACCGACAGATGACTGTCGGCCAGGAGGTATCAACCGATTGACCGTTCACCGCTAATACCGTTGTTTGTGTTGGTTGACCGACGGTTTATTGTATTAAATTTATAATTACGGTTGAAAAGTTTTATAATTTAGAACGGTTGGTTGAACCTCACTGACCGACCGCCAACGGACTCAAATCTTTCGGGACTGATCGACCAATATCCCAAAAATACGGCTATCCATTCACTGGCCGGCGGTTGGCCCTCTAGGCTCTGGGTGAGGGGGGCGGTGTTGGTGGTGGCCGGGGTGGCCGGGGTGGCCGTGGCAGGTCGTTGACGACGATGAAGCCGGGGGGCTTCGCGTTGCCCTGGGGCCCAGATGTCGTTGTGACGGTTGTTGCGGAGGTGAAGTAGGCAGTTGTGAGCATGATTAAGATATGAATGTTGATCAACGATATGGTTGATGTCAGGGGTTGACTGTTGATTATGCTGGCTTTGTGCTTGTCGGAAATGGTTGTGCGTGCTGGATGTAAACAAAGGTACGTTGCCAGTCACAGGACGGATCAAGATCTCATCAGGAGGGGGATGGTAAAAGAGTAGAAATCTCGGGGCACAGAGGGGGCCATGCCGGCCTATTTATACACGAAGACATGGTGACAATTCATATGTACTTCGCGGGAAACGCTGATTCTCTGATTTAGACTCGACCACGGCAGTGCAGAAGTGCAGAAATGCAAATATGCCTACCTCAGATTACAGTGGGCTACGACATATACGTAAAGTACGTCCATCTTGGAAGGGCAGTCGCCGAGAGGGGTACTTGAACGTAGGAAGGGGCATTGTGCGCGGCACCACGAGCTTAGTAACCTCCTGGCTGGAGTCTGTACGATTAGTCCTGCTTCTTCCCTTCTACATCATTGCTACACTGGAAAGGAACTTCAGGACGATGGAAGGTGCATGAGACAAGAAGCAGGAAAGCCTGGAAGGTACCCCTGGTGGGAGGTAGGAAGCTTCCTGCGTGAGTGCTGTGGAGGACAAGGACAGGAAGACCATGTAAAACATCTGTAGGAGTCCTAGCCAGAAGAGATAGAAAGACAACACAACTCTACTCGCTATACCGAGTTTCTGATCTTCACCTCGTTTCCTAACTTTTCTGGTATCATCAATATACCTGCCACCCACTATACTTGGAATCTCGTCCCGTTTTCTGGTTTCGGTCACGGAAAGATTGAAGAAATTACACTTTAACGAGATGCACTTCTGCGTAGCTGCACGTCCGCATGTCGGGCATATCAGGGCGCGAAATGTTGTTTTCGAATAGTTTAGGAGATAGAGTTACCATGAGCAACCCAAAAAAAAAAGTAAACAAAGTTCTTGAACAGGAAGGGTCACCTCGGCGTGTACAAGTAGGAAGACGTCACAGGGAACACTACGTCATGCCGAAGCCGCAGCAGCGAGATCGTCTCGTTAGTGTAAGTTCCCTTGACAGGGATCAGAGACTTTGCAGAGAACGATGTTATGCACCACACGAGGTAAATGGTAATATGGTTCGCCATTCGGCATTCTACCGACTGAAGAGCTTGCTGTGAACAACTGGTTAATGCTTTCGTTAGATTTCTTGTCGTAGGCTTGACTCTGAAGCGCGTTATTCCGCATCTCAGGGTACATACGTTAGTAGGTGAAGGTACCCGGGGATCCCTCACGCCCAAGGTTCGTCTCACCTCGGTTATTGATTGCTCTGACGCGGGGGGTTCAGACAACGGGCATAGAGCATCATGAAACCTACTCGATCGTACGAATTACAATTACCAAGTTACTGTAGTAAGCAGCCAATATCAAAGAGTCAAATGACAGTTCCCTTCGGAAGAACAAGTTACCTGAAGAACATCGTATGTGTAGGCACGTATAAGTGAAATCGGCGATAACAAAGAGCCGCCCCGGCAATTTAGCCCAGAGCTAGGCAGGTCGACGATAACTCCGTAACCCGTAGATAACCGTGTCATGTCAAGTCAACCGTAATCCGTACAACCATTGGTAATCCGTAGCCCTACAACAACCACTCTCACCACCTTTCACTCTCCCCCATGGCATCCTTCCGAACCCGTCTCCCCTCCCTCCTCACCCCCAGAATCAGAATCGTCCCGCAAAGACCCAACTACTTCGCCTTCGCAAACAAGATGTCTTCCGCTGCCGGTGCTAAAGTCGAGTGGCTTGTCGTCATCCCCGATAAGCCGGGTATGCAGGCGAAGCGCCTGGAGGTGCGCGCGTGAGTATTACCGTTTACTTACTACATATCTTACAGATCGAGGAGGAGAAGAGCCAAGCTCGGTTCTTGCTATATGGATACTAACAACCTCAAAGAGAGCATCTCACCGGCGCTAAGCAGCTCACAGACGCTGGTTTCATCAAGTCAGGAGGTAAGCCTACTACTCTCACAGCACCAGACTCATGATCCACGGTCATATAACTAATCGCATGACAGGCCCCATCTTCAATGAGAAGCCCGAGGGCGCCGACCCCAACAAGTTCAGCTTCTACGGCAGCACTCTGGTCTGCATTGGATCTTCAAAGGAGGAGGTTCTCGAGAAGCTGAGCAAGGACATCTACGTTGCATCCGGTGTTTGGGATCTCGAGAAGGTGAGTTTTTATGGGTTTTTATTTTATTCAATTCATCCCTATGATATAAAAACTCAAGGGGCAAAACAGTGCCCTTCTGTCCTTTCATCCTGACCTCCTGTTCCTCTCTTTGTGAACAATGTATACTAACAATGGTATCTGACTCACAGGTGCAAATCTGGCCCGTAAGTCTACCACTTTCCCGACCGCTTTTACTGTCAGTGACCCTGCTAATCCATTTGGCAACGCGTAGGCCAAGTATGTTCTGTGAGAAACGTAACTCATGGGCCGGTAAAGGAAGAGGGTATCTACTGTCCGTATCCTACCAGTATAGACAGCAGGTCATTACACAAAACTCAACCCATGCATGCGTCCAAGACATGCCTGGTAAACAACTAGTTTCTGTCCATGACCACAACTCTCGAGGTGCCGGGTTTGACCCCAGCGATGAGGATAGTAAACGGCCGCAAGTGATGCAACGGAACCGTCTCTTCCGGCCAAATGAAGTCGTACTAATACCACCTTTAATGGTTCATGAAAACCTCGATCAGGGGCGCACAGCTGGTCGTGGCTCCTATGAACGCTATGAATGTGCCGCTCCAAAGCTACGTAAACGTGTTACGTTCACGAATTAGGCGTGTGTGATGGCGAATCTTCGACGGCGATTCTGAGTTCGTAGTTGAGGTCGAAACATTCAGATAGGAGCTCCATGACACTGCCTTGGCCCTCTGGAATATCCTCACCAACCATGAACTTCCCATCGACTTTCATGTTATCAATCGAATTGAGCTGCCATCGGGGTCAGTATAATCCACGAAACGGGCTGGATTACTTGGACAAACTCACCTTCATGCTGTACGGATACAGCTCACGGACCGAACTAACACCGCCACTATTCTTCACCTCTACGAGGCACCGCTTCAACGTCTGCAGTTGGTTGTAGATTGGCAGCAATGCCTCAGAGACCGGCTCCGATGAAATCATGAGATGGTAGATGTAGCCATATGACCGTCGAATGAGATATAGCAGTGTCTATATTTCAAAAGTCAATAAAACTTTGTCTCATATGGGCTCTGCAGAGAGAATACATACCCGCTGGACGTAGAGCTCGGCGGGCTTTCCCTCGTCGTCAATCCAATTGCCGTCTACTCGACTCTCATCGATCTTGTCAAGCTCCCGTTGAAAGTCGTAGAGGTCAGTCTCTCGCAGAGACCAGGCTTGCGTAAGGGATAACTTGTCGAGCTCGTTCCGAATATTGATGAGAACATCATAAGTCGGCTTCCACTTGTCTGGAATCTTGCCGCCCCTAATGAATAGAATAGAATAAGTAAGAGATCGAATGTTATATGGCAAATAATAGATGAACTAACCGTTCCAGTAGGAGTCCTGTATACGCCTGGCATCTGGCTAATAAGGCGGAAATTTCGTCGCTTCCCCGCAGAACATTTCCATCATCGTCGACAAAGTTGCCGTCTTTTCTCAATTCGTCAATCTCCTTCAGTTGTGCTTCAAATTTGTGGATATCCTTCGGTGAGAACTGAGTAGGACCTGTTAGCAGCGATTGAGGAATGCATAGGACAAAAAATTGCCCACCTTAGACTTGGTATTGATAATAGCCATCTGTCTGATGATAGAAACCAGTCTCTCTGCAGTAGATCTGAGGGGCTCCGCAAGATAATCCACCTTCTTCTGAAGTTTCGCGAGGGATGCACGGCACCGTTCAATGCGACCTGCGATTAGAGCCTCAAGCCAGGGAGTGGATTCGGCTGTGGGATAGTTTTTCACTATTCCTGACAGATGCTTGAGGGTATGCGACATGCTCTCAAGATCCTTAGCTGAGAATATGTCGGCCTCGGTCAGATGATCCAAGAGTCGCTTGATCGTCGAGGTCAATGCATAAGCTGCAGGAACCTCATTATTCCGGCCAATAGTCATGAAGAATAGTGATAGTAACTGAAAGCAGCTATCGACGACTCGGTCAACTGTATGGATTGTTAGTGAGCGGGCGTTCCCGCTTTAAGCCAGCAATAGTGACTCGGTGAGAATATGTAATCACAGACCTCTGTTCTCTTCCACATTCTTTCCCTTCCGAATGTCATGGAGATGCTTAACCTGCTGGATAGTCTCATCGTAGAGACTCATGACATCCTGGGAGCGGATATAAGTGGTGCGGTCCAGCTTGCGCAGCAGTAGCTGGTCCCGAATGACAACGAGCTTCTCCAGAACTTCCATCTCCCCCTTGTCCTGGGGAGCCGGGATCTTGGGCGTATCCATGGTATCGATGTATTGATTCGCCTGCGTCTGTGATAGATGCTGAGTGCCTCTTGCTGTTATATCGATATCGATGTCGATGTCGACGGTGATACTGACGTTGATGTTGAATGTACGAGTAGAGGTATGATGAGTGATGAACGTAGTGTGGAGATATGCTTACGGCTGAGTCGAGGTTGGAGAGATGTAAGATAGTATGACTTAGAAGAAGAGGGAGTAAACAATAGCGCACGATGCCGGCACCAGTCGAAAGCTGATAGCAGGAAAAAGAAAGTTTTAGCCCCTCTCGTCCGGTCGCGTCGTTTCTTGTTCTCAGATGGCAGTCGCAGTGTGCTGACGTAGAAGTCGAACCTTGGTCGGCATTAATAATCACGGATATTAGATGGCCACCATCATGCGATTCGGAGTCACGGGTTATGTGAACTGCGAACTTCCAGCTTACAACAAAAACCACACCACAAGCTGCTGCTGGTTTTCGTCGCCTCGTGACTTGGAGATAATCGTATAGATGACGAAGAGGCGTCAAGCTGCACAAAGGGGGTTGTTTTGAAGGAATCTCTTACTTATGCTCGTCAGGAATCCTGAACCGATGCCAGGATGCTGCTTGCGATCGACTGCTGTCCGGATTACGGAATAGAGCTTCCAACAAGTTCAGGGATCACGACCGCATAGCGTAACATTGATGGTGGGGAAGTCAAGTCAATAAAACCGCCTGCGTAAATTGCTATGGGCAACTTTGGCCCGCCGAGCCGGCGTCGTAGCGCAGACCGGAGATCGCCATACAAGCATGGAACTGGGTATCTGCATGCTGTTTAGCAGCAAGTGCTTTAACGGGTGCACACTAACGCTGTGGGTACCGATACTTGGCTATACCTATCCCGACACTAGCTCCGCAGTGGCTGCGTTCGTACCACTGGGTAGCTCATCCACGCTAGTCACGGCTAGCCCCATAAATGAGTGGAGCCATGGGCGGACCAACCGGCGACTCGTTTTTCCCTTCGCTCTAGCCCTACATTTCCGCCCACCAAAAATTTCCATTCCATTGACCAAGCGACCTGCTTCGGGTAATTAATCTATCTCCAGAGCGCAAGACAACACCATCTTCGAGGCGTCCCATCCTGCCAATTCGCATCAGACAACACATCCTCCCAGTCGTCCACACCCACCACCGTGAAAATGTCGATTGCTGAACGCGCCTCGGCTTACGCCGCTCTCATCCTCGCCGATGACAACGTTGATGTCACTGTGAGCGCTCCCCGAACAGACCGTCCTGCCCCTCCTCGCATCTTCGCAGCACGCGAACGCTTCCGCAGCGGCGGGGAGGATACACGTAAACGAGCGGCCTAGTTTCTAACATACTCTTCTCTCACAGTCCGACAAGTTGAACACCCTCATCAAGGCTGCTGGTGTTCCTGAGGTTGAGCCCATCTGGACTCAGCTCTTCGCCAAGGTACGCACGAAAGACTTCCACGATTCTGGACAAACGCGAGGAGGAACGCAGATTCGCTGATACTAGGGGAAATATAGGCTCTTGAGGGCAAGGACATCAAGGACCTCCTCAGCAACGTCGGCTCCGGTGCTGGTGCCGCCGCCCCCGTTGCTGGCGGTGCTGCCCCTGCTGCCGCTGCCGCCGCTGAGGCCGCTCCCGAGGAGAAGAAGGAAGAGGGTACGTTTTCCCGTTCATATTACAATCACCGCTATTATCACTTTGCATCTCAAGGTGCATCCCGCGCCGCGTGTGGATATGCTGACAACCGCTGCAGAGAAGGAGGAGTCCGACGACGACATGGGCTTCGGTCTCTTCGACTAAACTGGTTTCGTTACGACAAATTCTTCCCTTTGTACTTCAGATGCATGGTTTGGGGTTCCATACACCATTAGGTGTGGCGTGAGGGGGGCACTACTATAGGGATGCTTAGGGCAAAAATTCCTTCGGTCATAGGTTTAAAATGACAACTGCTTTTGCAACGACCATCCCGCAGCAGAGGGTCTTGTAGAGCTCGGCTCAATGCCCCCATTTACGATGTGATTGCGATCGAGGACCTGAAATCTGGTGTCGCTGGCCTTAGGACCGAAAAAAGAAGTATCTCGGAATGGAACTGGCGGTTCTCTACATGCATTACATACGAACTGTTTTACGTATGATCCGAGATCATCGCCTACCACAATGATTATGGAACCACAAATCTATTCGTCAAGCCCACAACCGCGCATACATTATTGTGATTGCTGTCTTATGATTTTCCTTGGTACATATCTGCTGCGACTTATAGCAACGACTTATTGCACGATGAGAGCTGCGCTAGGGACTAATCCTGCCTCCTTGAGTGTCTTGCCCATATCCGCGGGTCCCTCGAAGACCTTGCGAGGGAAGTTCTGGACGAACTTGGTCACCGTCAAGCCGTTCTCCATTTCCAACATCTGAGCAACCTCGAATAGGGTCGTCTCAACGGGCAAGGTCTTCATGACGTTTCCGCCGGAAGTCTGCAAGCGCAGACGGGCCTCACTATGATTGGCAGCAGGACGCGACGGGGCAGCAGCCGGAGCGGCGGCGGCAGGGGGCGCCACACCCTCTCTGGCAGCCTTCGCCTGCTCGGCCTTGCGACGACGCTCCTCCTTGTCTGCTTCAATTCTGGCCTTGATGCGCTTCTTCGCCTCGATGTCGTCGGCCTTCTCCTGGCGCTTCTTGGCCGCCTCCTTGATCTGCTCCTTGCGCGCTAGCTCCTCCTTAATGTCCTGTGACTCCTGCGTAGCCTTCTGACGGATTTTCTAAAAAACAGTCAGTATGAAGATAACAAGGTAATGGATTAAAATACGCACTTCATTCCGCTTGGCTTCCTCCTTCTCCGCAAGTGCCTGGTTAGCCCGCTTGGCCATCACCTTCTCACGCAGCTCGGCAAGCCGTTGCTTCTTCTCCTCCTCGGTCAGGGGTGCTATCTCCTCCGTGGACTCGGAAAAGTCGGCATGACCGCTATTCTCGTGTAAGCGAACAGTGACTTTCACCGTGATCTTTAATCAATTACTTACGACTTGTTTGCGTGAAACTCGGCCTCGCCCTGCGACCGAAACTTCTTGCCGCACTCATTGCAGACAAGCGACATGGCAACGGCCTCCGCGTCCACCTTGGCAATCTTCGGTCCGGCCTCTTCCTCCGCAAGCAGATCCTCCATGGGAGTATCCTGGTTCTTCTCAAGCCAGTCCATGGCGTCAGGCACTAATAGATTGTTCAGTGTCGAGAACAGATGCCGATATCTTGAGAGAAGGGGAGGGACTTACAGCCGTCGGACTTCTTAACAGCGAGCTCGGCACGCTGCTGCTCAAAGCCCATTTCGAGCAACTGTTCTAACACGGATTTAGACATCTTGAAGGTTTCTCTGCTGACGGCAAAGAATGGGGAAGAGGAGTGAGTTGAGGCGAATGCGACGTGAGTTTGGTGTCTGTGAAGGGTGAAGGGTGGGGGGAAGAGACCGTTGGACCGGGATGGATGTGGATGCGGATGTATTAGAGAACTAGACTCGGATCACAAGCCGAGGAGGTGAGGATTGCGCGGAACAAACTAGAATCCAGAAAATAAAAGATGGCGGGAACTCTTGACGTCTAGACAGATTTGTTTGGATTCTAGAAGCGCGGAAATCTCGGAAGAATTCTGAGACACGAGATTTGTAAAGATGCGAAGAGCACGTAGACAGTTTCAAATCGATGCATTCCGTACATACGTATAAATGCAGTGAGTGCAGTCAGTGTATTAGTGGCACGTCATTGTCTTCCGCGGGCACGCGCGATTCACTGATCAATGCGTACCACTGGAAGCCTGGCCTGGCAGTTTCCGCGCCTTAGGCACCCCAAGCGCTTCCAGTAAAACACGGGCCCCATGCAGCTTACATAACGGAGGGACCCTACCTAACCCACCTCAGTGTCCTTCGCACCTAACGGATTACGGCGGCTTAGCGTGCCTCGTTTTTAGGCAGGTACGAAGTGACCTCGGGATGTTCGCAGTCTCGACCCCGTCACCCCGTCACTCTGTCAATTTGTCACCCCGCTAAAAGAAACCCCTGAGCCCCTTCCCGCGCCAGCTAGGTAAACGTCACAGAAGGGCCCTCAAACTGTCCAGGTGGTAATATTCCGGGCTAGCTAACGTAAGAGCCACCTCAGCACCTCAGCTTGAAACTACCTAAAGCCACTTGGCTGTTGCAGCGCGAGTGCTAAGTACCAAGGCGGATATATACCCAACTAACGGAGCACGAGAGTGTGTATCGATGCTGTATTTTGTCTATGTGAGGCTATGCAAGTAGAGACTTTTCTGATACTTCGATGTCCAAACCCAATCTAATATCGAATCGGCGCTATGTACCTAAGGCGCATATGTACCTTATTGGGTTTGGGGATCTGCATTTGGAGAGGTACCCAACTTATTCTTAGCCAACTTGCACTTGGCACATGTCTTCGACGTCGAACTTACAAAAATACACCATCCGTGTCTTATAGCCCGTCCCATAGTTGCCATCGTCGGTATCGATTCTTGCACTCCAGCTATCAAACCATAAACGTCTACGTCTAGCTCTAGGAACCAGTAGCGCACGCGTCTCCGTCTCGTTGATGCATGCATAGCTTTGTTCCGCAAAACACAACCTGTCAACCCCGACGCTAGTATCCATCCACCACATCTCCATCCTCGTCTTCGACTCGCCGGTGTCCGTCGCCGAAACCACCTCGACCGAGATCCACTCCCGTGTATCAGTTTCTGTAGATCATATCCAACATGTCTGTCGAAATCAGTCCCCAGGAACTCGGCTTCCACCGTACGTCGCCATCGACACTCACTCGGTCCGGTCTTTGAGAGACGGCGCGATTGACAAAGATGCAGGCCCTTTCACGGTTGAAGTTGTGGAGAACCTCAAGATTAAGAACTCAACCGCCCAGCCCATTGCTTTCAAGGTATGCTTGAATCTTCATAAGTCGCGTTCGCGATGTCTGCGATGTCTGCCAGCTATCACAGCTGCTAATATCATGCCACAGGTCAAAACCACTGCCCCCAAGCAGTACGTCTCCTGTCACGATGACTTCGAAATGCTCCGATTGCCCAAGACTAACGAAACTGTTTGTCAGATACTGCGTCAGACCCAACTCAGGTCGTGTCGAACCGAATCGGGAGGTTGAAGTGCAAGGTTATTATACCCATGATCATGTCTATGTTTGCCACTGCTGATGCCCCGACAGTCATTCTTCAGGCTATGAAGCAAGAGCCTCCTCCGAACACAAAGTGCAAGGACAAGTTCTTAGTCCAGTCTGTCGCCATCACTCCTGACAAGGATTTCACTAACCTTGCATCCATTGTGAGCATGACACCTATCGACTTATACACCAGCCATTCTGTATTCTTTGTCACTAACTGCCATTCTAGTGGGATACGATTGAGAAGACTTCCGTACAAGAGAAGAAAATTCGCGTTGCTTTCCTGGATTTTGAGAACTCTGCTGCTGCTACTGCTGCTTCTTCCGATCCTGTTGCCGTAACGCCGAGTAAGCCCACGCCAGGCAACGTTGTATGTTCAATCGCGACTAGAACAAGTTCAGACGAGATCTAACTATTCTCTCTAGAGTGAATTGATGCCCGAGACCGCCACGGCAGTTTCATCGCCCAACGACAATGGCGCCGGACCGACAGAATCGGTCGCCACCACTTCTGTCAGCAGCGAGCCCAGCCGCGATGAACTCAAGCAGCAACTCCTCGATGCCGAAAAACAGATTGAACAACTGAAGAAAGACAACAGCGGATTGCGCCTCGAGACCGAAAAGGCGACTGCACGACTCAACGAACCCAGTGGATTGCGACAGCGGACGACAGGCAGCACTACAGAAGAAAAGGCGGGCGCAGTGGCCATTAAGGTTGCCCCCGATACCCGCCCCGTCAACGCCGGTGTGCCCATCAATATCACGGCTGCGCTCTGTCTCGTGTCGTTCATGCTTGGATACCTCTTTTTCTAGACATCACGTGCAGTCATTCAGCAAAGATGTGCCTATACTAGGATGCGAGGATCGATCAGGATGCCAGCTACACCCCCAGCTTGACCATCGCTAGCAACAGGCGTTGCCTAAGGTGGTGAGGATTCCCGGAAACGAGAAGCACCGCACAGCACATACGACCCGGCCTGCCACGGCGGCACTCACGAGCCTCACTTGAGGCTCACAAACCGTGTACTAAGATGATTGGAAACTACATAATTACCTAGGGCTGGAATTATTGGGGAATTCATGGGATGGAAATCATTGGAAGGACAGGGGTTTTCTTACGAGAAAGAGGAGGAGGAGAGAGAAGGAGAGAGGGGAAGAAAAAAGAAAAAGAGGGTGAATTCTCACCCTTTCTTCATACAGACAGCACAAAAATTCCTTGTTCTGTAACTCTTACTTACTAGCACGCTACGCAAAACATCACGTCTACGCTTTTTTTACTACCTTTTTTTTTTGTTTTTGGTATGATGGTGGTTTGGGAGGGTATATTGAATTCTTGATTTTCTTCATTTGAACGTTTTGAATTGAGTGATTGCCGGTAGACTGCATACCAGGTCCACGGATACGGTAGACATATTAAACAGGTGACTATCGATCTATATCAACCCACGATATAGCGATCTTAGACATTAACATGCTCTTGCGCAAAAGGGGGAGAATGCCGAAATCAGAGAGAAATGAGGACAGCTCCAGGTCGGATATTTTTCTATTATGCAGTCTATGGTATCACATATTTCGCACGTCTTCGAAACAAATCTCAGCACAACTTTTTATGGTAAAAAACCACATCTAGCAATGAAGTCTCCGTCTAGCTCTCCAGCTCATCATCCTTCCACTCCGCCACCGGCTTCTTCGACGCGCTCTGTCCGACCTTACGACCTCCTTCCTTCCGCTTCACGCGCGACCGGATGCCGACGCTCTCGTCGAAGATGAAACGCCAGAGCACGTAGGTCCAGGAGGTGTGGTGCGGCAGGTCGTCGTAGAACTCGTGCGCGATGGCGTTGAGCTTGTGCAGACGCGTCCAGGCGACGGCGGGGAAGTCGTGGTGCTCGTTGTGCAGGCCGACGTTGTACGTCAGGAAGTTGAGGGGTCCGTAGTACGAGTATGTCTCCGGGAGAGGGATTCCGTTCGCCGGGTCCTTCTGCGTGGGCGTGACGGTTGAGTAGACGTAGTGCTCGGCGATGAAGTGGCCTGCGAGCGGGTGCAGACTTCCGGCCAGGAAGGAGGAGAGCAGGAAGTAGAGCATGGCTTGCACGCCGAGGAATTGCAGGATAACGGCGTCGAAGGAGAGTTGCACGACGACGTTGAGCGCGGAGACCCAAGTGAAGGGCACGCTGAAGACGGTCATGGGCCGGATGGCGTAGAAGAGGATCTGGAAGGTGCAGAAGAAGGCCTTGCCGAGGATCGAGTCGAGGAAGACGGCCTCGAGGGCTGTCGGAAGGTCGGTGTCGAGGCCATCGACGCCCAGAGACTTGTGGTGGGTTAGGTGGTAGGGACGGAAGGAGGCGCTGTAGGGGATGCCGATGGGGAGGTTCGCGAAGATGGCGAGGAGGCGGTTCAGGGTGGGCGAGCGGAAGGCGAGATTGTGGCTGATCTCGTGGATGGCGAGGAAGAGGTTCTGGTTTGCTGTCGCGCCGACAATGTAGGCGAGGGCCCAGAAGTAGGGGGAGAAGAAGTCCGTGTCTCGGAGTAGGTAGGCACAGAAGACCTGGATGGAGACGACGAGGAGCACGACATATTTCGTCAGAGGCTCGGGGCCGCAGAGTTTGGTGACCTGTAAGATTCCTGTGTAAGTCTTGAGGCTGAAACATCTGCTTGGGGTCCTTTTTTCCTGTCTTACCTCTGGATGAGCCTTGATAATCTCCAATCTGCGCGTCCGATGCGGCTCTTCTGTGTACGTCCAGAAGAAGTCGCGGTACTTGACCTCGATGGGATCGCGGGGGATCTCGCCAGTCACGGCAGCCCCTCCTTTAGCGTTCGCCGCCATGCTTGTGTGCGTGCTTGGCTGAGGGGTAAAACTCGCGACGACTTGAAGCTGTCGTTATCGTCCGACGGGCGGTTCTATTTTCGGTGTCCGTCCGGCGACAAGGTCTCGAGATTTATGAGTGGTGACGACCGGGATAAGGGGTCATAACAGCAACGTGACCCGAAGAGACAGATAGACGGATAGGTAGACAGATGATCCCCCTCCTTGTGATCGCCAACTGCGAACTACTATCTGGCCACTGAAAAATGCGGTTCGGGACAGCGGGTGGGCTGACTATGGGCCCAGATAGTGTTGCTCTCGTCTGGTCTGGTCTAATCGTCTGGTCTAATCGTGGATGGCGGGGAGAAGAAGATCTGGCGGGACGAGGAGGGACACGTCTGGGAGAATTGGCCAATCGTATTACACGGTACGGATTACTTAAGGGTTGCTGCCAATGTAGACTCACACCTAAACTGATATTGAGAGATACATAGAATATCTCCACCTTGAATTACTCATTCGGACTAGACGGTTATCGGATTTGACGTGTAAATTACGGTAGCCAAGAAATAATCCGTTAATTTACATGAGTCCCTCCTCGAACCCTTTGGCTTGTCCGAACAACAACATTGTTGATGTCGAATGGAATCCTGTTGGAGGAATCCAGACTTCATGCCGGTCTACCGAACTTATCACAGTGGCATGTGTTCTCAATATACCCACATAGGAAGTTATGATTATGTTCTGCAGCTTGACAATGCAGCATCACGGCAGCACATAAGATAATAATCATCAACTCCGTCTATAAAGCACCATCTTCTTCTATCGAGGAAGCAACAATACCCGTGACGCGTACAGATATTGCGAACTCGTTAAAGCAAGATATGCGACACAAGCCGAGGGAAAGATGCTCGTGTTGGCCAACATGAAGAAAATAGGTAGCACCCAGACGGACAAGGGGTGGCTACCTGCAACAATCTCAGGGGCACCAACCGATTGCTCGCGGATTCAAGCCTGACATTTGATTCACGAGCCTCGTTGGAGATAGATCCTACATTCCGAGGTCGGGTAACCTATTACTATACTCTCTTGACAGCCTTGCTCGGGGTATGTAACCTCTATTGGAATCACCGTTCCGAGCCTGGTTGGAGGGGTTGCAATCTCACGATACGCCCCATGCGAGGTTTGACGGCTTGGATGTGACGTGGGTTAGATAAGCATACGAGGGTATGAAATAATGGATGGGAAGACCTATGATGGGTAGAATAAGCAGGCTGGATGATCTACAGGGTGTGAGCGACTCGGATCTGTCCACGTCTCTCGCCGTTGATACGTTAACCCGTAGAGCCGGAGCGGAGAACACGTAGGGCTGGGTTGAGGTGTTATATTATGGACAACGTATGTTGTGTGTGTATATATATATATAGTCTGCTGTTGTGGCTTCAACTCGGGATAACATGTGGTCGACGTCGACGAGTTGGGTTTGTTGTCCAGAATGACAACAGTGATGCAGCAGCGGTTACAAAGTCCCTTATTTGCCTGTCGAAAGTGAGCTCATGGTAGGTGGACCAACCGGTGAATCTCATGATCAATACATTTCTAATGCCATGAGAACGATCTGGGCCTCGATCTTCTCATAATGGATGCCTGATTCCCTGATTCCTTCGTGCCTCACCACAACCGGGCGCAGCACGTTGTGTACAGGGATCGGATGGTTGCTGCCTTATCATCGACCTACATTAGGGTACGGCAGTCTATAAGGGTAGATATCAATTGGTGTAAACTGCTGCACAAGTTGTGTAGGTAACTTCCTATCTGATTTATCCAAATTATAAGAGCTCTTGTTCCCTCCCAATGCTTCCGAAGCCATGTGTTATTTTTAGGTACTGTCAGTTCAGGCTTACTCGAGAACAACCGAGCTCAACTCACTGGTTGACACCATTCTGACTATCCTATCGAATGATTATGGGGCTCAAGTAAACACCAAACCGTTGTCATGGTGGAGATTGCCGCATAGCTGCGTCTCTTAGGACACATCCTCGCATATGCAGCCAGCATTATTCCGTATAGCCAGAGGGTTGTCATCGTGATCCACCAAACTTGCCCTGAACCAGCTGAACTACCTACTCGAGGAATACAAAAGCTTACCGACCGAAAAAGAACTTGCGGCGTATCGTGGAATGCATGGCTCTCTTAAAGCGTGCCCAGCAATCCGGCCCCTCAGATCCGGGTGGAGGGGGTGGAGGAGACAAGTCCGCCGACGAAACCGGCACAGCATCGAACGATGGAATATTCGTCGTTCCGTCAGCTTCACTACACATCATCTCTGCCGTAGCCCCCAAGGAGACGTTGGGGCCACACTGCAACATTCCCTTCGAACTTGCAGAGTAGCCCCCTCGTGGCCCTTCCCGAGAATCCATGTGCGAGACTCGTTGCCCTACAAGGTTTCCACCAGGTTCCATGTTATCGAACCGAGTGGCAGGGTCAAAACTGAGAAGAACTATGGTCTTCGTTCCCGTCGTAGAGTCGTACATTGCGTAGATAATTGAACGCTCGTCTCCAGCTGCAGTTACACTACCTTGGTGGTCTTCGGCACTGAGTACTTGTTGAACCTTTTCAAGTGAAGAGTTCAAAATTGGCGAGCTCTTCTCAGGAGGCCAGATGAATATCTCATTGTTTTGAGGGGGCGGCGTTAGAAGCCCCGCGTTGGAGGCTTCGTTAAGAGACGTAAGAGATGATGGAGCGTACCATGCGGGATTCCCTGACAATAGCTCTGTATTGGGTTCAAGAATCTTGTGACCCGTTCGAAGGCGGAGCCGCTGCAAAGGAGGCACATCTTCCGATGTCTCGTCGATCAGGTCAATAAAAGTGTGACAGTACCGGATGTAGGTGCAGAAATAAGTCTTGCTTCGCACTAGAAGCAATGCAGCTGTGCTGTCGTCACCCGCATGGACATGGCGTGATGGTCGAACCGGAATGGGAGTATCGGAGTGCGGGTGATCGCCCAGCCGTCTGGCTGTGTTAATTGTGGCTGTCTGCTGGCCGTCTGGGTCAGGATTTTGACGAAATATGACTTCTGTTGTGTAGTAGGTGCGTCGGCTTCCGCTCTGGCCCCTTAACCATTCTTTTCTGCATTCGAGAATGACGATGTTCCCGTTCACCTCGTCTTTTTCCAAAGAAAGAAAACCCCAACGATCGTCAATGGGACCTTCGGAGTGTTGCCGCCGCCAGCTGTCCTCCTTGCTCATCGCTTGGGTCTTTTCAACGCTAGGGTTGTTTAAGGGGAAACGGAAACAGTAGTAATAAGATCTCCATTCAGGGTCTTCGGCTTCGGATAAAATCTGATTAGAAAGGCCGTAAAAGTAGTCGCCAAATATCTCAAAACAGACTGTTGATCCTATGACACAACCTGCCACTTCCGAGAGGTGCAATCGTGGCTGTGGGAGCCACGAAAGCGTGCTCAAATCAAAGCCTTTGAGAATCCATTTCCGCTGGCCATCGGCTCCATTGCCAGAGTGTGTGCCAAAGTAGAGAAACTTTTCGTTATTCCTCACAAAGATCCTCGCCGTGGATTCTAATTCATAAGCCTCCAGAATCCGTTGCTCCCGGGGCTTGATAATAAGAAGCCAGTTTTCCGTTTCATGCAGAGCAAATGAAAACAAACAGCTCACAATGCCGGCCGCTTCGTAGAGTACTCGGAACTTGTATTTGCGGCAAGAAGCTGCTCGCGGAATAGCTAGGCGGATGAGAGTAGGAATGTCCACCGTGAGCTCCCACTTGGTTGATTTGTGTATGTCAAGGATGTGAAGAGACCGTGGCGGGCGCTGCCCAACGATATAACACAGCTTGCCATTATAGTACCCGTACGAGTCGGCATGAGCGACGACTCCAACAACGTAAGGAGACGCTTTTGACAGAGCGTTGCGTCGCTTTACAAGGCGACGCAACGCTCGTGAGTAGTTGCCGGTCTCCAGTGCATCCCGCGCCTCAAGGGTATGACCTGCTTTGGTCTAAGTCGAGAATGTTAGTAGGTGAGCAAGTATACGCGATTCTCTGTGACTCTCTGAGACTCGTGGTCATCATGAGTCTGACACTCAAACTCACCATGACGATGGGCTTGCAGAAGCGGTCTTCTCGTATGATATACTGGAAGTGCTTGCAGCATAGCGACCAGTGGAAGACATCTTCGATGTCCAAGTGCTGGACGATGTACGCCACCAGCTCGTATGGAAGATGTTGGATCCCTGATATCCCGGGCATAGTCGTTTGATCAGGCCCCTTTCTTGCCAGAGATTTACTTTACCAGTCAGAGTCGAATCTATGAATAGCACCTGGAATAGATCTGATAGGTTGGGAAGGCCTCCCTCGGTCTAGGTCCATGCCCGGCCATCATGCAGCTTATAAAGGAGGAGGAGATGCGGCTCTGCTCCCACAACCTTGAGCCTCCATCAGGCGAGGTTTGCCAAGAAGCGGCACGGTGCCGCCAAATGATTATTGACGCGAAAGAGCCGCATGAAACAGAAATAGGGCAAATGACTTTACTCGTAGAAGGCTACACCTGCCTATTTACAAGTAGAGGTAGGTAGCACCGAACCTTGATTTTCCTGGGCACCCGCGCAATTATAGAGGTAGTTACCATATAAGGTTAGATGGATTACATCCATGCATTCCGTAGGACGCAGTACTTCGTACCTAACCTAAAATTTAGGGCTGTAGCCTGTTCACTCGGGTCCGTAGGCAAGGGGTACCTACCCAATTAGGACTCAAACAGCAACAAAACGCTAGCCTGTTTGGGTACCTAATTGATACCCTGAGCCAGAGGTAGCGATGTAGCTCGACAGGGCCCTATCGGGGATTTTACACGCTGAACGGCGAGAGCCTCTTTCTTCTTTCCTGTGCCCTCATCATGTTCATTCTCGGTAATGTTCACCTTCATTTGAATGACCTCATGCTCTGCTTGTACTCCTATGGCAGACTAACAACTCAGCCTTCATACGTGGTCCTTTACGGATTACATTGACAGCTCACGACTGACACACAGACGGATTACAGCCAAGCGAGAAACCCTTGGACTTTTGGCCACTGAATCGCGATGCTCGACGACGTATCAGTCTCAGTCTCCCTTCGTTCAAACAGATCATTTCCTAGATGAACACGCATCGTTCTTGGGCTGTTGACGTTGACATAGGACTGCCTATGACCGGACACCCCCGACGTCTCGAACGCTGCTAGCTGAGCTCGTTCCGTGAAGTGCTTCTGATAGACTGTTCTGACTAGTCTCGACACTGCTGTGATGCTGGTTCAAAGCTGACGGTATCCGAACACACCGCACTTCGAGATCGATGACCCATGATGACTAGCGAATCCTTACATGCCCTGGCTGTGCGCTATCATCACCGACTTTTTTTTACTGACATTCGCCACCAGGAAGCAAGCCGCCAGTTTATTATTGCTTCCTCTCAGAATGGAAGCAGTCCAATACCATGAGAAGCAATTATGTCTATCGCTCGTGGCTATACGGATTCAACTCCTTCTAACTGTCACTATCGGTAGTTGTGGGACTTCCGCGAGTCTGGAATTCTCGTATTCTTCGTGAATAACCCCTGAGACGTGAAGTTTGAGAAAGGCACATGAAGGAACTCGAAGCTGGTGGATGAAAACCACTCCCCAGCCAGGCAAATTCCTAACTCAACTTAACTTCTAGAGCTTTGAATAGAAGCAACTTGGTACCATGCCTCCAACTAACCGCCGTATAGGATACGCCGTACTTATCTCGTACTACTGTTTGTCTTGCACCGGAGCGAGCATACAACATCTCCAGCTTTGACCTGACCGTCTGATCATCGCCTCGGAATCTGCTCCGAGTATCCACGAATCAATGTTCGGAAACTCACTTGTTCTCGGAATCTGTTGTTCAGGTGGTCAAGGGCTCTAATCTTCATTCCATCGACTTAATTAAGTGTCTGTTCTTGAGAAAGGATCGCATCTCTCACGCGATGACTGGGATCACTATATTAAGACGTTAAGAAAGTAACGCTCATGAGGCGGACTTCCGGCCTGATGAGTTCGTATTTGCGAAGCAGACGGCGATGTGAGTGGCGCAACGACGCCACCAGAGCTTCCTTGTCAGCTGACGCTATGTATATGCCTATCAGCCTGCAAGATGCTATCGCATCCTCGGGTGTATCCATACGGAATTCGCGTGACCCAGAAAACATTCTCGGGAATAGCCAAACACTTTCCGGGAGAGACGTTCGGCCCATTCCGTTGAGTGAGCGGTGAGTTCACCATGCCGCTGAAAGTAGTGCTTGTCTCTGACTCGGAGTAGATATAAACGCCCCCTTGCTATGCCTACCGTAAGTGGGCTTGGGCCATGGTCATTCCGAATGCCTGCAGTCTCTTTTGCTTCTTCAGTTCTGTGATACCCTACGAAAAGTACGAGTAGGTGCAACCTCACAATTGATGCGCATATCTATCAGTAAGGAGAGTATTTTCTGAAGGGGTAGCCGTCTCAACACGAAGGATCCTCCTCCAATGAATGGATTTGCAGACCTACGCAGCAGCAATCGGTTTGCTCGACTGTGTACACGCATGACACCGACCGAGGGAACAACTCGCCAGCGAGATATCATTCTGAGTGGTGTAGCCGTGGCCGCGTGAAGCAGGGCAGAATGCCAATGTCTCCTTTCGTGTGTTTAATATTTAATGGTGGAACAACAGACCAAGCTTTCGGGCGTTCGAACACATTGACAACCTGCCATTGGCATAATGCACGGGACTTCAGCTGTGAAGCTCTCGCAAAGTAAGGAATACTCGCATCCAATGACCTTTCATTCGGTGCCGGGATTGGAGAACGCATCTCCTCCTGAATGCGCGGGTCGTGTCGCAAACCACGCTGCGTTGGGCATGTATGTAACGTTCCAACGATATATATTTCGGCATAAATACCTATCTCAGATGCTAAGAAGACGTGGAACTACTGAGTATGAGGCTCTGTTCCAAGTTTGTGGGCTACGATACTTGTCACACGCAGCTATACAAGGTGCATGGATTCAGGGATTCAGTAGGCCGCCAAAGGCCACCGCCACCATGGGGGGGGCGCAGTGTGCAACCCTTATGTTTGACCCCGTGTCCTTGCTCATGATTGCTGGTTAAGAGCCGCATTTATGGAGCTACTCGTACAATCAAGCGGCGGTCATGTGTGAGCCATCCGAAATAAATACTCAGGGCAGAGGTCTGATACGTACTGGAGGCCTCAGGTACATCATGCCCGGACACGACGATCACCTGCTCATCACGACTATCACATCTCCCCCAACTTTGGGGGTGGAATGGAAGCCATTGGAGCACCTGATAGGCTTCGAGAACATGAGAAAACCATCCCTTGACTACTAGTATGTATGAATCATAAGTCGTGCGACCAAGTTAATGAATTTATATTGAGAAATGATGTCGTTTGGGAACAGAAGAGAACGATTGCTTTTTCTGACTGACGGCTTCAGTGAAACAGAACTCCTCCTGTCTGACAATGAACCAGTGAACAAGGCACGAGGACTCTTTGCTATTTCGCTTATTTTATTTCGGTAGATAGGTATTCAGCCACATGCTGAGGGTATTTTGCGTACCTGAATCTTCTCGTAACTCCACGAATCAAGAATTCTCCGTGACTTCTCATTCATCCCTGAGACCCCACTCGTCGACCCTTGATTTTTCTGAAAATGGCGATTCAAGTCTTTCCCATCTTGACGACGTATGCCATAACCCACGAGATCGCAGCTGAGACAGCTATTATTATAAATCTCCGCCACGTGCCTTGCAGGGAGATTGATGGGCTGGGCCAGTCACCGCTCAGACCGTCCTACATAACATCGATGATGACACGCCGGCAGAAGCCAGCCGGGTGTGTCTTCCGATCGCTCGCTGTCCATCCCACCGCCGCGGACATGCATCTTTACGTCGTATTCCGCAGATCCAATGAGAAGACCCAACTACTCTCTGTCGATGATGCAGGCAGAGAAGAGGCTCTTCATGATGCGCCTATCGTACGAAATACCTAGGCGAAGCAAATCGGAACATCTACCGCCCTTGAGAGCGACCGGGCTCATTATTCTCAGGCGGGACATTGCCGTCTTGGCCAGGTCTCCGTCCGCGATCTTGTTGCTGTTGATGTCGTGTTAGTTGGTGAGATAGGGCAACTGGAGACGGGGACTGCACGCACGGCGTTCCATCTTGCTTGGTTGATGGATGAACGTGTGTATCTGCGGGCGTCCGGCTTAGTGTTTGTTGTAAGGCACGCAGGGGGATGAGGTTGGTGTTTACGCAAACAGAACCCATGCCATGCAGAATGCCGCGGCCGGCGCCATGATGGTCTAAGATCGGTGAGTTAGCATGTTTATTTTCGCATATGCTTTCTTCTCTCGGATATGGTCAGTACCTTGGGGTTAATGTTTCCTTTCGGAGGCATGGTGATGATTATGAGGTTGAAGTATTACGACTGAACGACGGTGTAAGTCACGATGATTCAATGAGATCTCTCAATGAGCTTCATTCACTAATAAGCCAGTGAACTCGGTCGTTACATGCTTCGTTCTCGACGGTTCGCAAGTCGCATGTTCTTAGCGCCCGTTAGTAGCAAAAAGTCATGAATTCTCATACGATAGTGCACCGCCACAACTCTGTTAATTCCTGGTTTGGTCGATGATTCGACTTTTTCACATTGCGGTATAGACTCACGCGATCGACTCTGCGATGGTACTTCCCATGAACCCGCTGCGTCATTGGTCTTAAGCTTGTGATGTGGCTTGTGTGGCTCGTGTGGCTTCAATTTAACTGAAGCAAACAAGTCCTCAGTGTTTGGCTCGGAGTTTTGCCAACCGAGACCGGCCCGGCGAGATGCGAACACCGACGGATTGCCATTACGACATAGGTGGCATGCCAGCAATCGATCTCTCCCACGTTCGCATTCGACAAATCAAGCCAAATCCCATAGTTTGCACCTTCGTCTTTCAAACCACCTTTCTTTATACCACCTTGTAATCCGATTCTCTTCTTCGCCATATACTTGTGATAATTCATTCCAAAACGCCATGATATAGCTACCACTTACATGGTGTTATCTTCACTGCCGAATCTACTTAGACAGACGTCAACATGTCGAACGGCGCTTTGTCACTGCTGGGATGGATGTTCCTCCCGAATGTAAGTGTCTTGCTTCATCGTGTCTCTCGCTATAACCGCAGTCAATGCCGTGACTTTCCTGTGAATTCCTACACAATCGACGCAAAGCAGTGTCTTTGCTGACATGAAGTCTCTCCTCACAGCTCGTAACCGGCTGGGTACAATCCATCTACTATGGCCTCACAATCCGAGCCGGTGACCCCCGTCCACCACCAAACTCACCACGCTACCAACTCCACCGGAAACGCATCCACACTCTCGTCATAACGCTCTACCTCCTCTACACCATCTACGAAGCAGACTGGGAACTCCAGCGCGACGGCAGCTTCTACCAAAGCCTCGGCGTCCCCTTCAACGCCAGCGAGCGCGACATCAAGAGCCGCTTCCGCCGTCTCGCCGCCCTTCACCACCCAGACAAAGTCTCCCGGCCCACCAACACCGACAGCGTCAACGCCGACGCCAGCGACTTCTTCATCCACCTCAAAACCGCCTCCGACATCCTCACCGACCCAGCCCAACGCTTCGCCTACGAACGCTTCGGCCCAGCCATCACGGGCTGGCGCAATTGTGTCACTATCCGCGATTACGTCTGGCGCGGCCTGCAGACCCAGGTAATTCCGCACTACGCCCTCGGCGCCGCAGCCCTCTACGGCCTCGGCCTCCTCGGCTACCTCGAGTTCGGCCGCTACTGGCGCTGGGTCACCCTTCTGATCCTCTGCGCCTTCGAAGCCAGCACCATCATGCGCCCGCAATTCCCGACTTTCGTCGAGTTCTTCCTGAATCCTTTATTATTGCGCTTCACGCGGCACGCACCCTATCTCCCCTTCCAAATTATCGCGCTCGCGCGCCGCGCCGTGATCGCCATCTACATCGCCTTCGGCCAGCTGGGTCCCATCTTACAGGGAGACCAGCGCAACCAGCAAATTGCTGGTGAAAAGGCGCTGCAGCAGAACCTCGCGCGCCTGGAGCAGACGGCGCACGTCTTCGAGGCCGACACGACGCGGCTCATGGAGCTCGAGATGGCGCCGTTTGCGGGCGATGCCGAGGTCGTGGGGGATATGCGCGCCAAGATGAAGGAGTGGCTTGTGCAGAATACGATTCGGGCGGATCCGATGGTGCGGGATGCGCTGGGACGGTCGTTGCGGAAGAGGAGGGTTGATGCGCCGGCTGGGGCGAAGGGGACGCGGTAATTGGGGTCTGGTTTTCATTATTCATTATTTGGGTTGCTTAAAGAGCGGGCGTTTGTTTTTGGACACGGCGTTGGGATGGACCATAGCTATCATATTCATAGCTTGCTAGATATTGCTTGCTTGCTTATATAACGTTACATGCATCGAGATCGTATCCCCCTTTTCTTATAACCGCTGTCTCCCTCTCGTCTCAATAGGGATCATAACCATCCCCACAAACGCAGCCAGAATCAGCGCCGCGGAAAGATAAACAGGCGTCGTGGTGCCGTCCCCGGGGATATTCGCCGCCAACAACGGCGCAAGTAATCCCATGACGCGATTCAGAAAACTCGCGACGCCCGTCGCCGCGCCGCGGACCGGCGCGGGGAATATCTCGGGCGTGAAGGCGTAGAGAACGCCGTACATGATGTTCTGGCAGAAAGCTTCTACGGAGGTGAAGAAGAGCTGCCAGCCGGGCGTCGTACCGAGGGTTACAAAGAGGTAGAGGAAGACGGCGGAGACGAAGGTTGAGATCGCGAGGGTGCCTTTGCGGCCTAAAAGGGGCGATTTGTGGCCTACGGAGTATGCGGCGAGCAGACTTCCCGGAACGCCGGCGATGGAGATGAGGGCGTAGTTCCTGTATGTCGGGGTATCGTTCATGTTGGCGGAGACGTCGCCGCCGCCGTGCGAGAGGTATTGGGGCAGGAAGGCGTTGAAGAGCGGATAGCCCATTCCGATGGAGGCCCAGCAGAACCAGATCAATGCGGTCGCGAGGCCGAGTTTGCGATTTTGGAAAAGGGGTTGGATGTGTGAGAGGGAGAAAGAGGCGAAGCTTTGTTTGAGGAGGTTGCGCGCTGATACGCGGATCGGGGTTCGTTCCGTGTCTTCGGTGTCGGCAACGGCGTTGAGGATTTCTTCCGTTAGCCAGGTTTTCTTGTTGTTGCGGAATGCGATGCCGTGGACGACGGCGACGGCTTCGGCTTGACGGCCTTGGGAGAGGAGGTACTTTGGAGATTCGAAGAGGTGGAAGAGGGCGAAGCGCACGAGGAACATGATGAAGGTTAGTATGCCGATGGTCGCGATGAAGAGGCGCCAGCCTTGGTCGACCGGCCAGTTCGTGATGAAGTACCAGGCGAATAGGGATGATACGAGTTGGCCGACGGGCCACCATACGGATAGGAGCGTCAGGAGGGAGCTCGAGGCGTCTGGGAGGAATTCGAGGAATAGGGCGCCGTCAACGGGGAGGTTTCCGCCTACACCCGTGCCCATCAGGGCAAATAGACAGCATACGATGGGCCAATTGGGCGAAAATGCGGCCAGCGTGCCGAAGAGGGCCGTGATCAGGAGTGTGAGGTTGAAGGCGATCCGTCGGCCCATAATATCAGCGCCTAATCCCCATAGCGCACTGCCGATACTCAGACCGACATAGAGAGAGCTCGTCGTGTATCGGACCTGCTTCTCTGAAACGTGAAATTCTTCAGACAGGGAAGGGAGGGTTAAGGAGACACCCTGAAAAACGAAAGTGTCAGTAAGACATGGCTGCGAGACAAGATATTCGGGTCCTGTGAGAACTTGCATGCATCCAGAGACTAGATAGAACAGAATTGTATAAGTATTTTGAAGATCTATTTATCATCGATTGATGATGTGTTTACGGGTTACTCACTTATCGGCGAACCAGCCAAAACCACACAGAATGAAGAGCTGCCAGTTATATCGTCCCATGCCGATATCCTGAACAGCTTTGTTGATGATCTTTGATTTCACTACACCAGGGTCAAGTCGAGACTAGTCAGCTACGGGCCTCCATGGGACCTCTATGTTATCGCGATCATGGCGATGCAAACTCACGTTCGTACTCAGTCCACCTCCGTCCAGGTTCGCCCTTGCGCGCATCCCGTCGCAAACCCTCGATGGTGTACTCGGCCGCATCCATCTGGAGCATGCCAGTACCCTCATCGCTTCCATTCTTGAAAGCAGTGCCAAGGGCGGTCTCCTCATCCTCATCCTCATGATCGTTGTCATTGTCGGATTCCTGCCGGTCCTCCTCAAACTCGGTCCTGCCGCATCTTGCGGAATGGCTATGGAGATGAGCCTTGTCCAAGGGAACCAGGACGTCGGAATAGTCGTGGACGGATTCCTGCCGCGCGAACCAGGACCTGAGAAACCGGCTCATGACACCTCGGTTTAAGAATGAAGTGATGATTTATGTGTGAAGGGTGTCTCTTTAAGCGAATCGTGTCAATATCACCTTGAATGCTTGAGCTCATTCGAAAAGAGACAATCGATTTAATTCCGTGCTTAGATTCTTTTTGATTGAGAGACAAGAAGAAGAGAAGAGCTGATATCCAATGTGCCCCTCTTCTTCGCAGGAAGGCAGTAATTCAACTACCGATCCGTATGTAAATGTAACAATACCCGGAAACAGATCTAAAAGATACTTAAAGAGAGAAAAGAGAGAGAGACAGAATGACCGAATCGTCTTAGAAGCGACTGCGCGATGATCGAAGCACCCGACGATGTACGGAATAATACTCGAGGTGATAATCGGTGTGATGCGATCGGTGCATGAGATCGAAAGCGCCCCCCATGTAAGTGCCTGTACGGGATTATGCCGAGACTAGATTCTCATTTGCTCATGTGCTCTGCATGAATCAATATAGCGTAGCCTAGATGGCATTGCATCAGACGTGGAGGTGATCAGCCGGATCCTCGGAAGCTGATCTTGTGCTCTTGGTCTTGTCCGTAAGGAAGAGGAAGAGTGCGAGGACGTCATCCCCACGCCCGAATCCGTGAGCCCAGCTAAGCTAGGCTAGGGAATAAGGGAAAGCCGTTGAAACGCTAACGGCAGCTGGCGGTTTTGGACTTCCAGGCCTTGACTCGCCTAATCCGTATTCAGCCATCGACTGTGGGTCTTGACCGGAGGTATTTGTAATCACTATCTTATCGCGCAGTCTGAACTCAACTCAACCGCCGTTTGCGCCGGCTCTCGGTGATCTTCACGGCAGTGAATCTGTGTGCAGCGGAATAAGTCACGTCGAGGTTCCAAAACTACAACTTACAGACAGAAGTTTTGTGCACCATCTCGCATAGAAAATCACGCACGCTTACGCAAAAGGGTACCCGATGATCCTCCCAGAACTCGGTTCAAATATCTAGCCCTGGTAGGTAGGTGATCCGGAGGTAGCATCACATATGAGACAACTCCGCGGACACCCCCCGCATGGTAGCTGGATGCGTGCATTATCTTCCGAATCATGCTTCCTTTTCTGGCCATCATGGGTCCTATTTGTTACCAGGTCTTCGAGAGGCCTGTAAGGTACCTACGAGTAGCATTCTGTACCTAGGTTGCGACTTATATGGATTTGATCAAGTAGAGTAGGCACTGGAGGTAAGGGTCTGTCTTGATGGCGACAACAAAACCGTTTTATATAGAAATACACTTGCTATCCATCTCTATCACCACATGCTGGATAAACCAGTGAAATGCGGAGACGCCGGCTTTCAAATATTCATATCCATAATCCGTAAAACACAGCTTCTTCCGACTGCCCATATATGATCACGTCTTTGCTAATCGCAGCAAGTCTATCCAGGTATACCGGGAACTAGCGAGTCCTCGGACGCATTTTAAACGCCTTAATAAGAATACATGGTGGTATCGTTGTTGTGAGTCGGAGCTTTCATTGACCAGTTGATTATGGTCAGGGTCTGTATGTAAACACACGTTGTTTACTGGGAGTTAGAGGCCGATGAATCGGCGGCGGCGCTGGCGGCAGCAGCAGCCTTCTTCGCGTTCTTCTCATCCTTCTTCTTCTGCTTGGCCGCCTTCTTCGCTGCGGCCTTCTCCGCTTCCGCTGCCTTCTGTCTCTTCAGCTCGTCACCGCCAAACATCTCTTGCCATTCCGTCGCACGGCTGGCTGGGATCTGAGAGAACAACAAGGTAGGTGTGCCGAGCTTTTCACCGGCCTTCAACGTTTCACCCGTCCAGACGTCGGGGATCGAGATCGTTTGCTTCTCCTTTGGCACACCCAACTGGGTCAAAATAGATGATGCAGTGTTGGGGGCAAAGGGAGACAGAAGGTTGGCCATAAGGTGACTGCAAAGGGTGTCAGCCAGGGAACGTAACGCACACACTGGGGTCGGGAAGAAGCACCAATCCTAGCAGGAAAGGTCTTCCAAGTGACTTACATGTGGTTGAGGGCGAGGTAGACGACGGCCGCGCAACGCTCAGGGTTCTCCTTGAGGAGCTGGTTGCCAAGGCCGTTGTGCTGTAGGAGCTGGTTGCCCAATGCCGAGACGGCGAGGACAGTGCTCGTACTCTGTCTGAGCTTGGTGGCTTCCATGTTGGCTATGTAAGTTTGCAACAAGGCGTTGACATCAGCCTTGTGTTTCTCAAGCGCCTCATCGGTGTACTTGTGTCCATCGGGGATGGTGGCATCGAAGTTAGCATGAGAGAACTTGAGAACACGCTGGCAAAGGTTTCCCAATGACTTCAGCAGGTCGTTGTTGTTGACATCGAGGAAGTCCCTGAATTACCATGTCAGCCATTTCCCGCCAATTGTGGTCATGCTTAAATTGGTTGTATCTTACTGCCAGATAAACTCAGCATCACTTGTCTCAGGTCGTCTGGACAACAGGTAGAAGCGCCACACATCAGTGTCAACGCCCGTGTCCTTGACAGCGGTACCGAACACACCAATGCTAGAACAAGTCAGTCAGCAGTCGATCCTAGCAATCCCGTAGAGAGGCTTCTGAAGCTTGCTCAAGTAGCAAAGCCGAGAGCATCTTGAACTGGGGAATAGGGGGTGATTTCATTTTCATACTTTCGGGACTTGCTGAATTTGCCGCCTTCGTAGTTCAAGTACTCGGTGGTCGACAATCGGCCAACCTTGGTCCAGTCCTCGCCAGTTCCAAGCTGAGTAGCCGGGAAAACAATTGTATGGAAGCTAGTTTTAGTTAGTCATCTTACACGGCTCACCCTTGGTTTCAGGGGGAAACTCACGGAACGTTGTCCTTGCCCTAAACAGACGTTAACACCAGTTAATTTGGCTACTAAAGAGAAAGGAGAGGCTAAAAAGCCTTAGTGCACTCACCATGAACTGGTAAAGGGTTACGTCCTTGGGGTTTTTCCACCATTTCTCCCAGTTGGTGCCATCGAGGTTATCACCGTCAGTGTAGTTTTTGGTGATTGACGGGTAGCCGATCTATCATTAAGTAGAGGGTCAGTAGGTGCCTCTCGTATATGCTGGGCCTTGGCAACTTACACAGGCATCAAACCAGACGTAAAAGACTTTGTCGTCGTAGGCATCGTCAGACAGCCCCTTCAAGCCTTTGGGGACTGTTGAAGAAACTGATGTTAGTAAAAGAGTATCTCGAATAAATATGAAGGGGGTACTTTCTAGGTGTGCCCCATTTCAAATCTCTCGTAATTGAACGGCTTTCAAGTCCCTTGTTCAACCATGACTGCGTAATGGCAACGCAGTTTGAACTCCATGGCTCCTTGCTCGCTTCAAACCATTCTTTGACTTCCTTCTCGAGGAGGCCTAGGCGGAGATAGAGGTGTTTCGTGCTTCTCGCTTCGGGTGCTGTGCCATCGAGTTTGCAGCGAGGCGATTTTAGATAGCCTGTGCCCTTCGCCGCAGTGCTGGCAGGGGCATCGGCGTCGGCCGCAGGTTCAAGAGGATCGAGCAGGTTTCCACAGCCGTCGCACTGTTGGATCAGGGGTCAGACAATGATAAATGCAATGGCAACGTGTCATAGCATCGAGCGCAATGCCCTCCGGTCTCTGGCTTTGCTAGCAGAAGAAGTCTACTAACCTGGTCACCACGGGCATCATTGTATCTAAGAGCAGTGTATGTTAGCAAACCTTGTTGTCCTGAAGTCGCCATTATCGATTTGACTAACCCGCAGATACTACATATTCCTTCAACGAATCGGTCGGCCAAAAATGACTGGTGGGTTGGGCAGTAGGGCTGAATGCTTGATCGCTCTTCAATGAAGCCATTCTCCCATAGCTTGGCGAAAATGTCCTGAGTGATCTTGGTGTGCTGCGGCGTCGAGGTGCGACCATAGATATCAAAGGAAATGGAGAAGGTGTCATAGATCTGCTTGTGAATCGCGTTGTACTTATTGCACAACTCGGCGGGGGTAGTCTTCTCTTCGAGCGCCTTGGTTTCGGTGGCTGTTCCGTACTATCGATTTCACGAAATGTAAGTAGAGGAAAGTGGGTGTCGTCAGTCGAGCATACGTACCTCATCGCTACCGCAGATGAACAGCGTCTTCAACTGTCGGGCCCTGCAGAAGCGCGCAAAGCAATCGGCAGACTAAATGGCAGTGCATGGTCAATATCGAGCACACACACACACTGGCGCAAACGCGCACTCAAGGACCCGACGAGGAGATCGTACCAGAACACTGCCGATGATGTTTCCCAGGTGAGGAACATTGTTGCAGCTGTGTGTGGGTTAGATAAGGGTACACCCCGGCGTCAGGAGTCGACTTATACTGACTATGGCAAGGCACTGCGTTGATTGTTAGAAGAGGCGACTCCTGAATAGAAGCATTTGAGTCCTCGCGAGCAAACAAAACGCACCTGGTGATCAAGATGTTCCTCTTGCCGGGATCGGGCAGGATGGGGTTGGTGACGGAGGCCATGGCCGCGTCGGATTGATGAGTAGGCGCGAGGCGTAGAGGAGTGAACCGATTAGTGAATGCACTGAGTCGCCAGAGACCGTCAAGGTCCTAATGATAGGCAAGTCTGGATGGGTTGGTTGATTGAACTGTGCAAGTGCGGAAGAGTGAGTGGAGGAATCAGAACAGTTAAGTTCGTCCCAAAGGGCATAATGTTTTTCACTCCTGACTCATAGTGCCGTACCGAGTACGCGAGTCTCAAAGTGAGTTTGTCCAAACTCAAAGTACTCGGTACTACGGCCGCATTGAGTTCCGTACTACGTAAGCACGGTCCTATGTCGGCCCAGGAACGAGGGGGAAATGGCCAGGGGCAGGAGGCGGGGGAGGGGCATACATTTTGTTTCTGAATATGTCCGACAGGCCGATATCTGTGGCCCGATAAGCACACAAGTCACCCAGGGATAGGAGAGAAACCGCAGGTATCGTCTAACCCGTAATCATGAATTACTATAAGCAGCATAAGGTATCTCTTGTTTCTTTGGCATCGCTTTTCTGTATGGCTTCTCATCATCTCTTCCTCCTCACACGTAAATGTCTAATTGTTAGCGCCCTTGATCATCAAACCCGCTAATATCGCATGACACTCAAGTCACAAAAGCAACACACTTCCCCGTGGGCGCAGGTTCCCTCTCCGGGCCCCTCAACCTCTGGCACCCATCATGTCCATCTTGCTCATCGGTGCTTGCGACTTCGACTACGGTCCTGAGAGACCGTTCACGGGGCGGGGAACTGAAGTGCATCTTCAACTCCATCGCTCCCTCGCTGGGCGGTAAGAATTGGCTCTCACCGGGTGGTGAGCAAAGTCTATTGCAGTAAAAGCAAAAGCAGTCGCCGGCGCCGATGCTGCTGTAGCCAGAGTCCGATCTGCAGACCCTGCTTCTTGCTCTGGCGTCCATGCTTGCGGCTGCGGCACTTGAGATGAGACCAGCATGTGGTCCGAAATAGTCTTCTCCGGGAATAGGCGAGGCAAGACCAGCATGAGGACCGAAGTAGTCGTCTCTGGGAGCCTGGGCGTGAGGAGAGACACTGATGCTGCTGCGCGTACTGACGTTTTCGAGATAATGGTAGTGGTTTACAGGCGGAGCACCTGGCCACATGACGGTATAGTAGCTAGGACCCGGTGTGGCCGAAACCACGCCTTCGTCCATGTTAGTGCCGTTCCAAGGGCTCCAGTTGCTGTTCCAATGACTCCAGTTCGGCCCTTGTGCCACGGAGTTCGCCACTGAGTTCGCAGTTGAGTTAGCAGCTGAGTTGGCACGCTTCCTCTGCTCAACACGTGCTCGTCCATCTAGCCGCTCGTATCCATCCCACTCGTCCCAATCAGCGTTAGATTCGTCCGACGAGCGGGCCGGTATTCTGGAGTACTCTGAAGGACGTCTCAGATCACTGTTCGAATGGGGTCGGCCTGGCGCAGAACAATGCGCAAGTCCTAGGCAGTCTTCCCACCAGCTCCTATCGCGTGACCCGCACTGCTTCAGGTCTCCTAGAGCATCTCTAACGAAACTCTCTTGACGGGTCGAGAGCCGAACGACGGGCTCCGTGATCTTCATCGTGGAGGGACATATCAACGTCCTAACGTTTTCGGCTCTCTCCTCAGGGTTTGCCTCGCGGCGCGCAATTTCATTCTCCAAGAGCGCGGCGGCATCAAGTCCGTCTTGCAGCTTCTTTGGTAGATCATCAGAGGCTGCCAGCCAACTAGAGTCCAGCTTGAAGACGATCAAGTCGGCCAATGATATATAGGGGACCTCGCCGTATAAGAGTTCGCGAACGAAACGTGCGGCTCGGGGTAGGTAAGGAAACTAGCCTTCATGTTAAAAGGGGCTGATTCAGCCAAACGTTGCGCTTGGCCAGGGGAGAGAGTTCTTACAAGCCATTGTGAAGAGAACTCCACCCGAATGTCCCAACCAGCAGGACTGCGGTAGAAAAGGTGCTGTTCCCGTTCACTGAAAGGTGACTTCGGGTGCTCCAGTAGCTTCTTCTTGACGAGACTGGGAGGCGTCGAAACACTAGTGATGAAATTGATGTTCTGCGCAGATAATGAGCTTCGTCGTCTTGAGCCAAATCGGACTCCAATGTTCAAAGGACATATTTGAATCTTACATCGGTTTGCCGATGATCAGCAAGGTAGTGCCACAACGCCAGGCCTCCTACGACGGCCAACCTCAAGCGTTCGAGCTCTGGAATCTGCTTGATGATTTGGACGACATTGCAAACAGCGTCCTCCAACTCCTTGAGCCGTTGCGCCATTCCTTCCCGGGTTCAAACGAGACGTGGCAAACAAATGTCAAATTGCCCGAAGGATGAAAATAAGGATGGTGTAAGGTCGACGTGACCGGCACGTCCGATCTGTTCAGTAATCCGCACGGGCAGCAGCAGCAGCTGGTCGAGCAACACAAAGTCAAGTCTCCGATGGTCTAGTAAGTGAGCGTGTCGTTGAATCGAAAGAAAGGCGGAAGATGAAATAAACGCAAGAAACAGGTCGACTGAGAAAGAATTAAGGGCGCTCAGACCCCGTTGCAACTAGGCATTCGAAGATGAGTGCCAGTAGTTAATTGAGTCGAGCGTGAGTCCCCAGTTCCAACGAGTTGAGTCGAGCTACGGCGAGTTCTTAATATACATATTGGGCTTCGCTCCTAGCGAAGCATGTTTCTACGCTAGCCGTCGTCTCCTTCGGATGGATCCAACTCAATTTTCCTAGCCAGGCAATCTAGATTCTCGAGCAGTGACCAGTTGGAGACGCTGACGGCGGCATCCACAGCTCAGTACGCGGCATTTTGAGGCTAGAGATAGGAACTGCCGGGTATGCCCTCCAGGGCGCAAGGAGTCAAGCGGGGGAAAAAGCGGGGAGGAGCGAAAGCTGCTAAGGCTGCTAAGGGGTGGTGGGCAGGGTCGAGGGCGACGACGTCTGGATCTATACTGGAAAAGAGATCCGTTCCAACTATAGTACGAACGTATATCTCTCTCCTCGCGAGACCAAGACGCTTGTCCACCCTCCTTCATGGGCGCTCTTGGCCAGGGCCGAGGACCCAGGGCAGTGGGGGTTCGGGAAGCCAGGAACATGTCGGGTAGCGAAAGTCAAGCACCCTCCACACCCATCTTTGCTTCTCTGCTCGTTCCATTGCAGCGAGGAGAAGAGCGAGGCGAGAGAGACTATCGACTCTAGAGGGAGGTTGATGTTCTAGACAGGGTTTATGACACCTCTGGGCCGCGCTGCCCTCCCTAAGCAAAAGAGTCGAACAAAACTCTATCGCCATGACTCGATCGCCAGAAAACGGGTTTGTGCGCGCTGCCGACCGGTTCCAGGGCGCACCATCGAAACAGCCAGAACGAAACGGCCTCTAGTAATTAAAGACCGTCTGGGCAAGATAAGAGACCTCCATAATCTCTGCTCTCTCTCGGCTTAAGCCAGTAGTGGTAGTCGTTTCCGGAGTCTAGCGAGATAGTAAGTCGTAGGGCAGCACCCGAACCACCCTCCCTCTTTTTTTGCCATTATTCCCTTGAAGGTTTTCTTTCCATTCCACGATGAGACCACGGAAGTGTGCGAGTGGGTGGGTGGTCTGTGTAGAGAATAATGGATCGATTAAATAAAGAACATCCGACACAGGCAAGATGCCTGCAAACATGCCATTCGATCCAGATGACCATCTTACCATTCACTCGGGCTCAACACTCGCAAGACGGCGACTCTAACACCACACATCCATTACACAAATCCCTACCTCCACAGCCATACCCAAATAGATACACACACACTCATCAAGGATGTAAAACCGGTAGGGCAGCCAGATATGGGTACATGTCAAGGCAGTAGTCGTCAACCCCCCAACAGGCAAGATGCCTGCAAACCCGGGTGTCTCCATCAGTCCCAACCGTACTTTGCCGTCGCCGGCCGGCGCGCAACCCTACCCTCCTAAACCGCCCTCCACTTGACTTACCTAAACCGAGAACTGGCGCTAAACAAGAAAACCGAGGCCGGCCTTTTTCTAGGTAGTGGTAGTGGAGGTGTTTAGGTCCGCCCGAAACTACCGGTACCGGTGCCTTGGGTAGGATGCCCAAGAAGAACGGGTCCTCGGACTTCCTACCTACTATCGATTCTGTAGTAGGTAGGTACTCCATACGAGTATTTCTATATGGCATTACCAAGCCCGTCTACCTACCTACCTGACTATCCGAACGAAGCGAACGAACCGGCGAAAGTCCAGAAAGAGAAGAAAAAAATAGGTAGGCCCGGAGAGGCGGAGTTTAGGTATGGTCCGTCCTACCTACCTACTTGCCTAGACAGACCCTCGGCCGGACGGGCAGTTTTAGTAATCTTTTTTCTCTTTCTCTCCTCTCTCTTTCCCTTCTACCTCGCTTCGCTTCTGATTTTAGAAAAACCTGCCTAGGTTGAAAGTAGTTCATATGCCGAGATAGGTAATCTAGACGACTCATCGTGAACGCCACCGAGGCGATCTCTTCGGTCTTTGCTTTCTTTCGATGGATGTAAGTGGTTGATTTTGAACGGAGGCGGAAGATGGACAGTCTCATCACATTCTGGTCACGTCGAGTTGAGTCTGGACGGATGGCATGATCGTTGCCTGGGCAGACAATTTGAAGTCGGGACTTTGGAGGCGAGGGGGCTTAGACGCAGATGCCCAATGACAGACAGACAAACGCAGTCTTGTTACAAATCTAGCCGATTAGACTACTATCACACTACCAATTCATCCATGAGACCTTGAAGAGATAGTTAGCAGGTATCAAGGGATCGTTCTAGTCTCCCATCACATGACTTGTCATCGAAAGGGTAATCCGTATCCCGTGACCGTTACCATTAGAAACCGAGTTTGATAACTGTAGCTAACGACTAGTCTGAGCGTACATTTCAGCAGTGCTATCATTTAGTCCCAGAGAACCTCAATGAAAGTGATTATAGGCCCCAAACCACGTCAGCTCGTATGCCCACATTGGTGCTACAGTTTTCAGATTACCTACATACCCCCTGGTTGTTGTTCAGTAGGGATATGTGTGTATGCCAGTGCAACGCCGATCTTTAACCTCCACAAATGACAGAAACCCTCTCTTGAAACATGCTTGTCTTGATATCCACCCTCCTTAAACGCCTTACTTTCATGGGTCTCAAGCAGCTCTAAATCCGTCATGATCGTGCTCAGACAACGGGATTTCCCGCCCCGTTGTGGGAACCAGGCACACGACCACTACTTGATGAGCTTGTCGAGGGCCCTTCCTCTAGAATGTCATAAATGGATATCAACCCGTTCGTCGTGTCTGCCGAACTTTGAGACCACCTTATATGTACTGGCCTGGGCCCGAAGGTCTCCCCATCTCCTACTGATGGCGTACCAGTACTTGTAGGCGGCATAGTGTGAGTGGCAATAGCAAATGAATCTGACGACGCATCAAGTGTAAATGCTTCGTCCCATACCTCATCACTTCGACGAGGTCGTTTCCAAATCTTTAGTCGTTCCATACGAGTTCTTCGCCGGCGGTTCCGACGCGTCCGGTAGTTTCGGAAGAGAGTCTTTAACTACAGGAGTACACCTTCGTCATCACCATCCTGTGCAGTCTCGTCTTCGTCTTCCCATTCGACCTCGTTGGCCAAAGCCTCAGCCTTGCGCTGAACCTCAGCCAATCCACTTATTTCGGCCACGTACTCTTTGTCTTCGAGAGCACGCTTAACGAATTCCCAGTTATCCTTTCGATATGCCGAAAGAATGGGCTCGCTGCAAGCACTGCAACAAGGATAGGACTCTCCTTTGATGACAATGTTTTGAAATCGGTTCAGGAAGCCACGGATTTGGTGAGGAACAATACCCAGTGCGTACTCATCATTCGAGCTAACCTCTTGCAGCGTGTTAGACGAAGTCGCCGGTGCCGGGGCATGATGGCCCAGGGGATGCTGCAATAGGCTCGTGAGGAGTTCGACAAGTAGAGCAGAGGCAATGGCAGCGATGCCAGGGCGTGTGACGGTGCATTGCTGGTCAAGCGTCAAATCTTTCTGCGACTATCCGATTGTCAGTAGTGAAAGGTAATAGGAGTTAAGATCGCTTACATCGCCGGGCGCAACCACATCGTTGCAAAAGTAACAACCCAAAGTACTGTCACCGTCATTCTTGGGCTCAGCACCGTGTCTCATTACCACGTAAGTATCGAAGCCAAGCGCAGCGTTCATGACGATCTTTCCAGCGGCTTTGCCCATTACAGTTGGGAGCCATCTCGACTCACGGCTGTCCATGAGCAAGAAAATCGCATCATGTTCATCGATAAGTGCTTTGAGACGCTCGAAATCGCCTTGAGTCTTGTCCACAATTGGATGACCAAGCATCGGGACAGATAAAACCTCGCCATGGCTGTCTACGCCGGGATAGATCTGCTTCAAGGCTTCAGCTGCTCTGGTAGCTTTGGCGGCTCCTCCGTTAAGACAATCCTCGTACACGAAGAGGGGCTGCCGAACGGGATTAGAGAACGAAACAGCACCGTAGTCGACGAACGTGATCTTGCGGACGCCCCATCCCATTAGGTTTCTCGACACGTAACTGCCGAGTGTGCCGGCACCGAGGAGCAAACACTTGGTGTTCTTGATGATATCAAGGTTCAGGTCAGGCGCAATTCGCCATTTCATGAGCTTCAAGTTGAGATCCACGGACTGATCGGCGATGCGGGTTGGATCCATCGACTCAGCAAGACTGACTGTTCTTGCGGTTAGTTTGTTCGATGGGTTGCGCTCCCAGCCAGTGGCTTTAGGCATGGTGGTAAGGACCAATTCGTCAACTGGGTCCATGGCTAAGTTCATGATAATGCTCCGTGCTTCATCCCTGCGTGAATGGATATCACGATAGCACAAGATCTGGACTTCGCGGAGCTTGTAGCGCTGTCTCACCAGCAACAGAAGATTTCTCAACGGCCAAGCTGGATGCTCATCGTATGTGGAGGGATCCACAAAGGCCACATATCTGTCCTCTTTAGGGATCTCGTCAAAGAATCCGTGCTCGAACTGACGCAAGCTACCGATCTCCCAAGTGAAACCAATATCGTCAGCCAGGGACTCAAGGCTGGAAGAGGAACGGCCAGCTCGAACTTTCTTGGCTAAGAAAAATCCATACTGTCTGGTGTCCACAGAGTAACGCCAGGTTCCTACTCGGTCGACCAAGGCGGTACTCTCGGCAGGCTTCAAGTGTTGCAAGTCGCCGATACGCTTCCAAGCGGGTTCGGAAGGGAAAGCTGGAAAGCCAAACCAGTAGGTCAATCGGTACTTCTTGAGATCAGCGTAAGAGAGTATGATGTACGATGAGAGTAGGGAAGGGACCGAGTAGATGGTTCCATCCTTGATAGCATCCCATATCTGCGTTGATCAGTACGTAGTGACACACCGTGAGGCGTAAACAGAGTATCATACCTGACTGGCAGAGTTATTGAGTACCTCAATCTTATCCACCTGCTTGAAGGCATCCAGAGTATTGGTGTTTCTGAGGACACCTTCGGCACGTGCCGCATTAATAGGCACACTACAACAGGCAACAATTCGCGTGAGCAGACGGTTCTCTTGAAGAAGGCGCAAGTGTTACAGTGCATGCGCAGAGATAACTTACGAGCTGGTTGTGAGAGCATTTGCCAGGATCTGCATCTTGACACTATCAGTTGGTTCTCCGGTGGCGCGGTGCTCATAGATGCCCACGATGGGGCGTGCCGAGTCGCTCAGCTTGTCATGATCAAGCTTAGAGGCAAACAATGCCGAGTAAAACGGCAGCTCGATCTCCGAGGAGAATGGCGCAAACTTGATGGTGGCCATGTTGGCCGACAGGTTTCGCTACCTGAAGGTAAACAAGTGACCGTCGTAGAATTAGGTCCGTGAAGCTGCGTCTATCGAGGTTCGCAATGCGCTTGATATGGCGGGTGGGTTGAATGGAGTGAATGTCCGCGCGGACTAACGCACAGGTTCGGATCGCAGTCGCGAACAGATTCACAGGCGATGATGATAAAAATCTATGATGAGAATCGTAGATAGAGGTAAGGGCTGGAGAGATGATAACGGATGAGAGTGTTGTAGGGTATTGAAGTGCGATGGGAGTAGATGTGAGAGACGAGAGGGAAGTGAGAAGAAGTGCGGTCGATGTACGTTGACAACGCCCGCAGGTAAGCTGGAAGTCGGCGGGGCATCAACGTAAGTGCGTGTACAGGTAGGTACTGAGCAGGTATCTATAGGTAGCTGTAGGTGCGGAATAACTGTATTTAGGGGGTTTAGTTACTGGGCTGTACTTGCACGGACCAGAAAAGGAAGTAACGCACTTCGTCGTTCTAGGTGGAAGCTGCGCCTTCCAACAAGTCCGTTTCAACGTCGGCAAACCGACTCTCGTTTGCTCGTCGCTCCTGCTTTAACTTTCCTTACTGTGTCTGTGATTCATAGAAGGAATCGGCGCTTGCCCAGACGTTCCCCGAACGTACCTGCCACTTACTTACGATACCTAACGAATACTTCAGCTGGCAAGTTGCAACTGCTAGCCCGAACCCCAAGCCGTCCGATCTCCAAGCATCAGTGAATGCACCACACCGCCTGCATGAACACTCTATAAATACAGCGATACACCTGACGCTTCATGTTCTAGTTGTTTGCAGTGCTCCTTGGCCCGTGATTTTAACAGAGGATGTCACATGTCGCACCTCATAAGGTGTCAGACTAATCAGAAACACCTTACGGATCTACGGGGAAGACGTCGCACTTACACCGGAATCCACAGATGGGTCATGCCAATGTCATCACCTGAAGTCTCGAGAAGATGACGTGCCTTTGTTGGGGTCTCGGCTCCTGCCAGGCACGCTTAACCCGTCACCGATCCGATATCCCCGATACAGCGATATGTATCTTCGCACCCCGCACTCCGCCAGCTGACAGCTCCAGCTTTGCACACTCAGGGCTATGAGTGGGGGTCCGCACCGCTGGATTGGACGAGATTCCCGTGGGGGTCTCGCTTTTGGCGTCTGCCCGATGTACCTACGTAATCTGTACCTGCCCGCCCTACCTCCTAATTAAACTGTTAACACGCTCAAGCGCGACCGACCGCGTCTCGCGTCGTTGAGATTCCGCACCGGCTAAGGCGATAAGATTAACCAAGTCAGGTTGTCTTCGACTTTGAGACTGTGATCGAGAAAGCTATCACTGCTTACCTACCTGTTCATCACAGTCTAAGACTTCATCGCCGTATTATACGTCACCTAATCGAATCGTCCATTCACTGTGAAATACTTAACCTTCGTGACTCGCCCCGTTATCGTGGTTACATCTGGTTTGCGCAACGAGTTCTGTCCGTCGCAAAGATGCTTATCGGTTTATGCGGAGGTACGGAGTGCCTTTCACATGTTCCCTCCCGTCTTGGCTTCTTTTCCTTTTCTTTTGCTGCTCTCTCAAGGCTGATGTCCCTTTAAAGCGAAGTGCGCCGGGAAGAGTACAGTTGCGCAGTACCTCGTTGAACACCACGGCTTCAAGAAACTGGAAATAGCGAACCCGGCACCGAAATCCATACAGAACGGAACCTCAGGCGAAGAACCCAATTGCATTTCGTCTTCTAGCGAGTCGGAAAGAAATTCAACGGACGGAAATGGTGTACGTACGGAAAGCATCACCTCTCGGGCGACGCCACCCGTCTTCGCGACTGGACAGGAGCTCTTAGACTTTGTGACGAAACACTGGCGATCACGCTGGGTAACAACGGATATCTACAGTGAGGAGGTCCTAAGCACCCTGAGCCGACGTCCATTCTTCATCCTCATCAGCGTGGATGCGCCCGTGATGGTACGGTGGCGAAGGTACCAAGCGCGCCAAAAGCGCCCCTTCAGTTGCATCCCCGAACTCAGCCTCGAAGAATTCGTCGCCGAGTCCGACACACAGCTCTACGATGCCTACACCGGCGCGCTCCCGCTCATGTCGCAAGCCGCGATCCGTCTCCTTAACACCTCCGACTCTCTCGCCCATCTATATGCGACGCTTGGAAAGCTGGACCTCACAAACGGCGACCGGCTGCGCCCAAGTTGGGACAGCTACTTCATGTCCCTCGCCTCTCTCGCGGCGCGGCGGTGTAATTGCATGAAGCGGGCCGTGGGATGCGTGCTGGTAGACAAGAAGCGCCGCGTGATATCAACAGGCTATAACGGGACGCCGCGACACCTAACAAACTGCATGGAGGGCGGCTGCCCGCGCTGTAACTCGGGAATCGCCACGAGCGGCGCCGCACTAGCTACCTGTCTCTGTCTACATGCGGAAGAAAACGCCCTCCTCGAGGCCGGACGCGAGCGCATCCGCGAGGGCAGCGTGCTGTACTGCAACACGTGCCCCTGTCTCACTTGCAGCATCAAGATAGTGCAGGTCGGCATTAGCGAGGTCGTGTATAGCCAGGGCTATAGTATGGACGGCGAGACGGCGCGCGTCTTCATGTCGGCCGGTGTTAAGCTGAGACAGTTCTCACCGGTACGTTTGTCTTTTCTTTTTTTCAATCTTCAATTGCCATCGGGTTCCATTTAAAAGGCTAACGCAATCGCAGCCGGCAAACGGTCTCGTGCACTTGGAGCAGATGGATATAGATTATAAGCCGTACCCCCTTTGAGGTCCTGAAATGCAAGACCTGTACCGTACGGAATTAGGTCAATTCACCTGAAGCCGAGTTTCAATTGAGTTACAAAGCCGACGAGTCGAATTGAACGTATAGAGGGAGAACCGAGCCGAAAATCCCATTTCTTTTCGATCATGGAGTCCATGATTTGTGAAAATGAAAGCGGAAGCGATTGCGTTGTTCGCATGAAAGAAAAGTGACTTACTGTATGATACCCAGTCAGCATTCGCTTTCGGAGTCGAAAAATGCATCCATCAGACACATCGGGAAGAAAGAAGTAATGTAAAATCAATCAATCGGTCAAGCATGCAAGCAAGCAATTGCGAAGGAGAAAAAAAGATTGGGAATACTGCGGGTATAACAATTCATTAAGATATGTTTTTTCATCACTAGTTAGAAGAAGAAGAATCGACAACTAACTGGTGAAAAAACACATATCATTTTTTGCTATTTGACATCAAGAACAAGTCTCTTGGTAACACATGCGTGGGTATTGATTATCATCGTATTATCATCCATCCATAACCTGAGGCTCTCTCGTGTAGAAAAGTCGACGTGGGGGAGGGTTTGTTGTGTTGTGTTTGTGATTTCGATGATGGATACACCATTATTCACGAAACAAAGTGTGAATAATTGGGTATCCATCACCGGGTTTTTATTTCCCCAGGATTCAATCATTCCCCTCGATCTTGCTCAACATAAAATCGAATTTCCGGCGTGTTGATTGAGATCAGTCAAAGCGCCTATTAGGGCAGAATAGGTCCGTTTCGCGGGCGTGGCATATCGGGTTGTCTTTGCGTTAAAGGGGGAAAGTTGTGGTGTGGTGACCGGTCGGGCCTTTTCTTTTTCGTGTCATGCCATAGAAAGTTTTTTCCCCTTGTTTTCTTTTGTTTTTTTACTATTTTTCGTTGTTTAACCCTCAAGGGCGGCCTTCTTGGCCTTGCTCTTGTTGATGAGCTTGGAGATGAAGAGGGCAAAGAGACCACAGCCGACGACGAAAACGATGGCTAAAAGGCGACGGTTAGTACGGGCGTAGATATACTAGTTGGTCCCGCTTCATATCGGGCGGACCAATGGATGTGTCGATGTCTGGCAACCGGGCCAGCTAGCGATGTAGTACTCACCAAAGACGACGATGACACCGGCTTCCTTTTGAGCCCCTGTAGACAATTAGTTACTGCAACAATTGAGTGGTGAACCAGCACAGATCGTAGAAGTTTCAACAGATCTCGTACTGGTGTGGGAGGGCTACTCACAGTTCTCACGGCGGGCGAGCTGGTGGACAGCTTCGCGGGCAATAAGGGCGGAGTTAATGGCGGCCATTTTGATAGACTGTATGAATCAGTGACTCTGTTGCGCACGCGACGAAGTAGTGAAAAGTAGTGGAAGAAGGAGTTGTTGGCAAGTGGGATGAAGGTGTTCAATCGGATCGGATTTCTTGGCTAGCAGCAGACTCTTCAAGCGCCGCGACAGTCGTCTTTTATAGGACCGCCAAGTCCTCTAACTTAGATAGATCCGGGGAAGAGCACGTCCCAAGAAATGGCTCGAGCGCGCAAATACCGGGGGAGCAAGGGTGCCGGCAAAAAAAACTTGGCTTACATAGTGTGGAAAAAAGCGTCACGAAATAGCGGCTGATCTGAAGAATTGACAGAGGAATTGGTCCGCGAACAACACGAGTCTCGGTTTGGATTGGAGAAGGTGAGGATGAGTATTAAATCTGCGCAAGCACAAGTGAGTTAGGAGGAGGAAGAGAAGAAGAAGGAGGACAAAAAAGCGACTCGGGTGGAAAGGACGCAGCAGGAACAATTTAATGGGTAAGCTTAGGTTCTCGAATCGAGTCAAGATCTGACGGTGGAAGGTACGAGTGTGTAGGTAGGTACTCGTAGTGTGTGGTACTTGGGTGGAAGGTGGCAGGTGGCGGTATAATTTGCAGGTGGAGTGCGCGTCGCGAAGTACCCTTCCGAACCTTGCTCGGGCTTTCTTTGCAGTGCTTTGCTCATCTTTCTTCTACGAAGTACGAAGTACGAATGCTGTCGTGCGTGGACAGCAGGATCATCACGGTCATGGAGGTTGGTAAGACAGGGATAGCTGCTGGTAGTGCGCACACACTTAGTAGAGCCGAACAGGTCAGATACCTGGAGCCGTGGCGTGCTTTAGGTGCTGTGGGAAGGTACCTGTACCTTCTGGAGGTGGTATAGGCAGGTGGTGTTAGGTGAGGGCAGGTGGTTGGTAGGCACCGTAGTGCACATGTGTAGTGTACCTCCTAAGCCCGGAGCGTGTAAGCGCATGCTAGCACACGGTACAGAACCCTCTCAGAACCCCAGCACCAGAGCGGCCAGGGCAGGGCTCGGGACCCGGGGCTGACCGGTTTTTGTTACCCTCGCAATCACGCTAGGTACTACCGGCACGCATCTGCGCGATTTTGTCGAGCTCAATCGCTCGACCAACCAGCGAGCCAGCTGGTTATCATCAGACCCCAGTGCGGGTAGCCAGATAGAGCGCGTTCCCTCGATAGGATAATCTGGGTACAAACATACGTACTGGATGGAGAATGCAAATTGGGAAGCGACCTTGAAATTTTCAAAGTCGCGCAGAAAAGCCGAGGTGCGGAACGGGTTTAGTGTTCTTATGACGGAGCGTCGGAGACTCGGTAATAATCGCTGATGTCGTGTGCGGAATTGGTACTTGCACGGACGCGTAGGTACACTAATAATGGACTCTGTGAAGAGGAAGACGGCGAGATGCCAGTTACTACAGGCCGTCTTCACCGGGGGATACTGGATAGCCTTGCTACCTAGATCCCTTGTGGAATACGCTAGAAAACAATTGTGGACTTGAAAAAGACGCAAACAGGTTGGAGAACATGTTCTCCGAGAACCTACCAGTTCGAAATTCGAAATTTGGTGTTGCAGAAACCGGAGTTTGAAGTCGAAAGATGTCGAGAAAGGCCGGAAAAGTTGGACGATACCTCTAGCACAAGAAAAAGCGGACCGTTTTCGTTCCAACATCGGGGCCCACAACGAGCGAGAACTGACGAGTAAGAAAACTGGATACTTGCAGAAAAGGCCGAGCATCCGCGACGCTAGTACCTTTTTGGTAGGGACCTCAGCCAATCAGTAAAAACTGTTGTTTTCTAAGGTGACATAACATTACTAAGCGCATAGATTTTTCCAGCGAAGGTGCATCTCATGTCCTCGGTACATGCGCTACAGTACGCTAGCGTAGGTACGAGCACCTAGCGTAGTACACTAACCCGAACCCGCTAGTGGACTCACACTAAACTACACTAAGTGTTCTGTACACTGTACACTAATCCAAACCTGTCTAACCGATTGCGTAAACATACAGTGCATAAAGATATATGGCACGGTAATTTGCGCAGACGACGACAACTGGACACCAACACCAACACCAGTTGCCTCAGAAACCCAAAGCGCACACACAACCCACATGGTCCGGACTCCGTGACATAACAGACTCATCCTGTTCTCGAGCAGTATTCCAAAGAAAGATAGAGATACGACAGATGTGACGGAGAGCTACGGATCACATGAACGGTGAGAGCACCGTATCCCAAGCACAAAGAATGTTGTTGTCAGCTAATGCGCTCCGAGCGTACGGCATGCATTCTTACTGAAAGCGTCATCAGTCTGTGGGTTCCAGAAGGTTGGACTCACAACATGCCATCGCGGCGGTCAACCGCTTGATGACAAAAAAGCTTAGCGACGGATCAAGTTCGGTGTTCTGTGACGCAAATACCTGCCGGCATCTTCTCGCACAGACTCCAGAGCAACCGCCAGGAACGGTGGTGTAGGTCCGGGATAGTGTGCCAAGTAGCGCGCCGTAGCGACGGTGTAGCGTGTGAAACCCGCCGCTATAATTTACTAAGGCCGCACCGTGCTCGCTCCTTCGGAAACGACGGTGAGCATCCAGGTACGACAGACCTAGTGCGGTGTAGCTATAAGTAGACGCCTGGTATCGATGAGGAAGAAGAAGAAGAAGGTCCCGCGTTGCCAGGTTATGGCAATTGAAATATCGGTTAGTATCGTGAAAATGGAAGGGGGATGAGTGTACGGATGAGCACGCAGGGAGAGGACGGGAGAGCAGAATGAACTGCATATGGCGAATCAACCACGCGGATCAACGCGTATTCCGTACACGAGCGGTCTCTGCAGGATGATTTCACTCGGCTTACTACGTTGACTAGGCACGTTTTTCACCTGTAGTGTACAAATCAAATCGGGTAGGTACATGGCCGATGATCCCTCGGTCCGTTGGGCAACGCCAGGTCACTCGTAATCCTCAGCTCAGGATCGCATAAGGGTCGAGTCGGTACCGTTACCGGAAGCGCATCGGAATACGTACGGACCTTCCAGATCGTCAGGACGCATGATCTAATAACGGCTACGGAATCTGGCCGTCGTCTTCGAAATCCTCCTGAGAGTTGGCTTCGTTGGCCTCGAATCCTCATCCAGCTTGACTAGCCGATACCCGAGCTATGCTGCGGCCCCTTTTTACGGATCTTACGAGTACATACGGACTACCTACCAACCTCGACCTCCTGAATTGAGTTGCCCGGCCGAAAGCAACTTCGTGTGTTCAGTTCTGAAAGACCTGGCCAGACTCGCCTTATCGTCTTCTTGTGGTTCCCAATTGCCACAGAGGAGCAAACTCACGACACGACAATTCTGCTTCTTGCAACAAGCAAGGTCTTAGCGAAAGTCACAACCATGAAATCCTTCTTCATCAAGTTTGAAGATTGCTGGCTGGGACCTTGCTATCGTCCCTATGGGCAAAATGTCAATTGTTTGCTCGTTTGAAGAAGGCCGACTGCTAAGAATGGCATTCTGACCTGAAAGCACTGCTGTCTGCATCCGAACATGGCAGTAACTTACAATCTCAATTGCGAGCTTTTTGCTCCTCCCGAGGCTTCAATTGTCATCAATGTTCACGCCGCCGATGAGAGAGATGTCTCTAAGAGCATGAAGATCACACGCTGATAACTTCATGTCAGGATATCTACCAGCTGCAGCTCAAACCACCACAGGTAACAAGACCAGAGAGATTTGATACTAACCATCAGCAAGGCGGACACCAATGAGCCTCAACTTGATGCAACAAATACCAGTCACGTGAAAATAAGGGGTTCACGATTGCAGAATCAACAAGTCGTTTCTTGAGAAATACTTCATCTAACAACATCCAAGATGCTTGCTCGCGTATATACTCTCTAACCGGCGAAATCCAAGACGACCGGCTGTCTACATGCAATGCATTGCAAGGCGAACTTAGAAGACCCTTTAATGGCCCCTTTTCGCCCTTCGGGCCTTACTGGAGCGAGGATCGAAAATGCCAGGCTCACATGGGTAAACTCCGATGATATGCAAAAGAGGCCCATCATTGCCTAGGCCACTCCCCGCCCTTTTTCGTGATGTTGTACAACGCTTTATCAGGTCCAACAGAAGCAGTATGGCTTCTGTCGCAAAAATGTCGCAAAAATGAGCGCAGCAAGAGGAGGGCGAATGCGGTGTCGTGTCGTATGTATGGAATGAGGGGATTTTGTTATGCTCCCAATTCCTCGCTCACAACTTGGCAGTCTCAACCAGCTGACCGATCTTGAGCTTCTCGCCGTGCTTCTCAAGCACGTTCTTGCCGTGGTACTTCCAGAACTGCTTCGTGGCGTCCTTGCCGGCCACGCGCTTCAGGATCTTGGCGCCACCCGGGTGCTCGTCGAGGAAGTCTGCGCGCGACAGCAGGTTAGCCTACGGGAATAGGAAGGATAAGAAAAGACCGGCTACTAACTTGTGATGTCGTAGACACCCGTGTCGACGATGATGTACATGCCCTTCTCGGCATCCTTGTGCTCGCTAACCTGCTTAGCTGTGAAAGTCTTCGACATGATGGGCTAGGTAGTTTCGGATGTACGGAGATTGTGGAGAGTTTCGAAGGATTGAAGTTGGTCGCGACGATTTGTTTTCGCTTTCGCTGTTCGCGTTTGCGTATTTGTAGATTGTCGTGAACGAGGTGTCCCTTATTGTTGTTGTCGAAGATGGCTAAGTTGCGAATTGAACGCTCGGTTATCCGTACGCCGAATGCACGCACGGGCAGAGGTTCCCAGACCATTCTTCCCCCAAGAGCCTCGGCATTGGCGAAAGTGGAGCGGTCAGATGTCGCTTTGTCAATTACCTTGACGCCTATTGGTTGGTGATAGGGGTTTTGTGGGGGTCTGATAGATGGATGGTCCCGAATGAGTAATGATGGGCGCAACTTGGACCGGATTGTGTCAGAGGCTTTCGTCGCGATTGCTCTGTGCGCAATAGGGATCGCGATGGTGTTTAAGGAGGTGTTGATGTTTAAGGAGTTAAGGAGTCATTGTTGTTGTTTATTGATAACCCTTTTCAGAGTTAAGGCTGAGTTAAAGGGTGGCCTTAGGGTTTCTTCTCAGTGCAACTTTGACTCAAAGTCTGAAGCTCTCCCGGTGCAACTTCAATGTTTTGTTTGTCTACCTATATTCGCAACACATCTTCACGGCACGATTCAAAACCACGTGATCCACGGAAGCCCCTGAGGACAAGAACCGGACCCAAGATATCGAAGAAGCACATTTTCTGTCTGAAGAGCATGACAAACGCGTTCCACGTCCTCCGCGCCGGAAGCCCCCAAATATCTCAGTCATAAAGGGATCTCTGCCACAATACCACAGCAGTACGGATTACAAAAGGCGGCATGCCCGGCAATGAAACATGGAGTCCTGAGGCATTCTTCGTAAGGTAAGTGCAGGAGTCAGCCGGATCTTCGGGATCAGAGAAGGACCCGAAGCGGCGGCTGACTTGCGATCTGACTCTGACTGTACTCGACGTCGGACAAGGGGCGGATGACGGCGTTGAGTGAAATTACTCGATGTCACCGAAGAGAGTCGATCACATTGCGCTATTGAAGTTATGGTAGGATGAGGGATATTGGGTTACGGCGTATTTTACGAAGGGCAATTGTTCGAGAGGTATGTGGTATTCTCTGTTTCAAAAGGGTGTGATACTATATCATGAAATCGTATCCACGGATTCAATATCACGAAAGGTAAGCTATTTGGAAGAAATACTCTCTCGTTTTGCGATGATAAAGTATCTGCAAAACTGAGCAATTGATATTGAACAATGCATATGACTGATTAGGGTATGATTCGTCTTCCTACACTGCTTGGTATCATCAAAACATCATATGTCGTCCCGTCGCTCCATAACCGCGCGCCTCTCTAATGCTCGTCTGAACAAATTGGCAAACGTAGCCGTCCCCTGACAATCACTCTCATGCATCCTGTCCAGAGCTTTCGGCATCCACTCTTGTATCTTCTGTATCCGGTTGGTATTCTGTAAGAGGTGTAAGCTAGGAGTCGACTTCACATACTTCATCCCCCTTTCGTAACCACTGCTACTGGTCCGGGGCAACAGTCGCTGTAGAAAAGGGGGTCATATACATACCGAAGGGTGAGTGCTCATCCACTCAGGCGGCTCCTCTTGACTCGCCTGTTTCATCCTCTCCCAGAATCCAAGAGCCTGCCGAGGATCATAGCAAGCCTCAGCCATCATCATGAGGCCAATATAATCCGCCTCCGATTCCTGGCGTCGGCCCATCGGTCTTGAGAAGATCAGATCCAGCACAGACGACCCAATATACGACGTCCCGTAAATCGCAAGCCCACCCGTCAGGATAATAAGCGAGTAAAGCAAGATATTTATCCCCAGCTGCGAAGACATGCGCTCGCCCACATGTTCAGCAAGATTATGCGCAATCTCATGGCCCAGCACAGCAGCTAACCCATGCTCATTCCGCGCAATCGGTATGATCCCACTGAAGACGAAGACTTTGCCGCCCGGCAAGACGAACGCATTCGCAACGCCCGGCGCATCAATGACCTTAACCTCCCAATCCGCATCCTCAATCCCACTCACAGGAATCAAGCGCTCCATAACCCTCTTGACGAGTCTCGTCCGCCAGTCCCACTCGGGCAGGAATCGATGCCCTTGTCGCTGAAGTTCGTATTCTAACCGCTTCGCCTGCGCATCGCTGGCCGCGCGCACGTTCTCCTCGCTGAAGCAGTTGAAGCGCCGTCGGCCTGATACGGGCACCGTCTCGACGTTCATGAAGTAGAAGATTATGGCCCCGCTTGCTGAGAGGATGATCACGGTGCGTAGACCGGGGGACTTTGCGAAGTGCGAGAGGCCTTCGGTGCTGAATAGGGGTCTTGCGCGCGAGAGCTCATCGTGCGGATCGCGGCGCCGCGGGTCGCGCCAGTTGTTATGTTGGCGCGGCGAGTGCGAGAAGGGTCGTCGTGAGAAGGGTGCTGGTGCTGGGATGCGCGACTGTGGGAATCTGATTGGAGAGGAGATGGGTGTCCATTGCGGAAGAGGTCTGTGTGTGGTTAATAAACGTATGCCTGGTCGCGCCGGCGAAAGCAGGCGGAGGGCGCGCATGGTGATGATGCCGCCGCTTGTGTTCACTAATGATGGGGTTGTGTGGCAAAAGATGGGAGTAGAGAATAGCTTTGCGATTCAAGTATCAATTAACGGTTACTGTACGTTCAGTATGGGTTTATATCTATCTTACAAAAGAAGTTGTTTTCCAGGAAAATGCTCTACTAAGACTAATACACGATGAGCGATGGCATGATGACAAGATATTGACGGTAGACCGAGGAAGGTTGCGATGGAAGCGCTCCGGCGCAGAAGTTACGTAACGCGGATGCTGCCTGTTAATAATCACGTGAAAAGCGATGGAATCGAATGGCACAAAGCATATTCTTGGATTGAGTTTATTATTCTTATGAATTCATTGGTATATCGAGAGTATCATGTAACCGGGTAATAAACAAGAGCCATGACAAAGGAAATAATAGCCGGTGCACCGCCACGGTGTATAGCCACCGATGGCTGAGTAATGTACAAGTACACTTTCGACTTTAACAACGCGTCCTCGTCGTTGCAGACATCACCACCAAAAGTCATACATCAGACAGAGGACAAAAGAAACAAGTTTATGAAACAAAAAATATGTAACTATTGACATATACAAGTTATATAAGGGCCACTCCCACTTCGGAACTGAGTGTATGCATCGTGAGACGACATACGACCCGGTATCAGAAGGGGAATGGGATCGAAGATTGAAACAAAGGACCATGCGCGGACTTTCATAACCATCCAGGCCATTTCTCTATAATCGCCACGTCACCGATCCATCGTTTCTTCTCAGCTAACCGTCTCCAGGAACTTAGACAATGAAGGCGAGGACACCAGCGACGACCGCAAGGGTAGCGCTGACGCCAGTCTTCATGGCACCGCCGGTGGGGATGACGGAGGGAGTGACAGCGGGGTTGGTGGGGCTGACGGGGATGCTGGAGAAAGAGGCGGAGGGAGTGACGGCAGCGAAGGTAGAGCGGGTGAGGGTGTTCTTGGGGCTGCCGGAGTAGCTGGGGTAGCCAGTCATGGGGTAGCTGGAGGGAGAGGGGATGACCGAGTCGGTGATGTAGACGACGGGGCTGCTGCTGGGAACAGGAGTCTCGACGGGGTAGGACTCGATGGGGTAGGTCTCCTCAGGGAAGCTGGGGATGGACTCGCTGCTGGGAACGTTGACGGGAGCAGTGCTCGCGCTGGAGAATCCAGCGGGAGGGAAGCTGACGGTGGGGTAGCCGGCAGGGGAGGTGGCAGGAGTGGTGGCGGCGCTGCTGCTGGGAACCTCGACGGGAGCGGTGCTCGCGCTGGTGAACTCAGCGGGAGGAACGCTGACGGTGGGGTAGCCGGCAGGGGAGGTGGCAGGAGTGGTGGCGGCGCTGCTGCTGGGAACCTCGACGGGAGCGGTGCTCACGCTGGTGAACTCAGCGGGAGGAACGCTGACGGTGGGGTAACCGGCAGGGGAGGTGGCAGGAGCGGTCTCCGAGGTAGGAGGGACGTAGACGGTCGTGGGGATCCAGACAGTCGAGGTCGTGGTGGTGGTGGACTCCTGGGGCTGGCCGGGGGCGGTGGCAGGGTGAGTCTCAGTCACGGGGCAGATGGTGGTGCTGATGGGGATGGTGACAGTGGTGACCTGGCCAGGAGCAGTCTCGACGTGGGTGGTGGAGTAGATGGTCGAGGTCGTGTAGACGACAGGGGTGGTCACGGGGGTGATCACAGGCGCAACGCTGGTGCTCGAGAAGGAAGGAACACTGCTGGTCTCAGGCGACACGCTGGAGCTGGAAGCAGCGGGAGTGCCAGCGGGAGTGCTCTCGGTGCAAGTCGAGGTGCTGGCCGAGGGCAAAACGCTGGTGCTCGAAGCGGGAGCGCTGGGGTGGTGAGAGATGGAGTGAGGCTGGGTAGGAACCGAGCTGGTCTCAGGCGAAGCGCTGGAGCTGGAGAAAGGAGGAACGATTCCAGTGGGGTAACCAGGGAGGGAGCTGGTTCCAGGAACGTGAGAGAAGGAGGAGGGCTGGCCAGGGACGGTGCTGGTAGCAGGCTGCGAGACAGGCAGAGTGGAAGAGCTGGTCACAGCAGCCGGGGTAGAGCTAGTCTCGGCGACCGGGACGGTGCTGGTCTCGGGAGCAGGAGTGGAGCTGGTCACGGGGACAGTCGAGCTGCTCTCGGTGCAAGTGGTGCTGGTTCCAGCAGCAGGAGTAGAGCTGGTCTCAGCAACCGGGACGGTGCTGGTAGCAGGCTGGGAGACGGGCGCAGTGGAAGAGCTGGTCTCAGCAGCAGGAGTAGAGCTGGTCAGAGGAGAGACGCTGGAGCTGCTGCTGCTGGGGGTGGGGACACCGCCAGTGGGGTAGCCGGGAGCGGTGCCAGGGACAGTGCTGGTAGCAGGCTGAGAGACAGGGAGAGTGGAGGAGCTGGTCTCAGGGGCCGGAACAGTGCTGGTCTCAGCAGCAGGAGTCGAGCTGGTCTCAGCAGCGGGAGTCGAGCTGGTGCTGGGGGTGGGGACACCGACAGTGGGGTAGCCGGGAGCGGTGCCGGGAGCGGTGCTGGTGCCAGGCTGAGAGACAGGGAGAGTGGAAGCGCTGGTCTCAGGGGCCGGGACGGAGCTGGTCTCCTGAGCAGGAGGAACAGCCTGAGTAGGGTAGCCGGGAACGATGCTGGTCTCGGGCTGAACGGGGACGCTGCTGGTCTCGGGGAGGATGCTGGAGCTGGACATGACCGGGACGGTCTCGGTGCCCGGAGTGTAGACGGGGTATCCAGTGGGGGCAACCTGGGTGTTGGCGCTGGGGCTGTAAACCGGGTAGCCCTGGACGGGGTAGCCCTGGGGAGTGGCATTGGCAGAGGCCGCGAAGATGGCAGCAGCGGCGCCGACGGTCTGGATGAGAGAGGGAGCCATTGTGACGGTTGTGAAAGAGGTCGATTAAATTAAGTTAATTGCTGTTGCTGTTGAAATGAATGACTGTGTCGTTGCTGTTTTAACGAGTGGATGACGTGAAGAACGTCGGCGAGCTGTTTCCCGCTGGTTTGTGGTTGTGGTTGATGACCTGAGAGTTTGGAAACGGCGTAAAACGAGAGGAAAGGTCCTATATATCCGGCGTTGTGGGCATCCCTCCGTGTTAAATAAGTGCCTCGCTCGCTAATCCTAGTTCTTCTTCATCCTCCGTAGCTCTTACGTGCATCCCATGTACTCGTACCTACATCGACCAACACCGCATTGCACGATTACAACGTGCCTAGCTGGTGCCCTGCTCCACCCCGACGCCGATGCGGCGAACCTACTGGCTAGTCGAAGGGCGATCAGGCCTAGTCTTCGCAAAAGTGTCGTGTAAACTAGCCTCGCTCCAGGTCTGCATGAGCCCATGTCGCTCAGCATGGATGGCTCACGCCCTGCTGCTCGACGATTGGTGGCCGGTCCTGTGATGACCCATTCTGTGCTTGTACTGTAACACCGAGTCCTTTTGCCGCCTCTCTGCTGGCCTAGGTTCCTGGTCTAGCGGCCCATTGCCCAATATCGCTACGACTGTCTTGGCAAGTTATGCATCGTGGCGGCAGGGGTCAGCCCCGGTTGCCATCAGTCATAGAAAAGGGGTGCGAGATGAGCAGTTGTCCTTTAATAGAAGATGGGCTAAACTCCCTAGTGTAGCTGAGGGGGACTGTACTGTACGGCGAGGTATGCTGACAACAGCACTGGTTGGCCTCCATTCTCTGCCAAGTCGTCGCTATTCTGTGAATTATACCGGATATTCCGGGCCTGGTGCATGATAAAGTGTGGAGTTGCGTCAACGTCCTTATAATATGGGATCCCAACGGTTAATAATTCGACGTTATTATTCCACGGCACTTGTAAGGCCTAGAGCTTAGCGAGAGAGACAGAGAGTGAGGAGAAGAGGGGATCAAGAGAAGAAAGCTTCGTCCACCTGGATTCTCTCCCCGATCCCCCTCAGCCGTCGCATGTTACATTCAGGCATAGTGCACCGTACTGTATGCATGCACTAGGGCTAGCACCAATGCAGGTACATGACAGTCTGCCCTGAATCCTGATCCGGCTGAAAGGGTCTAGCGGCATGCGAGGAAACGACGGGAGGCAAAAAGGAGGTTCGCTTAAGCTGGTCGTGTTTCTTAACGTTGCAGTTCCTTGCTCGTACCTGAAAAGGGTACCTGCTTTGTGCAGATGAACGACTTGCTTGGCGACAACCCTCTTCCTACAGTTGCACCAAGCCTCCTAGGCAACGGCATTTCGAAAAGTACCTACCTATTATTACCTGCTGCGTCTTTCTCTGCCGTTAGAACACGCACTCTTCTTAGTGACAGGTTAGTGATCAAGCCACCGCTTGAGTAGCGTGGTCCGTGGTCCGTTCACATGCGTGCTAAACTGCTAAGAGATGGGGTTGCGAAACGGGAAAGGCCATAACTCTCTTTTGAGATCGATTCTGCTGCCGAGTCGGGACGACGTGCCTGGGCTATCTAGATCACCCACAGTCCGCGGTATCGTGTCTCCGTCTGTGAGGGCGGTTGTGCCAGGGAGGGACACTAACATATGACGTGCTTATCGTTCCCCGGTCTCTCATAACGTGTGCTGTTTACTTAACCCTCTTCGTAACCACTTCCAACCAAGCCATGTCCACACCGGTACGCTATTATAACTCCGGTCATAATGAGAGACTAGGCCGGTTCTGTACATAAGTCCCTAAGCCCTCGCTCCGTACGTGAGCTTCCAGTCGTACGTCTTGTTAGGGATCTCGTATTCCGAAACTACAACGTGTGAAGGCACGGTGTAGATCCTCATGTTGTACCTCCTTGGACTGCTTAACTGTCAGCAACTCGGAGGTAACTCTCCGGTTATGAGAGAACCAGATGTGAGATTCGTACGGTCCAAGATGCCCGTGGCCATTCGTCCATCTCTGGCACTACCAAGATGCGCTAGAAAGCCAACTCTTCTCTCTTTTCCACTTGCGAAGCCCGGATTGGGACACCACGCACTGCACTAGACACTGTTGCTGCTTAGCATCGACGCTCCAGCCAATCGAAGCTTGGTACTTTCGGAACCCGCAAGACTTGCCCGGGGACGGGTTGTTGACCTTGTTGCGTTCGTAATCCGTTCTCTCAGATCACTCTTGAAAAGTTGAATCTTACTCGTAGCCGCCCCCACTTCGTCACCTCCCAATCTGTGAGCGATACCCGCATTTTACGCATAAGTGCATACCCTGGCGGAGGCTAGTGCGTGTAACCCGTTAGGTACCGTGACCTGCAAGGTGTCCATGGTGCAAAGCCACTCACGGGCTCCACTCTTTTCAATGCGACGGCAGAATTTGTATGGCCCACCAGGCGGTTCCCGACGGGACAGACGGATGAGAGTTATTCCATTAGCCAGAATTATTCACATACACAGACCTTCTGTACGACTTGGTCAGGATCGCAAATTCTTGCCCGTTCCGACCTGGATTTTCACATTTTTGCACACATAGTTCGTATGCAATCATGTGGTTATGGTGCAATAATGTGACATCTCCAGCACATATATCGGCTCATAATCCCGTCAAGTCATCGAGAGCGGTCAGAAAGAGGCTTACAAATTCGGCAGTGATCCTTCGAAGCACACTACCCAGGTAGGTAGTTGTATGCATCGGGTCGGCCGGATTCCTGACGGTCGCAGACTCCCAGCGAGGCTCTGCTCCCTACCGGGTTACGAAGTGGGTGTAGTCTCGCCCCTAGTGCGCATCTGGAAATCCGTTCCTGGTCATGGCGGACTTCCCCCATACGAAGAGGCTACCCTCTTGTCTACGAGTACCTAGGCTTTCTCCGTGATTATCAATTCCGTTCTCGAGATTGGCGCGTAGAATCGCCTGAATCGAATGCTCATCTTGTTATCTTAGGTTGATCCTTTGTTTGTCCCTGGATCCCGGCCTCAAGGCTCTGGACCCTCGACTCCGGACTCTGGACTCTCAACTCTGTATTCTAGTGTCCCGTCCGCCTGGGTCGATACCTATTACAGCCATGTTAAGGGATAAGGACCAGAAATGAAGAGATGGTGTGATGAGATTGCAAGAACTTGTGTGACTACTACCTACTTCGGAGCTACACGTACGAGGTCTTCACCTGCATACGTTGCCACGTACCAGTAAGTAGTGTGACTATCACAGGCGTCCACTTCCTCCTCCTACCACCCACTTACGGGAGTACGCTTCACATGTAGGGCTGAAGATTGTTCTGTGGTAGGGCACGGAGTGCATAAGTGCAATGTTATGTGCTAATTACCGATGATAGGGTGCCATGAATCCATACCGTGTTCTCTACGGGCTAGACAAGGACAGTGCACCGCCTTACGAATGGGTTACCAGGTAGTTTAACGACGAAAGAAAATCCTAATATATCTCTTACCTTGCTGTTCCTTGCTCGCGTATGGGCGCCCTCTGGTCCGTTCACTCTCTGCTCTTCGATACACGAATACACGCGCTAACTACCTACGTAAAAGGCCCGTTTCTGAACTCGATATCCAGAGACATCTATCTCTATACCCGAGCAGCACTGGTCGGAAACGCCGATTCTTATGTCTATACCCGGATTTGTTTATTCCCTTTGCATCATAATCGTATATTCACGACTTACAAGCTTCCCAGACTCTACCTATCTCTAACCGAGATATTCTCTATTCTCCCAGACCTAACTCCATTCTGTCTTCTTCATTATGCATCCATTCACATGTCATTGTCTCGATCTTCTTCCAATTTCATTGTCAACCTACCGAGGCTGCGGTGCCACGACACGTGAAAGTTCATCCTAAGGTCAACAACCGCTATCTTAGTCTCGAAGCGTGATACACCAAGTCCTGGTTGTGGAGGCTCCGAATTCCTAACGCAATCATGGTGGCGCTGTTGCAGTTTTTGCTTCTGTGTTCACTAGAACATCAACATACTTGCAAAGACTCCGGTCTCGAGATGTTTTTGTCCCTGTGATCGCAGCTGCTAGTTCGGACGGCGACTGTCATATCTCGAGGGCGTCCTTGGCTTACACATGCTATGGTTTCATCGCTTCGAAAAGTGAAACGTGCTGGGCTCCTCTGAAAAAAGACTCTGATGCAGACACGGATACTACGTATTGTCAATGCCATTGGTGGTCTCTTTGGCTAGTTCGAAGCGAAGAGAAGGACGAATCCGTACCGACTCCATCAGCGGCAGCGGCGTCAATTTCATAAGATCCTCTTGTTGCTGGTTAGAGCGCTATTGGTTGTTGGAGGACTACATCGGTAGTATTATACGGTAGGGTATTGCGACTGTGGGACGTTGAATGTTGACTTCAAGTCCAGAACCGACGTGACGCCGTCACGACCTCCTTTATGTCGAAACGATCGAACCATGCTGGACGTATCATATTGCTCTCGCGATTGCCTTTACATTACAACAATTCTACCATCTGTCTATCCGATCATCCTTCTCCATGCCAGGCATAGAAATGAAACAGATGGGTTACATTGGGTTCGGGGAATTCTTGATCACATCAGATTGTGATATCATATGGATCACAGTTGCTACCAGATGTGAAAGATTTATGGCGTTGATGACTCAAGCTTTTGGGGACGCCGAGCCATTCCGCTGGAATGCGTGGTCCTTACGAGTACTAGGTCCAATATCACCAAGATTTCTGAAACTCCGATAGGGACAAAGCGTCGTCCCATAAAGATGCGTATTATGGAACGCAAACCGGTATCATTTCTTGAGCGGCACGTCATGTCAGAAAGTTCTCTGTCATTTCCTTTTGCCTCAGAGAAAGAACCCGATGCTGAAGGCAAACGGTCCTACCAAACCTGTGGCAATGGTGGTTCACAATCAGGATGTCCACCACCAACTTGCAACGGTCTTTGCATTTCCGTAAACCGGGAGGCGTTTCATGATGGCTAGCACTTGTACCAGTACCGAATTTCATTTCATGGAACTTATCCACGCGAAATCCGAGCTGTTTTCTTGTCTTTATCGCTCACTACGATGGTGCCAAAACGATGACACAAGGACCTTTTGATCGATGGAAACGTTGGGATCTACGGTATATATTTGCATACATTTATCCATCGCCACGCAATATGTTTGGGTCGATTCGGGAAACAGGAGATCAGCCATAATGCATCGCGGGTCCTACGAGCGCTATCCATCAATCAGAAACCAGAAATGGCTTCATTGCTGCAGACATTCTCGAACACATCGCCTGACTGGACACGGTCTGGATGGCTGAACGCACTCGATGCGGCAACATCTTGTGGTTCTTGGCGGCTTGATGTACGTCCTTCCCTATCTCACATAACAAATGTGCACAAAGCTAGTGACTATCTAGGTAGATAGGGGTAGATTTATATGTCCAGAATATGAGACGAATTGAGACGATCGCTGCATTTCTGCCAAAGGTGTAACGTCTTCCTCAAACCAATCTGTGCGACCAGGGGTTTGAAGACTGTTTGTCATAGGGGCTCCTCCCAGGAACTAACGATGGATCTCTGAAGGTCAAGAAAACTGAGATGTCTATGGCCCCTTTCCGGGCAGTCATACCGCCCAGACTTGCAGGCAGGAAGGGAGTATAAATGGGCGGAAACCCCGTGGACTACTCAATTCTCCTTTTTCTTCTCTTCCCTCATCTCAGACCGTAGATTTCGTTTTCAAACTCAACCACGACACTCGGCTCAAGCTGCAGATGGTGCATCTATCGAAGCGATCATCTAGCGGGTTCAACAAGGCTCTCTCCATCCACCGGAATGTCGACATCCTCGGAGCCAAGCATATCGAAGAGCTAGCCGTGAACCAGAGCTCCAACACCGTGTTGAGTCGGGGGTGATGATGTGATCTTGATATACTAGAGGACTCGATCGCTATATCCCGTCGTCCCGAAGCAGCCGGGGGAAGTCTTTTTGCTCGCGTTACCTATATATACATACCTATATACAGATTCCACAAAAAGCATATCTGGGTCCGCAGAGCGTGCGCCTCCAGAGCATCGCCCAACTACGCACCGGTGTCTGCGTGGCATATCTTACAAGCCGACAAAGTCGATCTTATACGCGAAACCTGAGTACTGGTACCGGTATATGTTTGCCCTGGTTGCAAGAGTCCAAGGAATGCGACCCACCATGGCACCTGATTCCGTTCGGGCACCTCTGGTTGTCTCCGCCATTCCGGAGACTCCAACGCTACGGAGTGTTATACTGAGCGTATTGCTTGTTTGCTAGCTACTCGGTACCAACAATCGGTCAAATCCGTGCGTGGTTCGAGCTCGACTTTACCACCGCACGAGACGGTTGGTCACCTCGGACTTCATCAATTCAGAGCTTGGGAAGAGTCAGACCACTTATATGGAGTTGTTGTCGAGAATAGAGAGATGATGTCCGGCCTACCTTATTGCCCCATCGTCCTGGAAATCACCATACCAGCAAGTGCAAACCCGTCCGTCGAACCCGCCGGATGCAGTGGCCCATTCGATATCCTCGCATGCGTTGCTATGCGTCCATCTCACAGAATGACGCCGATTGGACGTTTTCTCTGCTATTTCGAATCATCCCAAGATCTGCCGACTGTGAAGTATTTCCTGGCGGGTCGTCGCTGCCGACTCGAATCGCAAACGATCAAGAAGTTGGACTTGCGCGTTACTACTCCAATAGCAACCGGTATCTTCCACACCATGCTGCGTGACTATATATATTGATTGATGAAGAACACGAGCACGGTTCAAAGCTGGACTCAAAAACCATATGGCAATATACGACGTACGTTTCGTTAGCACGTACCGAGGGCGCCGAATATGATCGCTGCCGAGTAGACATCAGCAAGGTCCCAAAATCAGTAGGACGAATCCACTCAGTCGACGATCTCCTGAATCGAAATGGCACGATACCTGGATCCAGTACACGAAAACCCGTGATCATACGAAAAAGTGACTCGAATGCCAGATGTTCCTGCGTGCTCATCGCATGGCTTGCTTGCTTGGTAGTTGCGGATCCGCCCGTTTTGCTGGAGACGGGCGACAACGCTTACGACTTGTTCGGAACCCTCTAGATCCCCATGTACCGCTTCTCGATCACCATCGGAACAGTCACTCGTAACATGTTGGTCTGCGGTAGAGATGTATTGGATGCGCTCGCGCTTTGAAAGGCCGGAATAAGGAGGTTAACGACCAGAAGACAACTCTCAACTTAGGCGTCTGACACCACCTCTCTATCTTGAGGTGGATACGATGAAGAATACCTAAGAAAGGTGTTGGAATCACCGGTTGGTGGTTGCAAATCACCGACCTGAACATCATGAACTGCTTCATACCCAACGCGCGTGTAAGCCGCTCTCGGGCCATCAGTGTATCCCAAATGCTTTGCATTTGCTCTGACGGACAAGTTCATGGACTTCAAGTGACTCTCAAGAACTTCCTACTCGTAATGTTTCTCAAATATATAAAGTAACTACGGGATACCTATCCCGCCGTGCGAATGTGCAATTATGAGTTTGTTGGGATCGCCCAACAAGTGGTAGTTCAAAATGTGACTGGTGATCCGTGTTGCTTTTGCCGGTTGAATTCTCTCCGGTCGGCTCTTGTCCGGGCCTCAGGCCTCAACTCGGATCTTCGGCACCTTCGGCTAATAACGACGGCTTACCTACTTCGTACAACTTCATATTAGTCAGTTCGCTAGCGATAATGTGCTGGCCAGCCAATCCATTGCCATTCGTTACTGAGGGAATTCGGATTACCTACTCCGTACCCAGGGCTTAAATTCGGCAGGCACGACGGACGTCGATGACTTCATTTGTGATTAAGCCTGTGCACTGGACCTGCTGCATCCTAGCTGGAGCTCTGCCCTGAAGCAGAGAACGGTCACCTATCAAAATCCGCTTAACAGCTGTCCGTCGACTTACGTAGCGTCCAGCAGAGCCCGTAGTGAACCCTTCGCCTGCGCCCGGGCCTCAAAAACTGCCAGCGCATCCGTGCGGGGCTGTTAATCCTTTCGATCCCATAGCATTGACGGGTTACTACTTAGGACGACTTCATGCTCCCTTCTTCTCTGATTCTCTTCCCATCTATAACACTCACGTCGTCCCGGAATGATACGGACAGCTACCCAGCACCTACTCCTGATCACGTGAATCTCTGTTGCGCTGCGCTGCCGTTGCGCTGCCGTTGAATGCGCCTGGAATCCATTCTGAGACAGTTGGGACGACTGCGCGTGATCGAGGTCAGCTTACCTACCCGGTGTGGGTGGTTGCTCATTGGGCGTTGCTTATAAGCTGCTCTTATAGGACCAAATGTTGTCTCTGATGCTCAGTGAGGTGGTGTCTCCGCCACCGCAGCCACCCCAACTCCAAGCTGCATCCGCCGGCACCTCTCCTCCGGCCCAGCGGTTCCCGGATTATCTGCTGCCGAGCTTCATTCGGTCCTTTGCCCGTTTTCGTCGCGCGCGTGCGTCATCGGCATCGGCATCGACCTCCACTACCGATACTGCTGCGAATACTACCGGCGGCCGTTCTCCGTTCCGGGGTACTTCGTCGTCGCCCTCCGACTCTGTAGACGGCTCTGCCGCGACCCCTTCTTCCTTCTTGCCATCTTCTTCTTTTCCACGTAACCCCACTGAGCAGTCCGATGTCCCGCAATTCACCAAGATCCATCCCGACACCATTCGGTGCTCCACATGCGGAGCCGACATTGCGCTGCACTCCCAGATCGTGAGCAAAGGCTTCACCGGTCGCTATGGTCGCGCATACCTCATCGCGCCATTCCCTGAGAATTCGCGATACGCGGAAATGACAAAGCAAGGACTGTTTAACATTAACATTGGCACGCCGGAGAGTCGCATCCTCGCGACGGGAACACACACCGTCAGCGACATTTCGTGCGCTGTTTGCCGCGCTCGCATTGGCTGGAAGTACGTCGATGCGAAAGACGAGTCGCAGAAGTACAAGATTGGCAAGTTCATCCTCGAGACCAGACGGACTGTCAATCATCAGCACTGGGAGGACATTACGCCGGAGGAGAGACGCGACCTCGATGTAGATCGGCTGGACCGCTATGAAGAGCGCAAACCGGAGGCCATCGTGTTTGACTCGGGAGACGAGGATGAATGCGAGGACCTCTTCATGGGCATTTGGAATACCAAGACTGCGGCGGCGAGGCGACGGTTGCGCCAAAATAAGAAGAAGTAGCCTTTCGCCTGCTTCGACTTTGTTGTTTCATGTATAGCTACCATGGGAAAGGGGTTTTAGCGTTTTTGATTTTTACATGAACATGTATGGCTGTTATGAGGTTTTTCACTGGCTGGAATAAGAGGATGGCGCCAACGGTCGGAACGGAATGCATGAGACACGGTTAAGGGGGACTTGACGAACTGACGAACGGAGTTGTAGGTTACCGCATGCTCACAACATCGCAATTATGTAGCAATTATATCCCCATTCTATCTTTTCTACTGCTTGTCTATCAGCATCTATGCATATCTCATGATCTTCATGTCTATTTTTTGACCGTTCCCGCTTGCTAGTTCCGAGTACGAACTGGCCACATAATGGACGACAGCTTCATCTGCGATAGGTACCTAACCTAAGGTTAACCTAGCTAGAAGCTGCTGGCGCTGGGGAAGGACTTGGTTTTGTCTCGGCCTTTGGTGGAGGAGAGACTGAGAGTTCCAATGTGACCTTTGGGATTTGTTAACAGAGAGATCCAACTCCAAACAAAAGGGGTAGGTAACGCACGGGTCCATCGTTCACCAAGGCAACCTCCATCATAGCTTGGAACACGCCATTCTTGACCTTTTCAGGGGCATAACCTTGCTGAACCTTCTCGAAGAAGTACTGATACAAGTTCTTGGCTTCCTCTCCACCGGCAGCGCCGTGGAAGTCGGGCTTGTTGCCTTTCTTCGTCGAAGCTAGGAGAGTGAATTGAGAGACTGATACCGAGGTCTATTATCAGTCAAGGTATAATAGGGAACAGGGTGAGAATGGTATAATAGAAACCTACCGCAGAGGACTTCTCCGCCGATCTCCTGGACGTTCTTCTTCCACTGGGAAGTGATATTCAAGTCAGATACGGCGGCGGAACGAGGAATATCACAACTAGGAAAAGATGATCTGCACGATCACACGCCCAGATCGGTGAATAGGAAAAAGTAAAGAGACGAAGGATGCGATTTTAAATCATACTCTGCCTCCGGACTCTTCATCGTCCCATAGCTTCAGCTTTAACACCTTGGCAGCTAGGGAATCGGCTTCCTTTTTCGTGTCGCCTGGAGCTACGGCGGCGAAGACAAGGACGCCTTTGCCTATGGATGATACGACTTCCTTCTCTACCGTGACGGAAGCCGACAGCACGCGCTGGAGTATAGCTGCGATGCATGAATGATTAAAGATGGTCTTTTATATTCTGGATTTAGATCTGCTTACGTACCTTTCATGTTGTTTTTCGGCTTTCTTTACAAAGATTACAACGAAGATATAGAGAACGAAAAGAAACAGGAACAGAAGTATTAGCAGATTAAATATCAAATTCAATCGAGCTCGTGCATATCATGAGGCCTGAAGATGATGGTAAGCGTCAGCGCAACCACCAAGCTTCGAAGGACTCACGAGAGCACAATGGATGCACTAAATGGAGCTCACCTAACCCAGACAGGCCAAGGGCGCAATCGATGTGGGTCATCTGTGGACCGTACAGCGACTTGTCCTCGAACTGAGTTTCACTCGAGTATGTCCGTATTTCGTCCGTACAATAACAACATTAATAATTCGAAAACACGAAATGCACAAAACCGACTTGCTTCCTAGCAATTCCGAACTCTCAATTAACGATGCAGCACAAACGACGGTGACATTGACGAGATGGCCCTGCCGATTGAACTGATTGCGGGCCACCAAGGTATCAGACCGCGCCGGCCCGGAGAAGGCGTAATTACGGAATGTCCACGCTCCCTTTGCACAAGTGCGCGGATAGGTAGCCGATAGGCTGTGGCTAGGCACATGCAGGCAGCCTGTCTACCTGCCCATCGTGCGCTGCAACCCAATGGCTACAGTGAGCCAGATGCGTAAGCCACGGATCGCAGTGCTGTATCTGTTGGGCTTTCCATCGACTTCCAAACGGATTCAACCAAATTGCCATGCTTTCCGTTTCTCAACACAAACAGTGCAGGTTGCACTTCCGTTCGATCCGAGAAGCTCACGAATTCGAACTCATGAAGAAGCCGCGACCTCTTTGTGTGTAAACAAACATTTCGTGCATCCAGAAGTCACGACTGATACTATGTCTGGGTCCTCCTGCCACAGGAGTCCCCTATTTCGTTCGATGGAAGGTCGAACCGTTCTGAACTGGCAAGTATCCGGTACTTCCCAGGTGGCGGCCTAGTGCTGAATCAACCCCGCCACTGGCAGTAGCGAAGTATCTTCAACCTTTAAAGTTAGTGTGATGCCTAAGGTTAGCACAGTAGGTACATCGCGACAGCATCACATTGTCATCATATTGGGGGCAAATGCATCATTCCGAAGTACAGCACCTGTTTGGGAAGTAGACAGTACCCACTCCTCCGAGAAGAGTCGCAGACCACTGCCGTTAGTACGAATCCCATATGTACCGCTACTCGTGGCTGCTGAGTTAGGTAGGTAGGTGCGGATGGAGTGATTGGCGTCTGGTCTAAAACACCATACCTAGCAACTTCCTCAACGCTGCCAGAGAGCACGATTCAGCCTTCCCCCAGATCCAACACCGCTAACTTCGCCAGCTAGTAACTGGTCCTAGACGTGCAGCAACGACCCAACAACCTTCCATTACCTACAGGCAAGCAGGTCATCTCTTTCTCCTTCTTTCCATTCCTTTGCCTTCTGCACCCTTCGCCCTTCACCCCGCCTACACCACCAGCAATACAAACGAATCCGGCTCCTCGGCTGCGCTGCTCTTGTTTTCTCCCGCCCTACTTATTACCCTAGCAGTTCCCCTTGCGCTCGACGCGTCTCTGCCTGTAAATTATTAGCTTGCAGGCCGTAAGAATAGCCTAACTGGTCCTCGCAGGAGAATCTCTACACATTCGCAGTTACTACCGCTACCGTCCTCCCCCAATTCCTCACCCGCTTGACTTTTCCGATCATTGCGCCGTCCTCTGAATTCCCTGTCGCGGGGCACGTCCCTTGAGGAGAGCATTGCCATAGGCACAGCTATTCAAAATGGCTGCCCGCAAGCTGCAGCAAGAGATCGACAAGACCTTCAAGAAGGTGGCGGAGGGTGTATCGGAGTTTGATGGCATCTACGAGAAAATCGAGCAATCGAATAACCCCGCTCAGAAAGAGAAGCTCGAGGATAACCTCAAGCGCGAAATCAAGAAGCTCCAACGTTTGCGCGATCAGATCAAAACATGGGCCGCTAGTAACGACATCAAGGATAAGGCTCCGTTGCTTGAGCATCGGAAGCTGATCGAGACGGTGGGTGCTTCTCGAGGGAGACCGCGAAGCTACCACGAGCCGAGCTTAGGTATAAAGCTAACTCCGTGATCTATAGCAAATGGAGAGGTTCAAGGCCGTCGAGAAAGCCATGAAGACCAAGGCTTACTCAAAAGAAGGCCTGTCCGCTGCTGCCAAGCTTGATCCGAAAGAGCAAGCCAAGGCCGAAGCCGGCGAGTTCCTAGGCAACATGGTTGACGAACTGGAGCAACAGATCGAGGCCCTCGAGGCCGAGAGCGAGCAACTACAGCTAACGATGAAGAAGGGCAAAGGACAATCCGCCAAAGCAGAGCGAATAGCTTCTATAGAGCAGTTCATCGAGAAACATAAATGGCACCAAACCAAACTCGAGTTGATCCGCCGGTCGTTAGAAAACGGCGGTATCGAGACGGAAACCGTCAACGAGATGGAGGAAAGCATTCGCTACTATGTTACCGACGGCATGAACGATGATTTTGTGGAAGATGAAGGTCTATATGAGGAACTGGCGCTTGAAGAAGAAGAGGACAACTTTGGTATGAGCCAAGATAACGATCGCGTATCCTCCCAAGATACACAATCCATACAAGAGGAGGTAGCGGATTTCGAACCAAAGCCCGTCGTCAGCTTGCCCGCTAAAGCACGAACCGCCGCGATCGACCCAGCTACTGCCCGAAGACCCTCTTCCCAATTGAAGTCCCCATTGCCGACACTAGCTACATTGCACACTCCACATGCCAATCTGACTAATTCTGGCGGCCCCTCAAACCCGAGCATGAAACCTGCCTCGTTACCGCAGAGACCGCCAGGCGAAGGACTCAAGTACGCTTCGGCTGCCGCCGCTGCCGCCGCAAGTGACAAGAACAACGTCGGTATTGCCCCTCTTCCACCGCCGCCTGGCTCTCAACCGGTTTCGGGATCTGGTATTTCACCACTGCCCTCAAATGCCTCGTTGAAGACGAGTGCCGCAAATTCTCCCAGCACGATTGCCGTCCAACCTGCACCCTCCGAATCCAAGTCGGCCAGCCTTCCTGTGCCTGATCCCAAGCCTTCGGAGCAAGGGACCAGCATGCCAACTACGAGTAAGAAAGCCGAGAAGTCATCCAGGTCGTCCGGCAAAGCTTCTGGCGCCGCTGAGGCTACTGAAGCGCCCAAAGGTATAGAGATCGTATTTGCAAAACGCGTGGCATTTTTTTTTTTTTACTAACAAGCATCTTCAACAGCGTACTCCAACGGAGTTACGAACGGCGTCAAGGCTGCTCCAGAAAAGGAGGAAGAGTCTATTTTCCACCTTCCTGCTACTCTGCGGGATCTCGTAGAATCTTACGAGTTGGCCAAGAACAAGCGTACAGCTCCGGCCAATGCGCCGTCGAACTTGCGCATGATGGCGGCCTCGCAGCTGTACATGAATATGATGGATGCGTCCGATTTGGAGCCGCCGAGGTTTAGCAGGCCGGAAACGCGATATCCCACGCCATCTGGATACCCCCAAGAGCCTCTGGCGATCCTCGAGGACCCTCGCATATACTCGCGCATAGATCCCGACACGCTCTTTTACGTGTTTTACTACAAACAGGGAACTTATCAGCAATATCTAGCAGCTAAGGCCTTAAAGGATCAGAGTTGGCGTTTTCACAAGCAGTACCAGACATGGTTCCAGCGACACGAGGAACCTAAGAACATTACAGAGGAGTGGGAGCAAGGTACCTACCGGTTCTTCGACTACGAATCCACTTGGTATGCTCATGAGCTCGCGACACAGACAAGCCTCCGTTTTTCGCCAACTAACAGCGGTTCACAGGATGAATCGAAGAAAGGCGGACTTTAGGTTTGCCTATCGCTACCTCGAAGACGACATTTGAACGGTATGTTTGCCTTACTGGGCCTGATGATAATGCGTAGGAGTGCGAGGGAGGCCGAAGGTAAGCTAGCCAAATGGGCGAAAGGGGCAGTCTTTCGTCGAACAGTGTAGGACTATGTTCATTTATGTGCGTTCGACGTAATATGGGAAGGGTTCTGATGGCTTGTTGTCGCCCATGCGCAAGGGCTAGCAGTCTGCGCTTGCGTGGGCCTGGTACATGGCAATAAACGCTTTCACACGCCTACGCTAGATACTGTGGTGATACGTTCCGACTTCTACACTTGGGTTGCGAGGACGTTGAAGATGGAACATAGGCGTTCGAAGTTGCGTGTGTATTGACATAATACTTATCTCTATTATGTACGAGTAGCTATCGCGAGACCGCATGCTAATCGCGAAATAATTTTTTGACCCCTCCGCCAATCGGGTTTGTTTTTTACTTAACCAACAGCTTGTGGACTTGAGGGGGAACGCCAGGGGTCTTGACATCGTCAGGGCGCACGACGGTAAGAGGGGCCTTGAACCGGTGTTTGCTTGTTTCTCGTGTTGCCCGAGGACTGCAAGTCAAGAATTGTCGGGCATGAAGGGTTTGGGTTCTTCGACGGGTATTGGTGCGTCGTGGTCGAATCACGGCGCTTCTTCGTCTGTGGCGATGCTCGACACGTGCGTTTGCCTACGCGAGCGAGGGTGTGACGGTAAACGAGAACGGTACACAACGTCTCGATATCGGAACCGAGATTGGGAGGGTTTCGCGGGTTGTTTGGTTTGTTTGTTTGGCAAGCAGGTCTTGGGCTTGGGTTCGCTGTTTGTTTGGATGCAGAATCCGTACACACTCGTACGGCAACGTTCACGATATCCCACCCTCAAACCGTGAATTAAATCCCAACTGACTTTTTCTTCGCAGATATTTCTCTATCTAAGACCTACACAGACTTTCGGGCCTATTTTCCTGCATCTCCCAGTTACTTGCGTGGGTGCTGAAGTGCTTGAAATAGAGCTTGAGGAAGAGCTCGTTTTGATATGGTCTTGGCGGGAATGGGGATGGAGATGTGGTGCCGAGTCGCGGAAGAGGGTTCTGCAGGTCTTTGAATGTTGTTGCGATGAGTTCGTAGGCTTTTAGGTCTATGATGCGCGGAGGCGAGGGCTGGATGGGTCGATGGAGCTCTTCGCAGATTCCTGGGGGAGGTAAGGAGTCGAGCGTGAGAAGGGGCGAGGCGCATGTTGGGATACTGTGTGTATCGGGGATGGACGATTGAATCGGGTGTGCTTGCGATGATGGGCTACCGGTATAGGAGCTCTGTTCCTCGCCCGATGGGCTTTTGATCCAGGTCGCCACTGGACCCAAGGGTATGTCGATTGATGGTTCTTGCCGTTCTAGCATTACTTGCTGATATCCGTCGCAGGGCAGGATGGGCTCAGGAGATAAGTGCGAGGGTGTCGTCGGCATCACTTGGTGTAAATTTGCCAAGCCTTCAACTCCTAACTGAGAGGAAGATGAACTGCACAAGGGGACTTGAGTCTCCAAGAATGGTCGAGGCATCATCCTTTTTTCTATAACGTCGGAAATACCAGAGCCAGGGGTTACATCCCAAGTATACGCCGCCGTCTTCTTAGACCGAGTCTCCGGGTAGAAACAGCGCAAAGCCTTCGCCGTGCACCGCTGACAGGGTTCGTCCCTCGAGCATCGTTGTCGGGCCCTCGCACATTCATGACACGCTCGTTTTTTGTATGAGTGATCTTCTCGCCTTTCACGGGGCTTGTGGACCGCCATGTGTCGGGATAAGATGTCACTTTTTCAATTAGGATGGCGTTGAGATGGCATGCGGATGGTTATACTTACCTCCTCGCAAAGCTCTTGGCACATGTTGAACACACGTAATGTCTCGAGTCATCGTGCCCACGTTGGTGTCGTTTGAGGTTTTCGGGTCGTTTGAAAGTCCTTGGACACTTGGGACATGTGTACTCCTTTCGAGACTGGGTTGGAGTGGGAGGGAGATCTGGGCTCGTCGGTCCCCCTTCACCGTCGAGACGGATGATCTGATCTAACATGATTTACTATTTTCCTAAGAGGATGCTTTAAACATAAAGACAAGATTGATAATTCTGGAATTTGATACTAAGATCGAGACTGGCAAGTCTCATCCCAAGATCAAGAGTTCACGAAGACACTGCACCCTTCCACAATGATCCAGGGGAGACTCCTCTGAGAGCCATCTTGATCACGATCGACTTACTCCGATGAGCGTACTCAAACATCGGACTTAAGAGACACCATTCACCCATACTGAAATCCCAGTGGCGGACTTGCAACCCCGTCTCTCGGATAATCCTACAAACCTGTCTACATGGCATGATCACTGATCAACAGACAACAACAAAACACATCACGATTAGAAATCCAACCCCTGAAAACCTCGAACCACAGCATGAACAGCCAAGACCAACATCCTTCAACTCCAAGGGCGAGCATGAATAACAATGCATCTGTTACGTATGAACCCGGTTCACGCTTGGCCGCAAAAGGCAACGAGATCGGGTCCCGGCTGCAGGGTGTCCGTCGTTCGTTTCATTGTCCGAAACATGAAACCTCTCCCCCGTCCATGTGCCTAAACCCAGAATATGGAAAGCTGCAGCGCTGCGTTTCATTCCAACTCCAATCCGGTCTCAACAACATAACGCCGATTAGCGCGCAAGTAATATGGGATGACCTGTTCTCTATACTTGCCGGTTTGACCTCGGCTTGGAAGCTAGGAGCACGGCCCGGCGGGGATCCATGTTGCGGCTCCAGCCGGGCCTCTCTGGGGCCAGGGTGTCGAGGCTCATTCGTCTTCGCTAAGGGTTTGATGCAGAAATGTATTGAGACTCAGGAGGTTCGCAACGTTGGTGATGAAGTAGAGTCCAAAGGCTTACCCGATCGGTCTACATGCTTCCACACAACATCACGAAGCAAGCTGTTACGATATCGAGCCGCCTCGATGAGATGGCCTTGTATTGATCAATTAAAAGCACGTAAAGCTCTCATGTATGAACATCAACCGGCTGAATCATAACCGCCATAGCATATCCGCCACCCCCAGATCTTCCATCTGCCCACTCTACTCCTGGCCTGCTAAGCCTCATCCTCCCCATTTCCCCTTATTGGAAAATTAACAACCGCCGACGTCGACTTCATACCAGCGGGGTCATATTCAAGAGAACCCCGTCTCTGCCAACAACCAGTTCCTCGAGCACCAAACAGTCCGTGCCACACAACCCGGACCCTATGACATATCCTGGGGGCTGTGGGACAGTTTCCTTGCGGGGGCAGACGCAGCGCGTCTTTGAATGCGACGTATTCCTCTCTGAGGAGGTCTGTTCGTCCTTCGGTGGCGGCTTCGCAGCGCTTGATCTTGCAGTATTGGATGATGAAGTGCTCTCTGCAGATGTAGAAGTGTATGCTGCACATTTTGACGGCGTAGTCCGCGCGGATGTCTTGTAAGGAGCTCGGTGGGATGTGTGATGGTTCTTGCTGTTGAGTTCAGATGTGATGATGGTAGCAGTGTCTGTCAAGGGAAAAGGAGGCGGTGGTGAGCGAAGAGATATGACGCTCATCTTGAAGATTAGAACAAGTGAATAGAGATAGAATTCGTAGAGGCAACACGCGATGATGCTTGCCCGATCATTCATATTCATGTGACTCAAGCACACTGTCGTCAATTCCTGCTGTGTAGTCTGATACCCAGGAGAGGTGAAAGCGTGAGATCAAAGGATACTTCGAATATCACAACAATTTGGTACAGTCAAGCAAGAAGTAAGAAACAGCCAAAAATTGTAAGCATGAGATGGATGCGATGTCCTGTGCAGACAGGTGAAGACTACCTAGCAAACCCGAAAGATAGACGATAGCTAAATGGTGAGAGTCGAGATGGTGCTGGTGCAGGTGCTGAATCCTGACACACCATCAGGAAGGAATCCCTTTCAATCAAGCAGCTTCATATTGTGACCCCATGTATTCTTGGCCTCCAAGTCGATGCTTCGCAATGGCAAATCCCACGTTGGAACCACAGCTCACTCCCTCTTAGAGCAACCCGATCAATAGTCCCCAGCGGCTTCTAGCCTAGGGAACGACACAAGCTGCATTCTCACGCCATCCTTGTTATAGTCCTCAACAGTCCCATCCTGGCGTATTCTTCTGAATGAGACCGTACAGCATTCCGGCCACTAGACATCATATCAGTATGAAAGGGACACGGGTGCAAACACCTGGTATCACATCTGGTCCCGGCGCATCGCCGAAACGAATGGAAGGTCTCCTCTACTTACTATGCCCGTCATGCTACATCCAACCAACGGACACCTGTATACTGAGCATACAATACAGCCAGCATGACAGCATCGCTCGTCGATACTTCGCTTCTCAATATTGCCACTACCGACAGCGTCGGAACCAACGGCGACTTCGTTGACGGGATTCACGGCTGCGACCGGCCCTGCTATAGCGGAGTATGGGACCATGGTCATGGCAGCTAGCAGGAGTGTTGCGGAGTGCATGGTGAAGGACATGTGATGAGATGGGCGGCGCGTTGAAACGTGAGAGTCGTGCTGAGTTGCAGCGTAGAGAGAAAAGGAGATATTAAAGAATGGGTTCCCAGAGCTTACTTATACCATTTTGTGACAAGCCATGATAGACACGCATGCCCTCGTCGCTGAGTGAAAACGTTCCTCGCTTGGAGGTTCGATCACATTGCAAGGCAGAAGAGAACATCGTGCCATGTGACAGGAGGGATTGTGAATGTCGTGAAATTCCAGTTTCAGGAAGGACAGCATTCGCGGCCTCAGGGTTCCGTACTCAACAGCTTCGCTACCACAGTCCACGCCGCCCTTAACGCTGTGGTTTCGGTAGCTCGGCTGGCCTGTGATGACTCCGAGTATCCCTTTCCCTACCTATATGCCTCCTCAGACCATTGCCGTACAACAGTGACGAACTCTGAGCGAGGGAGATGAATACCCCTGTTGTTACGTTGCCACAGAGCCTAGAATTCGGCTGGAATCCGTTCTCAAAGACCACATAGTGGACATGATGGCATCGTGACACGACCGCATGCTGCCACTTTTGGCCGAAGTCACAAGGTAGTCTAGTCGGGCAAAGATCCAGCAGCTCAAGGTTGTCTACGAACGGACTTAGACGATCGAGAATGCATGTGTTGCTTTCTCGTGCGATTAAAGAACAGAATGCAACTGTCCGAAGCGCAAATGCACCAGCCTCCAGGGGTCCTCGATCTGTCTAGCTGGCAGTCACGGATCACCAGGTTATCGGTCGGGTGATTGCAGCGACCTCCATCGATCTCGCTGCCGCTGCATGTAACAGGTTCAATTGGTGAATGGCTGCTCACATCGTGCAAGTTGTCTTATTACTCCAGCACAACTGTAGAGCAAGAGTCCGGGTCTGAATGTGCGTTCAAAAATGGTGTGAGCCGGGAAGAATGACTTGGAAATGGAAAAGGGCAAAAAAGAATCCTTCCGAGGACCGGAAGGAAGGACAAGATGAAACTCCGGTACGGGGAATCGAACCCCGAGCCCCGCGGTGAAAACGCGATATGTTAGCCGTTACACTATACCGGATTGGGCAGAATCAAGGTCTCCCCGGGAATCGAACCCAGATTAGCGGAATCAAAATCCGCTGTGATAACCATTACACTAGGAAACCTGATCGGATTGTTGACTCCCCGTTCTAAACGTCAGTTTATATCGCGTATGTCCGGGATAAGCCGATGCTAACCGGGACGGGCAGGAATCAGCGTCATACGCCACGAAAAGCACCGCCACATTACACGACCAACGTACCTGCTTGTACCAGCCATCATCAATTCAATGGGCAAAAGCAATTGCACCTGCATCTTTTCCCTGCCTCTTCGCCGGCCATTCTGCCCACTCAAAAAACATGCTATCTTCTCCTACCTGATATCACAGATTACGGGACTGCTACCCTGACTTCAGAACCAAGCCTGCCAGCTTCGAACCCATGTGGCTCCACGTAGTACAGATCTGATGTGGACAGGCCCGTCGATGTACGGAACATCCCATTCATGAGCACGCGCTCAAAAAGCTACCTCACTGAAGCATCTCGACTCGCCAACGCAGAATCTAACTACCCATTGACTGTCCTCGGTGCTACTTCTGGGGGCTGTGATGCTACTCTTTCTGCTCGCTGCGTCTTCGGAACCGTGGAATCATCCTTTTAACCCTAACAGCTTGACCATTAATCACAAGGATGCAACCGGTTGGGGCTGTGAGCTTACTAGTTGGGAGATATTGAAGCCGATCTGGGGCTGTGTTGGCCGGCTTAAGCTCCCGTCATCCATCGGAACCATTCTAGAAAGCCTTGGCCGTCAGAAAAAGGAAGGCCGTGTGGTGGGTTTCATTGTTGGTGGTGGTCAGACCAGCATCGAGAAGTTGTCTCCTTTTTCATGAGTCTCCCTGACTGATAACAACCGCCTGGTACGACTCAAAAATCACAGGGAGACATTGCGGCCTGGACCTTGCAGTTCCACTACATACATACGAGTACTCGCGAACGGAGATTTGTGTCATACACACGACACCAAGGATGGCAGTCCCCATGAGGCGGTGCTGGTATACCTCCGTACATTGTACGGCTTCCTTGCCTGCACAGCTTCCCTCGTCGTCAGGGAACGTGGCGCTGTTGCTGTCTCGACGCACCCGACGCCATGCAGAGCTACCCAATCGCTCCAATACACAAGCACATTGAACCCCAACATAGAGATATATGAGCACCCATATTGCTTGCGATGAGGCTCTTTGGGGTTATATAGGCGGTAGATCTGAACGTGGCGATGAGCCGCGCTCCTTTCACCGAAGCACGTGTGATCTATGAGACAAACCTAGGACGAAGCGGTGAATAACCGTCCGCGCACATGATGTGAGCCTCCGTTCACTTGTAACAATAACCCCTCCTTGCCTGAGCTTCGATGTAACGCGACGGCGTTGTCTATTCGCTTAACGGTCACTGGAGCTGGACACGCGCCGTCATTGCGATCGACGTGTTAGGCTGTGATAAGGCGCTGATGCGTCATCGCTCGAGAGGCACAATGCAATGGCTTGAGTTGGGATACCCAAGTCGAAGTGAGCGTGCTGTGCTCGCGTCCCAGAAGCGCCAGGCTATCTGATCGGTGCCTACCAAGAAGATGACTGGTGAGCGAGGTTATGGGTTATAGCCACTGTGCTACGAGCTTTCAAGAGCGCTCGCCGGATCGGTTAGATGGCAACTGTCCATTGGCTCAGGAATCGCCCTGGTCGAAATATACCGAGTTCTCACGCGGTTCGAATGGCTCAGAAGGATCGGGGCTGTCAGCAGAAGAAATGTTGGCGAAAGCTCACAAACTGCGGGATACACTGCGCACAGCGAGACTAGCTATGGTCTGCGAGGAGTTGCCATGTCTACGAGTACTCTCTTATTATCACGACGAGATTGGGTCCATGGAATTCTCCGGTGCAAAGTGATAGGTAAGTACAGAGCTGAGATGACAGGGGGCTGTGTTGCTAAGCCGCCTCGTTTTCAGGGGTCCCTCGCTCGTTATGCTGTTTCCCCTCCAAGCTCGTGTTCCTTCATCAAGCCGGCAATGTCGCCTAACCTAAGATGCTTAGATTCTTTACATTGTAGGATTGTTGGACTGGGTAGTCTTGCACGACCTGGCTTGAGAGGAGCGTCTGCCGCTTGCCGCATGCCGCACATTACGGAATATTCACACCATCCATAAAATCTCTATTCGCATGTCTGATGGATGCCGCAAGTCATGACAGGAGGGAAACACCAATACCTGCACCGCTTAGCTGGCCAATGCTCCACAAAGAAGCCTTTGAGCGGCAAGGCAACCTCGCCCGCAGAAAATCTGTTTGCAGGCTGGGCAAGGCAACCAGCCAGGCCTAGGTATTCAGTCAGGCAGCTCAGCCCAAGTGGACGCCCAAAGGAGGTCCTATTCTGCCGATCACAGACAAGCTGGATGACGTACATACACAGGTATGTATGAGTACTTCGTACAGTAACCTCTCCCGCACGAGACAAGATCATGTCGAGAAGCAAATGCCAACGCAATCGAGACTATGAACTCCTCAATGAAACGACTCCGGGATTCCCTTATCATGTCACACAATGTCGGCCTCGAGTTATCTCGTTGTGGCGCAGCCATCAACGAGCCGTTGAGAATGGAGATTTCGCCCATGGGGATCTCACCCGCAAAAGGATGAGTGCATGTTGACCAATCTGGATGCTACGCTTTGAAGGTACCTTTCCCTTGATTTCCGACTTGGATCTCGATAGAAACCCACCCTAGATATAGCTAGTTGCCTAGCTTGGGTGAGATGTGCATGCAGTCTGCGGTCTGCCTGTCCAGTCCTCCTCTACGTTTTGTCTCCTCGGGCCAATCATAAGAGCTCTCCTCGCAGTAGACAAGATGTTCAATGCCACCGCCAGTTTCTGGACGTCGTCTCCCAACCCTATCGATACTCACGTTAGCCTTATTTGAAGCCCCAGTGGAACCTATCCGGGGTTGCCTGTTCTCATCATGAAGTGTTAGGTTCGGAAGTTTTCTTCCCATCTGACCCCTTACCCGCAACCCAAGCGCCTAGGCTTTTACCTAGTGGCACACCGAGGGTGAACAGCGGCAGGCAACTCAAGCAAGTACGTCTCCAGGTGGAGTTCATATCATGCCGAGAAGTCTATCTCTGTTGTCAGTCAACCCCAGGTCTCGTCATATGCTTGGGGTGATGCTTCGGTGCGCATTGGCGCCCACTGGCTTTTTCGCCGTTGTTTCCGCGTGTGTGGCTTTGCTTGCCAGTTGTCCAGTCAGAATCACACGACTCTCTGTGCATACCTTGTCCAATTTGCTTGCGTCATAAGTTGGTAGGTATCTTGGTCCACGGTCCCTTATCATTTCTGTCTCCTCCTTGGCCCTCGAGCTAGATCTCGGAAGCTATTCCGCGAAGTCGGCCCTTGCTTGGAAGCCTTGTTAGTCACCTTTATGAGCGTTCGCCTCATCGTATCAGGCTTTTTTCCCTTTGAGCCTCGCTTAGACACCTACATTATCACACATATACACATGGACTCGCATATGCATTGGACTTGAGCTTCCCTTGAAATGCTGGCAGCTCTTGACCATCCACAAGTTCCAAGCTCTAGACGTCAGCCAGGGTGCCAAAGCTCAGCAAACATAAAAGCTTTTCTTCCGTCGTGTATCACTGCACTTCATCTGTTTTGGTTCCCTTATCACATTGTCGCCGCCGAAGCTCTGTCCCCTTCCAGACCGTTAGGTTCGCTGCTTTCACCACCCGCCAGGAGTGCACCTGTCAGCTCCTTGCTCGGTGACCGGCGGCGAGACAGGATACCGCAAATCTCAACAAGTCTACATGTGGGGCGCATCGTCGTCAGTCCAACAAGAAACGTTTAGAACACAGAGGCCTGTTTCCTCGTTCGACGTCCAAGACGTGTCTGCGGAGATGCACGATCACTTCGACGACAAATATTTCTATTTCCAGGGAGAGACTTCCGCTCGGGGTACATCAGAGTGGTCGCATACTCCTAGGGCTAGTACCCCGATGACTCGGTTGTCGTCTGAAGAGAGCGCATATACTGCGTATGGTGATATGGTACGGACGCCAAATTCTGGCTACGGAACATATGGTGTTCTGTGGCCATCTGCATCTGTACCACAGGGGAACAACATTCTCTGGTCGCCCATGCCCGACTCTGGTCATGAAGTCAACTACTTGCCCACCAACTACGATCCTTCGTACGTGGTTGACAACAGCGGATATGCCACCACCAGCAATGGAAGCCATGGAAACACAACGCGCAATTCGGACAACTGGTGGGAGTCTTGCCACTCCGTCGCCGACGCGGAGTTGGACCAGAAGCACTATTGGAGTATGAAAGCTCCATCAGCGCCTACTCATCAATTTCCTACTATAGTATCCAATGAGGGATACTCCACAACGTAAGTTTGTTGGACCTGTCCTAAGAAGTCTTACGCAGGAGGTACTAAAGCAGATATTGCGAAGTCCGCAGTTTTCGACGAAAGAGAGCGTGTTCGAATGTCTGGCGGAGGGCTGCACCAAGTCCTTCAAGCGGAAGGCAGACCTGGAACGGCACTACAAAAACCTCCATACCCAGTCCGAATGTAAGGATCAGTTCCCCTGCGACTGGAAGAAATGTCAGCGGGCCAAACACCCTTTCCACCGCGTTGATCACCAGAGAGAACACTATAGGGAGTTCCACCACGAGGATATCATGCGCCGCGGCTCTTCTGGCAAGCAGAATAGGGGATGGTGGAGTTCGCGCGTCGTCAACCCCTGCTGGTGGCGCTGCTCACGATGCTTGTGTCGTGTCAGCATCGACGAATATGGCTACGAATGCAGCGAGTGCAAGACGAGCTGTGAAAGGGAGAGGATAGCTCACCGATCATCATTGCGCTCGTTATAGGCTCAGCTCATCCAGCTTGGCTCCACGGAGTCGCGCTGTGTGTCCTCAGTCTGGTCAAGATCACCGCATCGGCGTAGATCAAGAAACGGCAACTACCGAACAGGACAAGCCAGCTCGGGAAAGTTTCTATGAATACTTTCGTGGGCTTGGCCACCTGAGCCAGGCCCGAATTCAACACCACCACCATTATCTCGCCTGGACCACTTGACATGAAAAAAAAGAAAAAGCGCCAGCAAAAGCAAACAAACTCAGAAAAAACTACAAAGAAATTCCCATCACGTTAGCAGCTTCTTTTCCACATTGATATCACCGCTTACGATCGCTTCCCTTCCTGGGGTTCCATGCCGTCCTGACACCTTCAGAAAAAGCTACCTCGCACAAGCATCATGTGGAGGAACAACGACGCACATGCATGTACATGCGCACAGCATGCAGGCGGCCGGCCGATCATTCTCGTGTGGGGAGAGGATGACCAAAACTCACTGGACGAGGAATACATGCGCCGCGCCGCCTCACTACATACATCATGACGCTACATCCCACAGACGAAAACGGGAACTGTCAGTCGTTCACCTAGGTATTGTACATGCAGTTCGTGGCGTTGCGGAAAGGGGGTGGGATCAAGCTGCTGGTGTCAATCTACCTCTACTTCGGCGTTATTTACCTGGTGTCTTCCACTTTCGTTCCTTCTTGTCGTTCATGTTCTTAGATTTTGGGTCTACTCGCGGCTTATCTCTCACACCGGTGAGCAGAAATCCCGAAGCTGTGGTGCGCCTCTCACCAACATGCCTCGAACCATACATCTGTCAACTCCTAACCAGGTGACCCATTTCCGGGTTGGACAATAACTTTTGGAGCCATACTCGCCGCTTTTTCCCACTCATCCTGGCACTTTCGTCACTGGCCTCGCACAAGCGACCCTCGTCCTTGGGATCATCGACTGGGCTGAAAGAAGGCTATCCCGGTGTCCGGGAAATTTCCCTTTCCCCGCGGAGACTTTTCTGTTGTGCTCCTTCGTGGCGTTTTTGGGTTTCTTTTTCTTTTCCTTTGTTATTTGTATGTATGTATAGGGATGGATGGGGATTTGGAAGACTCATAAAGGTTCGGTTAGGGGTGTTGGTGGCTGGGTTATATTTGGGGATGGTGTAAGCGGACTTATATTTCAAGGTTGGAGGGGAGATAGGAGATAGGGGAAGATGGCTTTGTTAGACGGTTCAGACAGAACAGACGGACCAGACAGACGGGGATAGAATTTCTCTCTGGGAACTTTGATTCTACATTGGTCTTATCGCTTCACTTCCGGTCTTCTTACTTGCTTTCCTTATGATAACCCTTTTGATATCCAAGCTCGTCCGGCTGGACCGGGGCTGAACGGCGTTTCTTGCTGGTTTTCTTTCCTGTTACTTTTCTTGATGGTGTACTTGCTTCGGAGTACCAGGTCGAACCTCAGGCGTTCTGTATTTAGGAGCTGGCGTTCAGGTTGTTTTCCTCGAATTCCTTTGATGGAGACGTGGATGCTTGGGAGGGAGGGATGAGAAGTTGGGACCACGTTCATCTACACATCAACCAACTCACACTCCTTCCTACAGGAAGCGGATAGATACCTTAGAAACATTCACATTTAGAACCTGAGCGTGATGAATAAATTGGATCGTATAATGAATAAATTGGATCGTATACCAGGTGCTACTCGTCTCGTTTACATTTGAATAGTGTCCTAAGTTCCCAGTCGGGGGAGCATGGGTTTGTATGTATGTTGACCACCTTGAAAACACTCTCAACACCAACTCACGTCACGGGATATCTTCTCGTTGATATCCGTCCAGTTGATGATTACTACCAGACCTCGCACGATTTTTGAATACCACTGAACTATTCAACATATTGTCTTGTTGTGAGCCCCTTGCAACTCATATTTGATGCTCATCAGACAATTCATAGCAAAAGAAGCGAACAAAACGAGTCCCGTTTCATCATATACCTGAACCAGAACGTGAACTTATCCTCCGCGAAGCAAGCCATCGACGAGAAATCGAGTATATCTTCTCGTAAGCCACCTTGACCCAATAACCCCGAGAATATCGACAGCATCCGTGAACATCAATGAAAGCGCCCTTGCATATTCCGTACTAAATGCCCCAGTATTCCTAGTTGACACTGCATGCCACGGCTATACGGCCGAATGGAACGAGAACGGCCTGGCTTCAAAACTTCGCGTTCGCATGCCACCATGCCGGATAGATCGGCTGATAAAATAAAACCTACTCCGTAGGTCGAGAAACTAAAAGGGGAAGCACGAGTATGAATCATGACTACACCACAAGCGGTGCGATTTTCGATCCGAAGCCTGCCACTTGTCGACGAGCCCCACGGGCTCTATGCCGTACCTAAGCGCGATGTATGCTGCGGCTTTCCACGGAACGACATCGGAGTGTGAACCCGTTCGACATTCACAAGTTGACCTGAGTCTTGACAGACTTATCATCGTCGGTGAGATGAAGTAGGTACAAAGAGCTCCAACAGCACTTACCACCTCGGTTCGTCGAATTTAGCCGGTTCGTGAGGCGGCTGCGGACCGCAAGGTGTATACATAACCAGAAGATAATAGTTGGCTCGCCCATCTATCGTCATTCGAGTATGGGGCGTTTTCTTTTGTATCATGGGTCTGACGATTACCCCCAACCTTGTCGTACGAGAGCGCCCAAGGGACCTCCCCAACCCAAATGTTTTCCTTTTTTATATCCCAATCGCAGAAAGCTCGAATAGGATCGATTGCGGATCACTGATGGTGTGATCGGATCCGTGCTCGTGCAAGTGACACATTCGTTTGTTGATTGCACTTTTATTTCGTATATTGAACACACTCCCAGCAAGATCATGGGGAGCAGTGAAACGGCTGCAGACCTCAATTCAAAGGGCCAAGACACGCGGTATAGAGGCAAGACGGCAATAAGGCAAGAATGCAAAAGAAAGAGGCACATGTGACACGTTGCAGTTGCCGTTCGCATACAAGCGAAGCGAGGGTTGGGAACAGGTGGATGCATGGGCCAAGAATATGTGATACCGGTAATAAAAGATAAAATACGGAGAAACTGAGGGTTTGGGATTGATAGATTAAAAGCAGCATCAAACTCCACTCGAATGGCCCGCGGCCCCTGTTTATTTGGCAGTCTTCTCCTCGGCCTCTCCAGCCTTCTTCTCTTCGGCGGCATCTCCAGCCTTTTTCTCTTCGGCGGCATCTCCAGCCTTCTTCTCTTCGGCGGCATCTCCGGCCTTCTTCTCTTCGGCGGCATCTCCAGCCTTCTTCTCTTCGGCGGCATCTCCGGCCTTCTTCTCTTCGGCGGCCTCTCCATTAGCAGGCTTCTCAGCAGGAGCCTCGTCTTTCGCGCCGGAGAGACCAGCCGCGACAAGTTTCTTGACGGCATCTAGAGTGCCAGCAGGGCTACCGGGTTCTGCGAGGAGAACCTTACCGGACTTGTCGACTACGAAGACACCGCGGGTAGTACCTTTGGGTGTCTTCTTGAGTCCAATGGCCCCAATCAGAGTGGCGCTGGGGTCGCAGAGAAGCGGGTATGGCAGGTTCTGCTTAGTCTTGAAGGTGGTATTCGCCTTGGGCGAATCCGTGGACAGACCATAGATGGAAAGTCCCTCCTTGGTGAGATCAGCGTAGGCGTCACGGAAGAGACAGACTTGGTTGGTGCCTACATCATGCGATCAGATACATCGATTCGCCGGGGGTTTTAGAATATGGTCGACTTTCACTTACAGCCAGGGGTGGACGCCTTGGGATACGTGAAGAGTACTACGCCTGTCTTGCTCTCATCGACGAGCGCCTTGAGGGTTGTCTTTACGCCATCATTGGTCTCGACCTGGTCGCCGAAACCTTCAAGCGAGATGACGTTGCCGACGACAGGCTTAGCTGCGGACTTGGTCGCGCCGTTGGTATCAGCAGTCTTGACGGCGGCATTCTTGGCAGTGTCATCTTTGGCAGCGGTCTCTTTGGCCGGTGCCTTCTCTTTGGCAGGAGCTTTCTCCTTAGCAGACGCCTTGGCCTTGGCGACCTTGGGTTGCTTCTTAACAGGTTCGGGCGCGGGTGCGGGCGCAGCAGGCGCCTTGCGCTTCCGAAGTTCAACGGGCATTATGGAGCAAAAATGAGGTCAATACGAGGCAAGGTGAGTGATTATTTGTTTCTGTCTTAATCTAGCAGTGATGTACAAGAGCTAGGGATTAAAGAGAGATGAAAACCAGGCAGGCAAAGGGCAGGATGGATGAGGTGAAAAGGGAAGAGAGAGTGCGGTCGGATGCGCGTCGCTGAAGATTCGACGAGAATCAGCCGTAAACAAGAAGCATATTGGGCAGGTTGCAGGGGTTCTCTAGCGCTCGGGGACGGGGAAGGGGACTATTGGAGAATGGGCTTGGGCTTGGTGGGAAGAGGGAGCAAGAGAGTGTTTGGAGAGACGGGCTGTAGCACAGAAGCTATTGCGTAGGCGATCGCAGTTTTTGGTTCGCGTTTCGCGTTATGCTGGCCAGAAGACAGCCATAGAAGGAGCCATGACGTGACATTCTGGGGGGCATTCTGTTGTTGTTTCGAGTCGTAGCCCGCGGGGGAATCACTGGGCAGATCACATGCACAGTGCACAGCGGTAGGCACCCCACGGAGCAGTCCAGGCTCTACACGCTCTTCGACCGGCGCTGCAAGGTGCATGATGTCCTACGGCAGCACAGCGACATCGCTACCTCCACACCAAATACCGTGCAGAGAACCACATCCCTACTGTAGAACCGTTATCTACCCGGGACATCGCTCCAGACCAAGCTCGGGGTGATTGTCTCCTTCTTCTCGATCTGATTCGTGCCTTCTTCAGCAGAGCATTATGACAGGCCGTGATGATCACTGATCTGAACTCTGATCATGCTTAGTAACTAAGGTTACCCCTTTTAACGGTTACATGGCAGATGGTGCATTATGCCTCACAGTTGCATCACAGAGCCGGCAATAGGCAGACAGTTGATTCTAGTGAAGCTCATAAAACAGGATCAGTTTGTCGCCGGGCTCCTTTCACATCCCGGTCTAGTCTCTGCCCTACGAAAGTCCGATGAACCACATCGTGTTGGATAGGGCTCCCCATGCATCCAGTGACGGAACGCTTTGGATTTTAATGTCTCACGGACCCGTGCCCCTTACAGTATTTCAATTGGCGGCCATCTGCCAGGAAGAATTCCGATGCTGATTCCAAGCAAATGCAATCGGCGGCAGCTGCCGGCAAGCTTGAACTATTCGAAGTATCTAATACTTAATCCCATTCTCTCTACCTACCTACACCTAGATATTTATAAGTTTTATGGCCCTTTTTCGATGTACAAGAACGATTTTACGTCGCGAAAGACTCGTACATTGACGTGTCATTTGAACTTCCATTTTGATATTCTTTTACATATTTGAGCAGCAGGATATACCTACGCAAAACGTAGCTTGGACCTGCTTGTACTCGGCAGCTGTGGCTTCACGCCGCGCCAGCCCGCGAACGCCAGTTTGTCGGCCGCTGACAAGGTCTAGCCAAATGTTAGCAGAGACCGGTCAGCTGTAGAACTCAGGGAATTACGTAATTTGGCACAGGTCCGTGAGACATTAAATCCACGGGGTCCGTGGATGTATAGGGGGCTCTAACTCAGTGACACTGACATAGGTAGGAGCTCTCGATGAGCAAGGAGTGCATGGATGTCGCTCTCTGCCTCCAAAAATGAGGGAATTTATACAAGTACACATCAAATCGGTGCCGCGACAGCATGAAGGAGAGCATGAATGAGAGAATACCCAGTCCGATGCGGTGCAACCGTAGCATTCACACCCGTTTGACTATGTCTCGGAGCAAAGGCGCATACCTATTACATTGCAGTGATTTGTAGGTGGTCAACGAGGTGGCGGCGCGTGGCATTCCATCCCCCAACAACAACAGACCGACGCTGCTGCAGACTTCACGACACGGCCAAGAAGGGCCGGTAGGATGCGGAAGTTCCCCTCACCTCCAGGTTGTCCTCCAACTCTGCCTATTACATGCCTCTTTCAGCAGAATGTGACGGATGGGAGCTTACGGGCCGTTGCGACATCAGCCAAGGTGCGAAGACAACTAACTGCCCATTCTGACAGCTTGCATCCGGATGAAATCGCATGACCTGCCAGGTTCCAACATGTTGTGTCGACATAGGAGGTGAGGTGTCGTCTATAAGTATTCGTGCTCTGCTCGTCCGGGATTCCGGAGGTTTGAAATGATTGGCATTAGTTCCTACAGCTACTTCCTACCGGCATTTAAAAGCACGGATTATAACGAGGGGAAGTCCCTGAAGTGAGTGAGTGACTGACACCGTTGAGCTGATCTTCCGAGCTTGAATGAATTGGGGCCCTCCAACTCCGCGCTTATCCGACGCGCAAGAACCCAGGAAGTACATTTTATAGACAGCCCGCCCGAAACTGCGGTTTAGCCCAGCGACTAGTACCTCTTTGAGTCTTCTGAGCTCCGAGCCAGCTCCCCCAGCTCCGTCATCGGCAGACAGCAAAGATACGGATTACGGATTACCCATTCTTTTTTCCGTCTTCAGCTTCGGACGTCTCTTCGATTGATTGTTTCATCATTCGCCAACCTCGAGTCTGCGTTCTGCGTCATACGAGGTGTGCGACGAATTGACATTCCACATCGTTTGCCTATTTACTTACTCTCCAATCCTCTCCAGACCTCTCCTCCATCCGGGTCGACCTCGCTGCCTACCATTTCCCCCAACCATTGGCTTCCTCGGCTGTCGTGTACCATCACCTCCCACTTGCCGCCTTCAATACGCTCTCTGATCCTACCTCGCAATATAATTGCCCCCGCGTTCTCGTCAAAATGAGCTCTGCCTTTCCCGTTGCTGCCCGCTTCGCGCGGCCCTCTTCTACCATGTCTTGGTCGGCTCGCCCCATCTTGCGGTCGTCGCCCATTGCTGTCGCCAGACCTGCTGTGCCCGTAGCCTTTTTCCACCAGTCCAGAGTCAACATGGCCGACAAGATCAAGGTCAAGAACCCTATCGTCGAGCTGGACGGTGACGAGATGACCAGAATCATCTGGCAGAACATCAAGGACAAGTTCATCCACCCTTACCTCGACATTGACCTCAAGTACTACGATCTCGGTCTTGAGAACCGTGACAAGACGAACGACCAGGTCACCCTCGATGCTGCCGAGGCCATCAAGAAGTACTCCGTTGGTGTGAAGTGCGCGACCATTACTCCTGATGAAGGTCGAGTCAAGGAATTCAACCTCAAGCAAAGTAAGCGAAGCTCTGAACTTACATGCAATGCATTCTACCTCGCGGCACGTTGCTACTTGCCGCCTGCAGCGGCGGCAGCAGTCATACGTGCATGAAGCGTGTCCTCCAGCAATTAACCCTGACCCCGCACATCCTCGTCTCTCCCCTCTTTGCTCTCTCTTCTCGGCATACGTGCACATATCATCTGCTGACCACTTCACTTTTTACTGTTTTTAGTGTGGCTGTCTCCCAACGGCACCATCCGCAATGCGCTCGGTGGTACCGTCTTCCGCGAACCCATTGTGATCCCTCGTATTCCTCGTCTGGTGCCCGGATGGAAGAAGCCCATCATCATCGGACGTCATGCTTTCGGTGACCAGTACCGCGCTAAGGACCGTGTCATGACCGGCCCCGGCAAGCTGAGCATGGTCTTCACTCCTGAGGGCGGTAAGCCCGAGGAGATTGAAGTCTTCCAGTTCAAGGCCGGCGGTGTCGCCCAGACCCAGTACAACACCGATGAGAGCATTGTTGGCTTTGCCCACGCCAGTTTCAAGCTTGCTCTCGACAAGGGCCTTCCCCTGTACATGAGCACCAAGAACACCATCTTGAAGAAGTACGACGGCCGATTCAAGGACATCTTCCAGGAGTTGTACGATACGCAGTACAAGCAGGCCTTTGAGGCCAAGAACATCTGGTACGAGCACCGTCTCATTGACGACATGGTCGCTCAGATGGTTAAGAGCTCCGGTGGTTACATCATGGCCCTCAAGAGTGAGTATCCCACCCAAACTAGACGCGAGACATGTTGATGCGCTAACTTGTGATACGAGACTACGATGGTGACGTTCAGTCCGATATCGTAGCCCAGGGCTTCGGCTCGCTCGGTCTCATGACTTCCGTTCTTATTACTCCCGATGGCAAGACTTTCGAATCGGAAGCCGCGCACGGCACCGTCACCCGACACTACCGCGAGCACCAGAAGGGTCGCGAGACCTCCACCAACCCCATTGCCAGTATCTTCGCCTGGACTCGTGGTCTGGCTCAGCGTGGCAAGCTCGACAACACCCCCGAACTCGTCGCCTTCGCGAACACCCTCGAGAAGGCTTGCATTGACACCGTCGACATTGACGCCAAGATGACCAAGGACTTGGCTCTCGCCTGCGGCAAGACTGCTCGTGAGGACTACGTCACCACCACGGAGTACCTTAACGCTGTTGAGGAGCGCTTGAAGGCCACCCACAAGTAAAGCAAAAATACAATTAGCGTTTTCATATCATCCATACAGGCCTGGTTCATAGGCAGCAACAGCCACGTCCGGGAAGAATTGCTCTACCATATGCATGAAAGGGGGCCATATCTGTGCTAATGAAACCAGCCTCTCTCTTCTTCTATTTGAGATCTTGATTGAAGGATGCATTCATGGAGTTATGTTATCTCCTACGTAAGGCAGTGCACTCGGTGCACGCCTCTGCATCGCAGGCTAGATGGTGAAATCACGAAATAAAAAAAATCCACAAAACAAAAACGCTGTATATATATCCGACGCAATTGACACCTCGGATCAGGGGGTCATGATTGTATATAGAGTCCACTTGATCGTCTATGTGTCATCGATGTGTTTGCTTCGCGTTGACCCTGATGATATTGTCCTTCCCGTATTCACCGTTATACGCATGAGATCTGGTCCCTGACTCTTGTCCGGATATTTCCTTATGATACATACTGTTACTTGGCAGGCCACTTCGTTTCTCACGGTCAGTACGGTTATGCATCTTGCTTTCCTGGCATTCGGCGTACTACGGATCTGTGTCATGGAATCAAATTACGACTCAGTCCGGCACACGATCAGTCAGAAATGAAGACGAGCAAATAACTGGAAATCTGCGACGTTCGCGTTCCAGAGCAATTGTTTTGATGGCTAGCTAGACGCCATATCTGCAATGACGGGTCGACGAACCAGTCAATCAAGGCCACGACACGACAGACATGCATATCGTGTGCAGTTCCACTGCACCTATTTCCATTTCCATGATTCTATGGCCCCCGTATCCGAACTCGAACTGAACTTTTCTTCTTCGTACATAAAGTGCTCGATGCCCGGATTGCAGGACTCGTCAGTTTTAGAATCTTTTATAAAGGGGGGTCTCTTCCGCCCGGGTATCATTTATCCATCCATCCATCCATCATTCATCCATCCATCCGCCCTGTCAAGGCCCCGTTATTACTTACGCCTCATCGAAAACAAGTCTGCCGTCTTTACAGCTCGGAATGTCTTCATTCTATGCTCGATTCTGTGATCTCTCATTTATTATCAGCTGGGCGGAACTCAAAGCCCAATCCTCTCTTCCTAAATCCGTGTCTCACTGTTGTGCACGGGAAGAATGAAACATAGGCAGCAGAAGTGGCATCAATTCTGCTCAGACTTATCAGGAGGCATGGAGCTCGGCGCGTCTTCCGCCGTGACGCCGCTGAAAGCAGGACGATCAACTGGGCCTGCCAAAGATTCTGCCATTGCCTCGTCGTAACTCGGCGGGGCATCATCGTACAGTGGCACATTGTCCGGTCCTAACTGCGGCGGGTACAACGGATCACTAGGTCTCGGGGGGATCGACGGACGGCCATTGGCGCCCGGTCGAGGAGGAGGCAGCGGGACAATAGGGTTACTGTTATTTCCATTGACACGACTGGCTACATAGGCAACATTAGTAGGGTTGACAACCAGACCGTATGGAGGCATGGGGTCTCGAATCCCCTGAAACTGGTGTCGAGCGCTTTCAAGCAGTTGCGGAGGCGGCTTGATGCCCGAATACACCGAAACCTTGGTCAAAGTTAGTGGATGCGAGACGACCTGTGGAAGCACGCCGCTGGCTCTTCCAGTGACTGGCTGACCCCATCTCAAGCTAAGCGTCAGCTCGAGGTCATACCGTCGTTCCAGGTTGCAGGTTCTAAATGTCGGCGCTACGGTGTTAGGAAGCGGCCGCGACTTCCATAAGGTGTTTGGAACCTCGAATTCGGTGTGGACTGGATCGGTCGGCGAACCGAGAGCTATTGAGATAGTAGGCGCCGACAACAGAACCCAGCGATTGCGCTCCATCTTGACCGTCTGTCCGACGCGCACGTTTGTATAGCCGACTAAGGTGATCTGGAGGGCCGTCAAGTATACCTGCTCCTGGGCCGGCACGAGTTTCTTTGCAATGAGACGCAGAGGAATTGGCTGATGGCATGTTATGATAGAAGGATGCGGCAAACGTGCGCACATCTCGACACAGGGCAGAGTCTGGTTGGCAGGGTCATTTGGAGCAGTTGTTTTGGGAGAAAAGAAGAATCTCCGTGGGGGCAGCACAACTCGATCCTGGAACGCGAATGGGCGACGGGCGTATGCCTCATTCGTCGAAATTGGATCCGGTCGCGGCGGTTCAATGGGAAAGAACTTGAAGCCGCGTTCGTAGCGCCAGTTCTCCTTGAAGAAGCCGGGGCGTTGAACCGTTACTTTGATATAGTAGCGGATCTCGGCCTCATGTGGGAAGCCCGTCAGAGAGGGGGGAAGTGTAGACTTGACGTGAGACAGCATCAGCTGTCTTGTTCCGTTCATCGTGCGGAAACCGCCCAGGCCGAAGATGCCTGTATTGCTGGGGCCGGTTATACCGCCGATGCCCGTGACGGCACTCATGGCATGGTTGTCATGGCATATGTTGTTAATAGGAATCTTGAACTTGAAAGGGAACTCGTGCCGGCCGGCCGGATACAAGACCGCAAGAGCATCGTCGGGGAATACCTGCAATATCTTGTAGAGGATCTTGTGGTCCTCGGTAACAAGACTAGTTGGTCCCGAGAAATCGCGGTGGTCGGCGTCAGGATGAGCAGGCAGAGCAGTGCGCGACTCGCCCTCTAACTTGATGATGACATTGCCAATGGTCTCAGGACGTTGCAACTGCAGGACGACTCGGCCAGTGATGAAGTCGAGATTCGTATAGAAGTCTTGCGAATCATCGAGTTGGATTCGTAAGTGATAAGACATGCTGGCGGACGGAAGATGATAACCTAATAAAGACGGCGGGACGACTACTAATAAACCACAGAATGAGTGGGCCAATGTACGGATTACAAACGGCGAGGGCAATAAAGGGGCATGTTCTCTCCTGTCAGGCTTCGTCGCGCGATGAGGCCCGGCGCAGGATAGGCGATCAGGCGATGAGAGTCTCGGGCCCGCGAGTTCGGATCAGATTGACTGTGGCTGTAGCTTATAGAACGGAGAGCGCCGCTCGTGAAAGCGCCATGAGGAGTGACATGAAATGATGGTTCTTCATATCAGCCCCGAAAGGATTATGCTTGCTAGGCAAGCAAACGCAGACGATGCGAAGTCAGAGATCAGAAAGAGTGTATTATCCTTGTGATGCCTCTGATTTCTGTGCTTGGGTAGAGGTTAGGTGGTGATTGGACGAAGGTTGCACGGAATGCGATGGCGATAAGCAGAGACGCAGTGCGACCATTCGTCAGCGTTTCGTACGAATTGGCGGCTTAGCAGGGCTGGAGCTGGCGTGCAGTCCGTGCTATCCGAGTCTGCGGGACAATAAAGGTAGGTACGGACGAATACCTGGAGGTCCCCTAATCCGTGCTGAGCAGATACTGGGCAGCAGAGAATCGAGATGTCTCACGAGCGCACTGCGCCTGGAGCTTCGGTAGCTTTTGTAGCTTTTGAACTGACACAGACCTCCAGCTGGAAGAAGCAGGAACTCGGCACGAAGCAGAAGGAGCTCAGCCACAAAGTTCAGTTAGCATTTAGCAGTTCGCGCTAGGTGTGAAATACCGAGGCCGATGACGTATCGCGAGTGCTTTGTGCCTGCCTGCTTCGTAATTCCAGGGAGGCGACTCCCTGCTGGCTGTGGTCGCAACTCCCTAGTGCGCGAGTCGTAGCCACTTCGTTGAATCGTTACTTCTCTCGGTAATGATCTGGCAGGCACGGGGTGAAGATCTGCCAGCCCGCATCGTTCGACCCTGCTGCAGACACCCGTCGGCTGTATGTATTCCCTAACGCATGCCCCGCCGGGTATTACCTTGCCTGGTATTACCTACTATACTGGCGATTGACTCACGCGACTCCGTCCGTTCCTATAGAATGCAGAATCAAATATATACCGCAATTTTCTATATATAAAGCAGTATACGCAACACCACAACTAGGAGATCCTCATAGCTTCTATACTAACCAATCATCATTGCCAGACTTGGCTCGAGACGTCACGCCGTCGTAGTCAAGACACGTCCTCTCTCTTATAGGAATACCCGTCTTGATGTTGCATCGTCATCTGGTGAGAAGATGTCATCGTGAGATCTCAGAAGTTGAGCCAGTATATCCCTTGAGTCTGGTATTATTGCACTATTATTTTGACGAACTGACGGACCATCTCAGTAATTCAATGAGTCTTAACGACTTTTAACAGCATGATTCAGATGCTTTCAGCGGAAAGACAAGGGCCTTTTATATTCTGGCTGTTACGATGTGACCTTCCCGCCATGTCAGTAAGATCAGCCCACCTATGGTCCAATACGTTGGCAAGTCACGGAAGCTGGGGCCGAGATACTCTCTCCAACTCAAGCGAGATCTCCCCGCGCATGGTCATGTTGGAGTAGAGTCTTGAGATTCTCCATCTTGGAGCTGTCATCGTCATGAGAATCACAACCAGGTCTCAAGTGAGGGAATCCCAAGATGTCTGATATCGTTACCACCAAAGCCGCTGGCGAAGCTGCATACACTTCCGTACCGCAAGTGAACACAACGCGGACAGGGGAGAACCGAACTCAAGTCCAGGTCATCGGCAAGACAAAGAGCGGGAAGACGCTGACCATCAGATCATACCCGAAATTCGAGAATCTCCAAGATGAGCGCCTGTATCGAAAGCAGCACCTCGCTGCCGCTTTCCGCGTCTTTGCTGACCGGGGCTTTGACGAAGGTGTCGCCGGTCATATCTCCGTGCGCGACCCGATTCTCACTGACCACTTCTGTAGGGTCCCGACTCCTTTTCTCTCCTTTTCCCACCTGTGTGTTGCGAGAACTGAGATATAATACTAAGAACGTCACTCTAGGGCTTAATCCCCTCTCCATGCATTTTTCGCAGATCAAGGTATCTGATCTTATTCTATGCGATGAGCAAGGGAACGTGGTAGAGGGTAATGAGCCCATCAACGCTGCCGCCTTTGCTATCCACTCGCAGATTCACAAAGCACGCCCCGACGTAACGGCAGCCTGCCATGCCCATAGCGTACATGGAAAAGCCTTCTCAGCATTCGGCCGCGAGCTCGAGATGCTGACGCAGGATGCCTGCCGCTTTTACAAGTCTCATGCCGTATATCGAGACTTCCGAGGTGTCGTGGTGGATGAGGAGGAGGGTCGACGAATCGCTGCTGCGCTCGGAAATGGAAAGGCCGCCATTCTCCAGAACCATGGTATTCTTACCGTCGGTCAGAGTGTGGACGAAGCAGCTTTCTGGTTTCTGAGTCTTGAAAAGACCTGCCAGGCCCAGCTTCTTGCTGATGCAGCCGCGGCCGGTGGATATCAGAAGATCCTCATCAACGACGAAGAGGCTGCATACACAGCAGCACAAGTTGGCGGACCTGAGAAGGGGTGGTTGGCGTTCCAACCATGTAGGTGCCCCTATTCATTGGTTCGATGAATTTTGATTCGTACAAGCGACCCTCATTGTCTGTTTGTTAATCAGTAATACTGATTACTGATTGTTATTTAGATTTTGATGAACAGCTTGCCAAGACTGAGGGAAATTTCCTCAAATGATGATAGCTCTGAGTCGAGTTGAGCGACGGGGAAAACCACCATTTGCAGGCAAGACGGGTTTTGAACAACCGAAGCCTAATAATGCTCGGTTTCGAACATTGGAGGGGCTTTATCGCGAGTGAGTATTCCGTAGGTAGCCGTCGCAACTGAGAGATTTTCAATATGGAGTTAAGAGCAGGTGTTGGAGTCTTTCTCGAAAGCATGCGATGGATGCATCCTAAACCCTACGGAATCCCTGTTCCCGAACGGCCATCCCCCTTACAGATTCCGTACAGTAAGCGCTATTATCCACCACTTCCTTCAACAGAGAAATTTGGTGAGAAAATTCTTGCGAGCAGATTATATTCCATCTGATAATTGCAACTGTTCTCTTTACCAGAAACAGTAAGTGCCACGAGGACGCGATCCCAGAAGTTTCAGATGGTGTCGAATCCTCCACGTTTTATGCTGGTACCGTACGGAACTGCCCGGATGTAGGTACCCATCAGGCATCTCAGAATGACCAAATCGGGATCACTGGTGAGCAGGTACAGTCGGTAGCAGGTAGGTGCTTTTACTCTACCTCTTTGGCTGGGAGGTGAGTGAGTTCCTGGAGTCCAAGCATTTCTCATTCCCTAATACTCCGTACCTAGATCTTCATACATGTCCTGTCATACTCACTCACTTCTTAACAGTCCATACTGAACATCTGCAGACTCCAGAGTACGATCTGATACCTATCATCCATCACAGTTAGCCGGCTAACTAGTATCACTGGGTCTTTCGTACCTGAACCTGGAGTATTCCCGAACCCGTACGGAAGTTGGTAGGCAGGCACTTAGTTACAGAATCGTATTGAATCCTTGGTGCGGAACTAGTCCAAATTACAGACTTAGTCGAAGATTAAGCCGCAGTGCCAGTCCATTCCTGGCCTTCTAGAAGTGTATGTAGAGTCCAGACGCGTACCTACCTTCTCGTCCCTCTCTAACGGTTGGTCTGCATGCATAAACGGTATTGCAGAGGAACAGAAGAAACATCCACCTGTCGTATCACACCTCCTAAGTCTCAACTCCATAGAAGCCAAGAGACTCGGAATTTGGTAGATCTTTCGACTCTCCGAACAGTTAACAACTATTACTTACGAGTACCTACATGGTAGGCAGGATCCGAGTTGCATATCACGTGTGGTTGGTGGGTAACTGCCACGTACTAACTAGACCGTAGGTAGTGTGAGAAGTTGGACGGGTAATTAGTGTCAGGGGTTGCCGATTCCTTGTTTCGAAACGAGTCAGGCCGTTAGATTCACCAAACAGGAAACCAATTGGCATCTGTTCGGGCGAGAGGGCCCAGAGGTGGCTCGTGGGCGGCCTCCCATGCAGTTCGTGTTAGATAAAAAGACTTCCCTCCTTTAGGATGTAGAAGAAGGTCGAGAAAGACGCCGGCTTAGGTATCCGTGCCTCGAAATGAAGGGTATCCTCAACCAAACTGGCACCAACGGGAACTACCAATACACGTGCGCACTCCTTTATGTTTATAGATACTATTTATAGGTCTTATTTACCGTGCCTTGCTACCGTTCCATATGTATAAGTAGCATGTCCCATAATGAAGCATCTGCAAGGCACCAAGGGTTCGGGATACCACCTCCCTACATGCTACGGCTACATGCCTAGTATAAGGCTCATGTACGAAATACTACATTGCATACAGGATACATACCTAACCATCCTGTCGGATGATGATGTGATCAACCCACTTCCTGTAGGGCTAGTAAGGCTAGTTAGTGCATATCTTCATAGGATGCTCCCCCAGCGAAGATGAGGATATGTAGTCGTACTTACCGACTTGGGTAAACCAGATGGAACGACGTCCAGCAACGGGCCCCCTTCACGGCTCCGAACACCCAACTATTCCTCCACTGGGCAAAGAAACGAACAGACTAGGGCTGGGCCGACAAGGTGTACCGATACAGACTACGTAGCCGGGTTGCCGGTCGATCAAGTTAAGGGTTGAACATGCTCAGACAAGACCGCATTCGAACAAGTGAAGTGATTGTATGTGCCTCGAACCCGCACACTATGGCCCTATACTAGGTGGATAGGTAGGGGGTTTGCACACACTATTCCGTACCATGTCCATCCTCGTCTCTCGTTGGGGCCCCGGCTTGACAGCCTACGTATTTAGCTTGGCGCCGGCCCCGAATGCGGCGCTCGTTCCCCCCTCAGCACGAGGAAATTCATTTTCTTCACCGTAAGACACCTACAATACGCGCGCTGGTAGCGGGTGACGTTCGGGTTCTTTTGGCGTCAAGAGTTTTTCTTTTCCATTTCTTTCTTCCCTTATGTCGTCGCTGGCTTCGACGTGATTCAGCTTGCAAAACATCCGATTCGAAAGATCTTTTCGAATTGTCCACTCGTTTTTCTTTTGTTAAAAGTTCAAGATGGTTCACCCTTTTGAGCCGCCGCCGCCTCTCCCTGCCGAGAATGGCATCCATATCTACAGAACGGCTATCGTCGTGCCCTTCATTAGCTTCATCTTCGTCGCGGCGAGGTTCTACACGCGGTTAGTCCTCTTGCAAAGACGGCTCATGGTTGATGACTGTAAGTCAACACTCCCTTCACCTAATCATCAACACCGACTAACAAAAAACCCCAGACCTCGTCGGCCTAACCATGATCCTGAGTATCGTGCATGCCACGCTCATGGGCATCGCCACATACTACGGCATGGGCCTGCACATTTGGCAATTCACGCCCGCGCTCAACGACCACTACTACCTCTGGGTGGGCATCACATCGATGTTCTACACGGCCGGTCTCGCGGGCTTCAAGAGCGCCCTCATCTTCCTCTACCTGCAGACCTTCGGCCTCGGCAGCAAGCGCTTTCGCATCACCTGCTACGTCGTGCTCTTCTACACGCTCGGCTACCTGACCGCGAACCTGTTCACGCAGTTCCTGGGCTGCTGGCCCATTGAGAAGACGTGGAAGGGAGAGCTCCCCGGTCATTGTATTAATCGGACGGCGGCGAATACATTCTTTGGTATTGGCCATGTCTCGAGTGATTTGATCATTGCGCTGCTCCCGCTCGGACCCATCTGGCAACTCACGTATCCGACGACCAAGCAGAAGATTGGTCTGAGCGTGATGCTCTCCAGTGGATTCATGTTCGTACCCCTTTACCCACCCCCTTCTTAGACCCCCTAACTAACACCAAACCAGAGCCTGGTGCGTCGCCACAATCCGCTACGTAATCTCCACCTACGACCAATTCACCTACGACCGGACCTGGTGGGCCGGCATCGGCTTCGTCTTCTCCATCCTCGAAGTCAACGCCGGTCTCATCTGCACCTGCGTGCCGACCTTCAGCCCGCTCATCTCGGCCCTGAACCGCGCGCGCATCCACCACTTCATCACGAGCTGGAACGCGAGCGACGCCGGCATCTGGAAGACGGACCCCGAGAAAGACGACTTGGAATACAACACGTATATCCATGGTGGCAGTGCACGGATGCCCGACGAGAGACGGTATAGTGGATCTTCGGATATGATCCAGGCCACTTCGACGACGGAGATGGAGACGTTTGGACCCCTCGGTTGTGATAGGAGTAGGCCGCCGAGCGAGGCGATTAATTTGCAGAATTTGCCGCCGGCGTATAGGAGAGATTAAACGAAATGCTGTTATTTTGGATTTATTTTTCTTGTGTTTGGTTCTTTTGCGAGGTTTTCTTTTTTGTTGTGATATCCATGAAGAGAGAGAGAAAGGAGATGGGGTTGAGAGAGAACGAGCGCCACGCTATACGATTCGACGACGACATCCAGGTCCGGCATGCCAAGGAACTCGAATTCAATCCGTGGTCGAAAGCCCCTGAGTGCATCATCGACGGAATAGCACGAAATCCAGCCAGGAGGAAAGACAAGAGAAGGGCCAACAATTTCGAAATGAGTTGACCCAAAAGAATTGTTTAACTTCGTTCTGAGCTCTCGGGGGACAATCTTTGCGATCGCCGTTCGATCTTCGGGCTTGAATACCAGGGACGCAGCTCACGATTTACGCGCATAGGGGTTAGCTTCATGAAAACACCTACGATAGCAATTGAACTATTGGCAACACCTACTATTCAAATACCAATACCTTGTGTTAGTCTTATCCCTACTTCTCTCTCAACAGTGACTGTGTATCGAGTTGCAAGAGTAGAGGATGAATCTGTAGCTTATTCATAGTGATGCTGCTACCCAGTCGATAGGGGTTATAGGGACAGAATACCAAAATAAGCAGATATCAGGAAAGAATTCACACATCGACCCGGGAGGATAGAGGACATCCGTTGGCTATCAGAATAAAACATGTAATACACGACAAACTACTACTCATCTGTACGAATGTCTGTCTGTAGGGAGGTATTTTCCGTTGGGCCATCTCAATTTGAGAATACCTGTTATGTGACTATTGCTTTCCTTCTTTTCCCCCCACGCCTCACGGCCATTATATAATGCAACGCCAACGAAAAGGAGAGCCTAAAAAATGACATGAAGCAAGACTAGCAAGCACACCATGAACGCCAACCACGCCAGCAGCGAAAGGTTGTATTGGCCGGGTTAGAGGAAGGTAGAGCAACATCGTTAATGCGCGCTGTCTTTTCGGTTGTTCGCCATCCGCAGACTTGCACGCACAACCCTTCTGACAGACATTAATCCTCTCCGTACCCTCTTTCCCGACGCCCGGATCGCCTAGATCTCTTCAACAGCTTTCTCTGCAAATCTTCGTGCTTCGTTCGCCCAGTTTACCAGCCGATGCTTGTCGATATGCTTGTTGAGGATGGAGTCCTCATATCGCATAGCCTCCAGCATCTTGTCCCGATAGTTCCGTTCCATGTTCGTAAACCGTCTGTCAAGAGTCTGCGTATAGACTCCAGTGGCTTCCGAGGGCGAGATGCGCCGATGCACGATTGTCCCCTTACTGTTGATTTCTGTTTCATGTTAGCCTCAAAGAACACTCAAATAGAGATGTCAAGCGTAGACTTACGACATGCGTGCAAGGTGCAGTAGAGCTGGAAGAGGTCCGTTGAACCCAATACATCTAGAGTTTCCTCGTCATCCTTCATGGACGTTTCATTGATAATTTTCCAGTCCTCACGAAGGTAACATCGTCTCCAGATCAGCTGCTCAGCCTGGAATCGTTCATCTCCATCAAGGCCGTTGTAGGCGACTTCGACAGCAAGGAAAAATTGATCGGCAATGCCCTCCTTAGTATCTCCCGGCAACGACACCATGGTGAGGAGGTCAATCAGGGTCAATGGATCAAGAGCTTCGTGACTGAGTAATCGTTTCATCGCGTCCTCAAACAGTTGAGACAGCACCTTATATTTCTTGGGATACTGGGGCGCGAAGCTCTTGCGAATGATATTCATCTCTTCAGCCTCATCTACGGCCAACATGATGAATGGGTAGACTTGGGTCTCGTAGAATTCATTCTGGATGTTGACGAGCTCAAGCTGCCTGTCATACATCTCTACGCGCGCATCTTTGACGGTCTCGTCGCTGGGAACATCCTGGATAGCAGGATATGGCGACTCGGCCAGCCGAGCAAGCTTACCAAGACTGAGTTCAATCTTCTTGTTCCAGATGTGTTGGTCGTCAGACAGACCAAGTTCAAGCAGCGTATTCGCAGCGCGGTCAATGTCCTCCTCACCAACAACGTCGTTGATCCAGGAGATCTGGGCCAGCTGCGGTCTCGTCCGCAGGTACACTGTCTTGAACGTCTTATCGCCCTCGTACTCGAGGAGAGCGTCAATGCCGTAGGTTGTGTAGAGATAGTCGTAGAATGGGAATGCAAATTCCTCGCCGTAGGTCTCGAAGCATTGTCGAACTTTGCTCTCCTTCTCTGCCATTTTCGACTCGGCCTTTTCAATCATAGCCTCGGTGCTTTCAGGCGCAGAAAGAGTATCGCGAAGTCCGTCGATTTCGCGAATAAGCACCTCGGCTAGGGCTTGTAGAGACCTATGTGTCTCTGCAAGCTTGATGGCGGACTCCCAGTTGTCAGACTGTGAGAGCAAGACGACCTTGTCGTACCGATCTTTGTTATAAAGATCTATGTAATTTCGGCCATCCGTGACCAGCTGAGGGTTTCCGCTCGCAAGTTTCCATCGAGCCAACTCCTGGAGCACAGACAGATATATCGTGGTCAGGTCGGGCAGTATTGCTCGAAGTTGCAGCATCATGTCTTTCAGGTCGTCTGGCAGACCCTCGGTATCCTGCTTGACCCATTGCGTGGCTAGCTCAACTTCTCGTTTCACATTGTTGGCAATGAACTTGTTCGCAGTCCATGGTGTAGGCAAAGTCGAATAATCGCCGTCGAGCACTCCATGGTCGAGCTTCTCCATCTGTAGTCCGTAGAGCTCAAGATGTTGCTGCCGGAAGACGTACGCAGCTTGAATGGTGCTACTGTAGAGCGCCGCTGCCTCAAAAACCCACCAAGACAGCGTGATAGTGTCAGCTTTGGCCTGGGTGTGGTTCTTGATGACTTCGTATCCCCAGGCAATGAAAAGTTCCATCCGATTAATGTCGTGCATGAACCAGTGCCTGAGCTCGTCCGTTTCGCCCTTTGCCGGGTCGGGCTTCGACTTCTCTTCGCTGCGAATAAATTCGACTATTTCTGCCACAATAGTCTGCTTCAGATCAGCCGGGCGCCTGTGCAGAAATTCTTCGTGCTTCTGCCAAAGTGTGCTGGCAACATGCATTTTCTCAGCATTCCATAGCAACTGCCACTTTGTCTTACGGTCCAGAACGACTCCGATGCTTCTCAAGTGAGCCATCATCTTGTCTAGATAGCCAACGCGATCTTTGAGATTTGCTTCAAGTCTCGCTGCCATTTGCGTGAGGTTTGGACCGGTCGAAGTAAGAATATCCTCACTCAGCTCCAGAGCTGCCTCTCCGTACTCCTTGTCGCTAAATCGGATGTTGTGCTGCACATCAAAGATGAGAGGGTTGTCTGGCTTGATCCCAAAGAACACGGCCTGCTCCAGCTTGACTTTGGCGGTGAGCTTCGGCGGCGTGATGCTTGCGAATCGCGGGTAATCTGTGACAGCGACACGCAAAACACCAACACCGCGCACAAGGAGTACGGCTGTTGGGTTCTTGGGTTTGACCCGCACAGGTCGTACCTCATCAAATCCAGCATCGTAGATCTGGGGCTCTTCGAAGCCAGAGCCTACAATCTCCAGCGTAGGATCGCGGCGTAGTTCAATGACATCCTCGAAAGCTGCTGGTAGCGCATGGTTGTCTTCCATGATCTGAGAGTCCGGTGACATGGGAGGTAGGGCAATTGACGCCACCACAACAGCATGGTCGAAGACAACAAAGGCGACTACGGCGGGTCTAGGTAGATATAACCGCGGTTTCGCAAGCGCATGCGAACTGGAGGGAACAGAATAACTGGTGATCGGCCGGACCATGCCGATGTCTAGCGCAGTCTCTGGCGACTCTCCATTTTGGATCACCACCTCCACTAGATTGTATAGGCACCCAACTCTGGCATCCGAAGGCATTTCATGGGAAGTAAGAAGTAAGACGTGTTGTTGTTCGTTAGAGGCCGGCAATTGTCGCAACTTGCTCATGTCAGTGTACTTCGACGACATACCTTTCGGCACGAAGCAAAAATCAATGATCTTGAAGGAGTCTGGCTCAGGGGCGACCGTCGAAGGATCCAAGTGTCGAAACGCGTCAAGAACGGCATTCTTAATGTCTACGTCGGCCAGAAGATCATAGTGGCCTCCTCGGTGTATCCTCCATGCGTTGATTCGACCTTTGGAAGTCGCCGCCACAACAGTGCATTCTCCCTGTGTAAAGGACTGCTCGGCTCGCACAGCTGCTATGTCGCTCTGGATGGATGAGTTGGAGAGGACATGTCGTAAGCTTCCGAAAAATCCGCTCGTGATCGGGCCCAGGCTGGTGCGTAAGAATTGGACTGTTATCTTGGGCCGTCCTTGCGCATCCCGTACACTGAGATAGGCAAGTCGTCCGGAGCTGAAGACCAGGATGAAACCTGCGGCTGCTTCCACGTTGACTATTTCGGTCACATATTCGCCGGAGAACATTCCGGTTATAGTGTCCTCAACACCGGTCCGCTGCTGTCGCATGAAATCCAGGGTGGTAGCGCTTGAAATCGATTCCCAATAGCTGATTTTACCACTCATAGGCATCACAACAACAAGACCGGGCTCAGGCGATGATGCAGACGGAGAAACAAGCGACCCCAGCGGTAAAGGATCGGTCGAGTATTTTGACGGGTATGGGAGCGTAAACACGAATGCCTCGGGAGACAGTGTGGCCGATGTATAGGGCCAAACGATGGCATGTGTATGCGTGAGGCTAAGGGCAGAACCAATCGAGCTATCGACGAGACCATGTTGACGACCTAGAGAGCAGTGAATTGGATTAGAGATGCGGCAATCAAAACGATATTCTGGTCAGATTCACATACTTGTAACATCCAGCTTCAGCCGTTCAGGGAGCGCTGGTAGCTTCCTGACTTCAAACGCGACGTTGGTAGCCTGCGGATCAATCAAGTTAGACTCACACCATCGGGACAACAGACAGAGACAGCTAGATACACGATGCGACGAGGTGGACTTACCAACAGCGTGGTCCCATCACCTTTATGCAAGCGATCACCAGTTCTGGGTTTCTTGGAGCGCACGCTGAGCTCTTGTTGTCTCGGAAAAGGCACAGGCGTGTCGATCCCATCTGGCTTGGCCTCGGTCGCGTTCGACTGCGTCGACTTGACCTCGTACGTCTCCGGATTGCTGGCGGGTTCGGCTACGGGTTGGGCAGAATCCTGCGCGCGGGTGGACCTGAGTCGCTTAGATTTCGGCGGCGGGAGAGAGGCGTCGGAGCTCATGGGTCGTTGGCGTCGGCGACTGCGAGTGGTCATGGTGGGCGTACCGCCATTCTGGCTTCCGCCTGCGGGCGCCGGCGCAAACATGACGAATTGGTAGTATTACAGAAACCGGTTCTGATGATGCGGGGAGATGGCGTGGGTTCAGGACTGAGATGGAAACATGGGATAGCGTCGGTCCAGGCGAGGGCGAGACGTGCTACTATTTTGTTGATGAATCAAGGTTGCAGGTTGCAGGCGAGGATGGCCTTGGCGAGAGGATCGGGGAAAAGTCTAGGGCCTGGCTTTGCGGTCTCGGTTCCGAGGGAAGGCGGTCACAGACGGCGCAGGAAGGAAAAGAGAAGGAAAATAGATGATTGTATGTGTTAGAGGCAGACAGAGGCAGAGATGCAGATGCAGAAGGTGGCTACTTTTTGCCTGCCTGTAAGTATTCCGCGGTAGATCAAGATTGACCAAGGGAAAAGAATTAGGAAGAATGACGAGGTCTCCCAGCTGGCTGTTGTTGATTGGGTCTTCTCGCCAGGGCTCCCAATCAGAAAAAAAATGCGCTACGGCACATAAACAGCTGGAAGGGGTTTAGGCCCGGCCCTAGGAAGCTGCCACTGTACTCGTACTCCGTACCTATCCCCGTTTACAGAAATACCACAGTCGGTGCCTGTCCATTCTGGCGCGAAATAGGTATCCGTGGCGTTTGGCCGGCGCCAGTTTACAGAGACTCGGACCAAAATCCGGACGGGACCTAGACTGTTCTAACCAGAAAGGGTAGTGATCTGACGCTAGGACCAGTTGTCCGCAAGCGTTCACGGCGCGTACTCGTAATCCGTACTGGTCATGGTCCAGCCAGGCAGACGGATGATTGTAGGGAAAACATCACGGATTTGGGTGAACAGTTCCAACCAGGCAGTAGCAAAAATGTGTGCTACAAATCTGGTACTCAAGAGTGATGAGATACGAGTATGTACATCGCATTTTCAGTATGGGTTGTATTGTAGGTATCTTTTACATGTGGCGTCACATGCGGAAGAATATCGCGTGTAAGAGGATCTGCCTTCGACAACCCGCTTGTCGCCCATGCCCAAAACCTCGGAACTCGTCCACTTTTATACGAAACCTGCCATGAACCATCACGCAGACTGATTGAGTCTTCATATAGGTCGAACAATTTTATATGGACTCGTTTCTATAGGTTATATTGAATGCCTAAGGGCTTGGTATTAGCTGCAGCGTCGCAGGGACGCGTTTGGTAACTCTGCATGTCCTTTACTACCTAGATGAACACGAAAATATGCATGTTATCGAGATCCAAACGCTGACAACTGACATCTGAATTAGGGCCTTTCATTGGTCCCTGACGATTGTCTGGTGATTGTTTCGATGACTCCTTGCATTGTAGGTATTTTCTACTGATTCATGGATATAAGAGATGTCACCACCGCACATTCATCTTTCATAGAGTCGCATTGAGCTCTTACAAATATCTCCAGTCACATAACCGCCAATTGTCTATAAACAACAGGACGAAATAGCTGATACTTATATACATGGTTTTGTTTGGTTATTGTTGGTACCTTCAGTCAGTTGCCGGGGCAGCTCACATTACAGCATTTTCAGGGTTGCATCGGCTGAAATAGGGGTCAGCATATGGTGGTAATCGTACAGGATTCACGAAGCCCTGCTATGAAATTTCAGGACGAGCAAAAAGACGACATATACGTCTCAAGAACATAATTTTTGCTCGACCTCGCACCAGAGGTTGAATGAGGCCGCAAACTACCTAAGTTGTTCCCTAAAAGGCCTGTGCCGGACGAAAGGGGCAGTAACATCGTTATTGTTGCCTTCAAGCTGCATCTACCATCTCAATGAGGTGCCGTGAACAGAGCGTACACACTGAAATAGGCCAATGTTTATCCCCTACACATGAACCGCCAAGTATGACTGTGCCTATATTGCTCTCGAATAGAGCGGCCGCTCAACTGGCGAATAATAGGCCCCTTGCAAGTGCACCTTACAGCAACTTTGCGCCTTCATCGAGGATATGAGAACGCGGCGTGAATCCTGGCTGATGAAAGAGGGTAAAGGCAAGAGGCGTAGAGACAGTGACAAACCCCCCTATCTCAACCTCAGTAATAATCGCGGAGACTAGATAGTGTATAGCCCCTAGCCCTCGTCCGAACGGAATAACACCGTAAGAAGACTGGCGCCCATGAGAACTTCGACTTAGGTGTATAGCGAGGTGACTCTAGAGGCTGAAGCCGAGATATGGCACCCATATGATGGAGGAGCGGGCCAGCATCACACCCCAGGCTGTGTCTCTCGTACGACGGAATTGCCTTGGGCGTTATGATTGTCCAATCCCCAAGTATAGCTGTTGTTCAGGGATGCGAGCCGTCAAGGAACAACTCTTCAAGGTATTTGACGGTCGCCGCTTTTCCGTATAATGAAGGTTCGACAAGCTGGGAGTGATGATACCTTGTAGCCCCTGCTCTAATATTTCCCGTCAACGCCGTAACGCCTTGCTCGATGCCCGAGAACGCCATTGAACCAAAAGGGGTTCATGTCTACCGACTTGAGTCATGCTGCTTCCCAGCATGGAATCTTTGAAGACAACGCCTCACACCCTACAGACTCGTAACGCCAGGCGCCCAGTTCTCGCCAATCCTCCGCATCTCGTCGCCAAACTTCCGACTCGTGATCCTCTTCGCGCCTCCGCCAATCTTCCCACCACCAGGAATGGTAGTCTCATCAGGATCATAAAACGGGTTCTGAAGCAAGCGCACATACGCCGTCTGCATCGCGCGGAAGACAGGCTTGAGCTCGGTATCCCTAAGACCGACCCCTCCGCTTCCCGCAACATTGGCGGCCCGATTCGCAGCGGCCGCGTTCTTGGCCGCTATGCCAGGGGCGACGACATGACCCCGCATGTCCACGACAGCGACGAACTTCACGCCCGTGTTGGTCTCATAGCCGTATGCGGCCAGGCGCTCGTCGATGGCGTGTAGTAGGCCGAAGTCGCCTGATAATAACATGCTTCCGCCGCCTACGCCGCCGGTGCTTGCTACGTTGCGCGAGCGCGACTCGAAGACGTCGAGGGTTCCGGCGAGGAGGAGGGAGAATTGCAGAGATGTGCGCGCGGGGGCATAGCTCTGGGTCGCCGCGTTGTAGGAGGGGAAGATGGTTACGTGGAGGGGGTTGTTCTATATGTCGATGTCAGTCCTGGTAACGTCATATACTCTAACATCTTGGTATAATTCAGACAGCGGCGAGGAATCGCAACGTGAGACTGTTCGCTGAGACGTGGGTTGGTCGGCTTACATTGCGCCCGATGACGCCCAGACAGGCTATCGACGGTATCGTGTTCGCCATTGCTGTAGTTGAATGATGCTCCGCTGTTGTTGTCACCTATTGCCGCCGTCCTACGGCTACCAGAGACGAGGCCGGAGCGTTGGTACAACTCGGAAAGGTTCGCTCAAGTCGTACTGCGCTCGTACGAAGTATCGTCTACATGGATGATGAGGGCGGGCAAGAAGTACGGATTACGGGTCAGTACCTAGCTCCCGCCCGTTAACATGCCCCGGAATTCACTTTCCCATGCGATTTGGCGTTGCACATGCGCTAGGCAGTAATGGGTAATATCCGAATGTACCTAACCCACACATGACGTTAGTGAGTTCAACCCGATGCACCTATCAGAGGGACTTTGCACGAGGACGTCGGAGGTGGTGAGCTTACATACATCACATGCTACGGTCCCACGTCTGAAATACACGATCGCAGTTTAGGTATTGTCCATTAAGAAGCTGTCTTGTGATACTACAGAATTAAGTGTATTGGTAAAGAGTATGGCAGAATTAATCGTCGAGTGCTCCGTATAGGCGAGACACCGCGAGACAGACCAACCGACATAGAGTCGATACAAAACGCAACGCAACAGCCGTTTAGTCTTCATTACCACCCAACGCCCGGCAGGTCCCACGTGTAAAACTGATAAGTATGTACAAGAACGACATTAAGCCGGAGCAGCGTCGCTTCTGCCCAGCGTACAAACAGGCTGAGGTACGGAATGGCCAGGGCTCATTCCTCTTCTTCTTCGTCTTCAATTAGAGACTCCGTCTTCTCCAGTCCCCTGAGCACGTCTTCAATCTCCCTCGGGTCCGTGATAGCCCACACACCGCCTCCCTTGACCGTATCCATGCCGCGCATGCCGACCTCCTTACCGACAAGATTTCTGCCGACTTTGCCGGGACCTATGCCGATCCATCTACGTACTTTCTGCTCTTGGTCGAGATACTTGATGCTATCCCACCATCGGACCGTCTCGAGACATTGTCTGGCGAGTAAATCCCTCACGTCGGCAGCGCTACTGAACGGTCTCGCAGAGACATTGCTGATGCATTGTATCGATGTTGGAAATGAGATGATATCCTGGTCTTCCCGGCCCCGAACCCTGCTCTTCTTCGACAGGAGATTTTGCATAGCATAGTATGCCGGCCGCATGATAGGGCTATGAAACGGACTATCGCTATTGAGATGCACGGCTCTAGGATCGTGGCCAAGAAACTGTCGCACATGCGCCACGAGTTCTCTAATCTTCGATAGGGAGCCGCTGAGCACAATCTGGTTCTTACTATTGATGTTTGCAATAAGAACCTGATCGATTGGTTTCCGAGAGTCGGCGCTCTCGCTGCGTGTACCGGCGCTTCGATATCCAACGAACTCGTCAATCGCCTCGACCAACGCGGATAAATGCTCGGGTTCTGTGACGACCGCCACCATGCCATATTCGCCACCGTACAGCTCGCGGGCTTGCTGTGTGGCTTCCGCCATGACCTCGGCACGCCGACACACCAAGAACAGCGCATCATCGAAGTGAAGGACCCCAGCGGCTACTAGCGCGGCAAACTCGCCAAGCGAATGCCCCAGTGATACGTCGGCTCGCTCGGCTACGTTGAATCCAAACTCGCGCTCCAGGATTCGCAGTATTAGGATCGATGTCGCCATTATGGCCGGTTGCGCATTTGGCGTCGCGGAGAGTATCCGGCCCGGCCCCAATTGTATTATATCAGACAGCTTTTTACCCATGATGGAGTCAATCTCTTCGATGATCTGGGAGGAAGTGCGCGGGAATGCATCAAGCCATGGCGAGAGCATGCCAACTTTCTGCACGCCTTGACCTATGGCGGGTAAATCATCGCGAGTTAGCTACAGACGAGAGCCGGTCCGAGCATGTCTCACACGTGCTGTTACTGACCTGGAAAGAAAATCGCCGTCCGTGGCCGCGGGTTGGTTGTTGTCGAGGCATGTCGGCGGCCCTGGGCGCGGCGGTGCGTCGGCACTAGAGTCGCAGTAGTAGGAGTCAACGAAACGGGAGAACGGAGAGCCAAGGCCCGAACAGAAGCAAGGACTGCTCGGGCAGGCCGACAGTGACCTGGACACACGAGTGCACTCATCACCGCAGACCAGCTAGAAAAGAGCTGCGGCGAGGATGATTGCCGATCATTGACCGTAACTTTGACGTAGGGGTTCGTCAAAGTTGTAAAGTTGTAAATGTGAGTTGTCGGATTTGTCGTTTCCGTCTCATCCTGTAGGCCGGCATTTCCCCAACTTCCCCCGCATCAACTCGGCCGTGCTACGCCCCACATTAACCCTTGGGGAATGTTACCGACCTTGCCTAACTGGCCGTAACGCGCCCCACCTTTAATTGGTATTGAAGACTGATGATTGGCGGAAAGCATTTAGCTCGGACCGATGCACTCGTTGTCGGCCGTGACCGGTAACACAGTAACACTGATATGGGGGATTGTACTGTACCTACACCTACATGCCTTGCGACATTGATTGTATCGGAACGTAACAACTCGGTTTGAGAAAAGCTCTCTTTGCGTTTGAAATAGAAATTAGGTGTTCGTGCGTGTTTGATCATTGATGGAAACGAATTTACCCGACTTTGTATCCGTAATCACCGAGTTATGAGTTAGCTGCCTGGTTGCTGACAAGACTGGTAGGTATAATCTATTGTATCCTCGTGATTAACCCTCTTGTAAGAAGGTGCGCGTGACCGAACCAACTAATAATCCTTTCTCACTTCGTCGACTATCTCAAACTTCTTGATAGACGGACGGTTGGAAGCCGTGTTAACTAACACCCAGATTCTACATCTCTATCCCACAACGCCGGTCTCGGAGGAAGTTCCATGCGATAGTGTCTCTAGTCGATTTGTTTCGCCCATTAGCATCGAAATTCAACACCACCTTTACTTATTGTGAGGTATTTGACGCCCTTATACGGTTTGACACCTTCCCCTAATCCACGGCTCCTCTTAGGGTCGATAGCAATGCTCTCGATCTTGATCCCGCTGGGAATCCATCCCTTGACGGAGAAACTGACCGAGGCAGAGCTGGGCATTAATATCTTGTTTTGTGCTACCCTTCGTGCATCCCGCTCATCGTCTGATCCTTTGCCGTGTTCTTTCGCTTTCTGAGACGCTGTAGAGCCTTGGTATGGCTCGTCGTAGGTATAAGTTTGAATGTGCCCAAATCCAGTAGGGTCATCTTCAACAGCATCGTCTGCCAGTGGCCCCACGACAGTACATCGGAGGCTAAAGTGAGATGTTCCTGCGGTGAGCTCCTTAGTCGGCAAATGCCACTCCAGGACGTTGTCGCCAGGGTTATAATTAGCATCTCCTTTGCTCGGTCGCATATCTGATAGGTTTCTGACGTCGGACGGTAGTGGCACTGATACAACCACATCTTGAAGCAAAGGAGATGCCGCTGTCCCGGCATGCGGTCCACCAAAGCCTCTTCCGCTAACTCCACCTCCTCTCGCAGAAGGCCCTGCTGTCGACTGACCTGTGAGACCGGCTATTCTTAAAATATTCAACCGAACCTCGAAATCAGAGCCTGTCGAACCGAGGCCTGTCTTGACTTCAATGCCAACTGGGAGTTTCAAAGTGTTGTGGCTAATGCTGCCGCTTTTGCCATTGGTGAAGGGCAATAGGTCAACTTCGTAGCCAGCAAGTATAAACCTTTCGTCAGGAGGTATGAAGCTGAGCTCTCCTGGACTTTCATTCCAGCGATTCAGGCGAACACAGGGATGGAACACTGGCAGTTCCATGACGTTTTTAAGATTATGTTTACCAGATGGCCCAGTTATGTTAACCACGATGTCTGGGACACCGGATACCCTGGACGTGAAAGCGATGGTGCCATTTGCGAAGGCGGCAATAGGTCGTCCAGAGGGCGCCAAGGTCACAGATAGGCTTTCCACAACATCCGCGTAGAGTTCGTTCGATGTATGGCGTACATTCGCTCGCCGCCATGGTAAAGATGGACCATTTTGAGCTATGAGAGAATTGCTGCTCGAATTGGTGAGTGGCTTGCTAGGCAAGTTGATGCTTCCCAACAACTTTCCTAGCAGACCCTCAACCTCCACTATATCTCTCAATGCATTCGGCTCTGTGGTATTGACGGTGCCGGCATCGCACATCTCAGTAAGAAGTTGGGCAACGACATCGTAATTCGCCTCGATCTTGTGCGCGAGAACGGGGGCTCCAAGGAATTCCTCAAATGCGTCAATCACACGATGTAGAAACTCGAGAACAAGCAGAGGTTCAATATCGGAAGAGGTAGTCGCTAGGTAAAGCAGGTTTGCATGATCGAGACTGAATACAAGAGTAGGCGGATTGGTATTAGATAGGTATATCAGATTAGGTCGTGGCGCTGGATGTTCGAGATAGAGAGGTAGGAGATGGCTTGCGGAGAGCGGCCGGGAGGTATAGGTATGTGAGAGAATCAGGCGCCTATATTCGTTCGATTATCGCCGGTTAGCAAAGGGTAATACATAATCAAGACTTCTTCATGGTGGCCACTGACTTGTGCTCATCGAAGATGTGCAGCGCCTCGATTACGCTGTTCATGGCGGACGGCTGCGAAGCGCATCGTCAAAGTGCTTGGAGCATTGGTAGTGTAAAGTACATGCGGAACACAGCTTGGAACAGCAGAGGGGCAGGCTCGTGGTCTGGGAAGGGACCCGCAAGCCACAGTTCCTCACGTTAACATGACAGGATGAGACGTCATTTCGAACTTGAGGCTGTGGTTTTGTGGCTCTGTATTCCGCAGGCGCGCCAAGTCCCGTAGCCCATGCTTACTACCTATAGTGGACTAGCGCAGGTTGTTCAAATACCAGGTATAGTTAGTATGGGCGCATTATTGTGTGCCAAATCTGCCTGCGCTAGGCATGTATGTAGGGAAATACTGCCTAATGTAGGTACCTACATGGCTGAAATTGTAGCGGGGTCCTGGATTTGGAACCGCAAGCCTGGAAATTTTTATCGATGATGCTCTAGCGCCCAAAAGATCGCGACTACAAACTACAATCTTCCTCAAGCGAAAAGTTGCCATGGCAGAAATGGCTTGCTCCGCTAGTCCTCCGTCTTCTATGACCTCGACATCCCATACATTGACGGGCAATACGCCGTCGCTAGGCTTTCTAGCTGCCCTCGCCGACTCGACGAAACCCACAGGCGGCATGGAGATGTTGGCGCTTTTCGAAGCCATCAAGCCTGGTAACCGCCATGACTTTCTGCAGCCCTCAATTGCGCTCCCGAACGCCTCTCTTCAACTCGTAAAGGCGACCCTGGACGCATACGCTGGCCAGCTAAGCGATGAGCAGCAGCAACGTCAAAGGGAGGCCAATAAGAAGCGAAAGCGCGCCGATCACGCTTCCGGTCCAGTCGAGGTTCTCAAAGTGAGGAAACTTCATGTTGATGGCTTTGAGAGCGGTCAAGTCTGGCAACAGGCAAAAAGGGTCATTCAAAGCACTTTACAAGATGCCGAACAAGTGCTACAAGAGCTGGAAGATCGCAATGAAGTTCAAATGAACGGCATTGACGATGGGAGTGCCAGCGAAGATGTCTCCGGTCTTAGTGGCGAAGACGAAATTGAAGAGGAGGAAGAAGGAGATGAGGATGAGTTTGAAGGAAGCGAGATGTCTGACAACGAACTTGAAGAAGACGTTGATCAACTTGAGGAGGACATCGAGGAGGATGTAATCGGTGATGAAGACGATAACCTGGAGGGAGAAGAGGACGAAGACGAGGAAGCCGAAGAAGAGGAGGAAGACGATGCTGAACCACTTGTTCAGGATCCGAACGGGCTGAACGACGGCTTTTTCTCCATCGATGAGTTCAACAAACAAACGCAAATCTGGGAAGATGCTGATGCGAGAGCGGATCCCAATATTGACCAGGGAAGTGACGATGAGGAACTCGATTGGCATGCGGACCCCTTCTCAGCAAAACTGTCAGCCGCCAAGAACGATGGTTCGAAGAAATCCAAGAAGCCTCGAGATGAAGACGAGGATGAGGATATGCAGTCAGGCCTTGGGGATGACGATGACGACGACGACGATGAAGGCGGTCCTACCTTTGGTAATATGGATTTAGATGCTCCAGAGGGTGACAGTGAACTCGAGGGCGACGAGGAACCTGAGGATGGAGACGAATCCAACGCCAACGACATATTCTACAAGGACTTCTTTGCACCCCCTCGGAGAAAAGGAGCCGCACGGGGCAAGTCGCACAACTTCGGTAAACCCATTGCGCCGACTGAGGGAGATGTAGAACGCGCCATGGCGGATGTTCGTCGTGACCTGTTCGATGACGAGTCGGAGCGTGAAGATTCTGAGGGCGAACTTTCAGAAGTCGAGGCCGGTGACCCCAAATCACGGCGGTCTGTTCATGAGAGGAGACAGGCCAAGTTGGCCGAAGAAATTCGTAAGCTGGAAGCCGCCAATGTGGCAAAGAAAGATTGGACTATGGCCGGTGAGGCTCGTGCCGTTGAACGTCCCATGAATTCCCTCCTCGAGGAGGACCTTGACTTCGAACACGCAGGAAAGCCTGTCCCGGTAATTACATCCGATGTCAATGAAAGCATTGAGGACCTAATCAAGAGACGTATCTTGGCGAGAGAATTCGACGAAGTAATCCGACGGCGGCCCGACGCTTCTGAATTCTCATCGCATGCACGCCGTGGACTTGTCAATGTAGAGGACACAAAATCAAAGCAAGGTCTAGCCGAGATCTACGAGGAGGAACACGTGAAGAACGCCAACCCGGACTCGTACGTCAGCAAGGCGGATGAGAAGCTCCAGAAAGAGGAGAAGGAGATTGAGCAGATGTGGAAGGAGATTAGCGCCAAGCTCGATGCTCTCAGCAGCTGGCACTACAGACCGAAGCCCGTGGCACCTACGCTGTCCATCGTGCCGGATGTTGCGACAATCAGCATGGAAGACGCGCAACCCACCACAGCACAGGGTGTCAGCGGTGGCGACACCACGCTGGCGCCACAAGAAGTCTACAAGGGCGGCAAGGAGAATGCCGAGAAGGGTGAAATTATCACCAAGAGCGGTCTACCTGTCGCTAAGCAGGAGATGTCGCGCGAAGACAAATCCAGGAAACGCCGGCGTGAAAAGGAGAGAATTCGCAAGGCTGGTGGCCTCGATAGCAAGAAGCCGCAGAGCGCGAAGGCACAGCAACGCAAGGACACGCTTGGCGATCTCAGAAAGGGTGGTGTCAAGGTCATCAACAAGAAGGGTGAGGTTGTGGATATGGACGGCAACAAGGCTAAGGCCGCGAAAGCTGGCTCGAGCAGTACCTTCAAACTGTAGTCCATTGGGATATGCATACTGCGTTGTTTTTGTACATAATCGTGTCAGGATATCAGCGTACTGGCACTATGTTGAGTCCAATTTCTATAACTTCCACTTCGATGATATTCCATTGTGGTGGTGTGCCATCATGAGTCCATGCTTTCCTGTCTCTTGCGATGGCCATGTCCTACTTTACTTATCTCTCAAAGATCTAGCATATTTTAACAATGGCAAAAATCAATATATATTGAACCTGGATGACAAATTACTTGCTTCATACTTCATACTTCACAATATTTGTGTAAAAAGTGATGTTGTTGACTGTGAGTCCTCTTCATTCGCGATTGTGAATGCTCTTTTTCACTTCAATCCGTACTTTAGCAATTACTACTTCTTTAGGTTTAGACCAAGACCAGGGACGCTCTGAATCTTAGGTTGGTTAGCTCCCGTGAAATTATAGGCGCATTCCGTGCTGTAAGATGCCCTAATTATTCCGCAGCGTTCGATCAGAGCTCGGGCCGCTTCGCATCTCAAGAACTCCAAGTCGAAGCGATGATGTCGGCAGACTAACCGTGAAAACCATCTACGCTGCATATTCAATTTATTAGTGTAGCTTCTTCTAATTTTCGATACGGATTGGCAATCTCTCTTCGAGAACGAGGCGATAGTAGATCGGCAATCCCAGATTCGCGAACATTCTTTCACTATGGCGAAGGACATCCCTACAGTGGGCACTCTCGACAAGCCGGAGAGCCTTGACAGTCTCTTGAAACAGGACCGGGGCGATGACTGCTTGCCATGCCGCGTCGTAGGTCAGTAACGCGCTTCATTTTTATATGGCTACCCTAAACATCTTACGTTCTTCCCCATCATGAAACAGTCACCTGGAAGTCATACAGTTGAGGCTTTTCGGAGCAGTGTCATGATATCCAAGAAGGCAGCGGACTGACAACTCACCCCGGCTTCCGTAGGCGGCGGCGCATTCCTCGGTCTCGCAGCGTACAGCTACTTCTCCGGTAACGCGCAACTCGAACAGCAACGGGCCAAGATCCTGGCGAGCAAGTCCAGGTTCGGTATGGGCAGCCGTAGATTCGGCATCGCGGCGACGTCATTGGGGTTGGCCTGGCTTGGTGTCTGGAGACTATTTCTGTAAAGGAAATACGAAGAAAAATTTTCTCAACTCGTTGGAAAATGGCGATGAGAGCACGCGACGGAGAAATACCCCATTATTACTGCAACTTCTGCTGCTGCTAATCCATCTCCTCGTCATAAAGTCGCATATGGCATACAAACCATGGGCCATCTAGCGACTATGTTGTGTCCTGGCGGAAGACAACGCTCGTGTCGCCATCATTTCGCGATCCAGCAGTAGCGAGATATGCAACGAGACCCCGTCGTGCTCCTCGACCCTTGCGCGCATCGACGAAAAGCGACAGGGAGGACCCAGACACAGTTTTCAAGGTTGAGAAAGTGTCACATGCACTGACTCACTTGCCTTGCGAGGAGAATCATGTATGTACTGCAGTAGTACTGGCCGTGGATGGTGCTTTGTGCACGATGGCGTGGCTTAGACGACAAGAAACGACAACTCGCAGCTCTCACGGGTGTAGCTTATTCAGATCCAAGGGAGGACTGCGTTTCGTGGTGCAACTACCATTCATCCAGGCCTCACCAGACAACAGCAATCAATCCGTCTTCGGGTCTCATGAAACGCAAACTGCTCGAGAGCAAATACTTCCCGTGAAAGAACGTGCAAAAAATGTGGCATTACGTGGGGTGCAAGTGCTGGGCTGGGGGGAGATAGCCAATTACGGGTATATATTCGCTTCCGTGTGTTCTGTGTGGCCCTGTCCTGATATTATCAGTCGCATGGATGGCAATGGATAGGCATTGAAGAAATTCCATCTGCGTGGACGCATTACACAGATAGGGTTCCGTGTTTCGTAACGAGCGGTGATCATATCCGCGTTGAGAGGTAAGGGGTGTGGTCAAGCCTCCAGCAGAACACCGCCGTGTCTCGATGCCTACCTGCCTGCTCGTACATACGGATACATGATAGATATACCGCCGACTCGTCCATCTGGGTAGTGCACAGTAGAGGGCATCGTAAGATCAACTAGTGCCTTCAGATCATGTACGAGTACAGACATAGTATGGCATCCCGAAGCAAGATGCGGTCTGGAGATTTTCAACGGAGACAGTTACACCATTGCTTTGCTTGGCCTGCCGTTTTGCTCGGCTGCTCCACCGCGTTATTCCTGTAATACGCATTAAAGCGCTTCTCCAGATGACATGTTAAATCGGGAGAAATAGCATGAAATCTTAGCAAACAATGTAAGACATAGGGGTTGCAGTAATAATAACCAGCGTGTTATATTTTGTAGGGAGAAGGACGGATCAAAGAACACAAAGAACATTTTAGGGTAGGTAAATTGATTGACTCAACGACTCGAGATGGCAGCTCTTGTAACTATTATCGTAGAATCACTTCGCGGCTAATCCTGAGTTTCGGTTGCCTATATAACCAGGTACATATCTTAACAAGCTGTCAGTTGTCTCGCTATGCCAGCCGATCAACCGTGACTTTCTTATCTTCTGCGATCACGGGCGGCACGTCCTGCGTGCAATGCAAAAGAATCGCTATTCGTACGATAGGTGATAGCATGTGGTGCACTGCATACAGACTCAGTACGAGTACATATTCCGTAGGCAGCGAGCTCCGTTCGGCAACTCGAGCTCCACCTGGCTCGCCTGGCGCCGAGGAATGATACAGACAGTTATGCAGTGTGTAAAACATCCCATGGCGCCCATCCAGACAACGCGGTTCTGATTTGTCGGTGGGCTGGAGGTTACACGCATGGAGATGATCGCACCGTGACAGCTCAATGCAGGTTCTGTCAGATGATATACCTGAGTACATGAGCAGTACCGGAAGATGCGAACCTCATATTGCTTGCTGTACCTATTGCACCATTCTAATCTTCGCGATGATTAAGTACCCCCTATAATACCCAGAGATCCTGAGGCGGGCAAGGAAGCGTTCATCTGCACCGCTCACCACTATTTAACGTAGTGTAGTAATTATGTGTCGTGTAGTGTGCAGGTGCTATTATGATGACGACATCTTCATCATCTTCTCATAGGCACGATATCGATAGTATCCGCGTTGTTGATTGCGGTATTACCACAGCAACAACAGTCCATCCATGCCGACCACCTGTTCACGATACCTACCCGACCTGGGTACGTAGGTACCTTCCTTCCTCCGCCCCTTCTCTTTGCAGTTTCCCCTGTGCTTCTCCATCCATTATACCCGGTTAGTGGATAGCACAGCTGCCTTCTACTCGTGCAAGTCCGTACTGTATTCCACTTATTAGCCGTTGGTATTCCGAACAGCTAGGGCAGGCACAGTAAAATAGCAAGTGCGTACCTACACAGATCACGACTTCCAGCTTGTATCCGTAACGTAGTGGACCTACCTCTGGAGCAATCCGTAGGCATCTTACCACTCCCTACCTAGGTAGGTACCTAACCTGACAGAAGGTGCGGTTTGTGTTAGGTCCGGGAAGGTTAGCAGGTTAGGTTAGGTTAGGTAGGTGTGCCCGAATACCTACCTACCTACAAGTATGTACAGAACCTGGGTACCACCCACGTCTACCGTTATGCGGTAATATCTCTCGGTGGTACTAACCAAAGCAGTCGTAGTTTAACCTTGTATTTTCCCCGGCTTACGCCATTGGGCTTAGCTCACATTGATTTACCGAGCAAGTGCTGCGTCCATAATGTATTTCGCAGAACGTATTCCGTAATTACCGTACGGACGAAAGCATTGATTCCGTACAGAACGTTGTTCGTACCACACATCGAACGGAGCAGGCAGCGCTTGAGAATGCCATCCCGTGCCTACGGTACATCTTCACCTAATGACACTGGGCTAGCACGGTAGCAACTGCCTAGGTCGCTCGCACCAGAACCAAAGTTTGGCTTCCGCGCCTTGTCCCAAACCCGGAAGTTACTATCCATCGGTGATTCAGTGGATCGATACCCCCCATAACTGCACTAGACCTGGGGATTATCTTCGTTCCTTCCCTTAATCAACACAGAAAAAAAACAAATCCAACCACGCCAATCAACTAGCCCAGCGACCTCCCAGACTGTCCAGCCAATCAGCATACAACCAGCCCAGTCTGCTTCGACCCTTCCCTTTTTCCCCCTTCGAAGCCAAGTCTCGTTCCCCCAACCAACAACGACCCGCCTGCCGTCTGCCTTTTTTCGTTGCAGGCCGCCTTGTCGTCCACCATTGTCTTTTTTCCCCGTCGCGTCTGCCGGAATGTGGTAGCCGTGTCGATGTGCTCAGTTCCCTCGCCGGACTGGGATTGATTGCGAGTGTCTCGAGTGCACACGCCGAAGGGGACTTTGATTTTGCCTGAGTCCTTACTTGCAGACACGCAAAACCGCTCGCTAGAGAGAAAGAATTGCCAGCCCTCCACAGCATTGTCCTGCTGCCACCGACGGACACCCTCTAGACCCCCAATCCACCTGCAGTTTCTCGATCGCGTCTCTGTTGTCCCTGTCCCCTATGAACAAGGAGCATCACTTGGTCTCTGCGGGCCCGAGACCAGCTGCGCAATCCCCGATCCGACCGTACGTCTCTCCGCTTCACCTCCACTGATAATATTCGAGAGGCCTTTCTCCCCACTTACTACCGCGTTCTCTGGTTCATAATCTGCTTCCTTGGTGTCCAAGCACTAACTTAGTTCGATCTTAGTACCAAAGAGAACGTAAGCCCCAGTCACAAGACGACGGCCTACGCTACACAGGACGGTTCAATGTTGCATGCATCGTCTTCCACCACTCGTTCCATATTTGCCTTTGGTCGGAATGGGGCCCCGAGCGACATAGACGATAATTCGACCACTTCGTTCGACTTTATTCCCTCCGTCAGCTTCGATGATCTCCAGAGCAGCCTTGAGACTGCTTCGACCGACTTTAAATTGACACAGTTCCCCTCACCGTCCGGTCAGGGTAGCATTCTCGGTGACGGAACTTCAGTAGAGGGCAGAATGGTCTCTAATCAGCAACACCTCACGCCGCAGACTCGGGTTGCTGGACGTTCAACGACACAGCCCAACTCGTTGCCCACGACGACCACGAGAGCAACAAGATCGGGATCGATTCTTAGGAAACCTAGTAGGTCGAGCCGACAAGCGACCACTACTTCTACAGTGCCTGTATCTACGTCAGTCATGGATGCGGCAACAACCCCGGCGGCGATGCGTGCTCGTCGTCAGGCCAACTATCCCCCCGTTTCTAGCAGCAACATTGCGAAGCCTCCCAGAAAGTCAATTGGACCAAATCTCATCGATGCGGATTATGGCAGCAGAGGTCCATTGAAGCGCCGGTCTAGCCTCCTGTCAGGTGGACCGGAAAAACGGGCGAGTCCTCGATCATCGACTGAATCGGTCGGTGAGTATTCTAGTGATAACTCAAAGCAGCTCGCCGCCGCTCGGACCGCTAAGGCTCGTTCCATACAGCCTGCTCCGAGGTTGTCCGCGACATTATCTACGAGTGCAAGCAACAATAGCCTCAATGCAGACAAGAGTCGGATATCTACGTCGTTCTCCAGGTCGCCGAGAACAAAGCCTGCTACGACCACGTCGCGAAGGTTGTCGGTTATGCCAGGTGCCCATGGTTCCCACGCAAGTGGACTAGGCGCAAGAACTATCTCTCCGACAGACGCGCAGCGTATACGGAGGATGTCAACAAACCCTCAAACTCTAACTCCAGTTGCGCCGGCCCCACCGCCACCTAGCGATCCGCGCCCCAACTCCCGCTCGCCATCTATGATTCCCCGGAAGACTACGACTCCTTCTTCTTCTTCGAGGACGACCCCCGAAGTTACTAATAATAGGAAGTCATACAGCTCAGGCCTTTCTGTCGTGTCAACCACAAGCCACAACACTCATAGAACATCGACGAGCTCGATTCAGCGCGTGCTTTCACATGCCGGTCCTAGCACGAGATTGCCAGCTCCGAAAGGCGTCAATCTCCACAATCCTCCTGATGAAGTCGAGGAAGATGTTCCACCGGTACCCGCAATTCCGAAGGCATACGAATCCCCGAAGGACTCACCCGCCGAAGTGTCATGGCTCGAAAAGAGAAAATCCAACTATGCTCTCGAGACTAGCAGTATTCACAGCAATTCGACTGGAAGACTTTCGAACCCTCAGTCGCTCGAGCCTCCCATCGTGATCAAACCCAACACGAGCACACGAAAATTGGCCCCACGGAAGTCATTTGCTGGTGTTTCATCAGATGCCGACTACAAGGATACGGCGAGCTCATCCAGGAAGAATTTGCAGCCACTCAGCTTGCCGCCTTTGCATCTAGGCCCCTTAGGCACCCCTACCGCAACCAAGATTGCCGCTTTGCAGGAAACTGGAAAGGGCAAACTAACTCCACCGCCAGCAAGAAAGCTTGCGAAAACGCCCACGACCCCTATGACAGCTTCCAGGAGCACGTTTTTCTCGAGAGCTCGCTTGGAGAAAGTGGCGGACGTGCCGTTGCCACGAAGTAATAGTTCGCTGCAACCGCGTCGCACTGAGAGCCTCAGTACTGGCGACAATACTAGCTCTCCCGAGCCTACAACGACTTCCACCCTTAAGACGCCATCACGCAAGGTCCCAGTTTCCCCATTTCTCTCTTCATCAGCACCGAAGGGCAGTGATACTGTAGGGAAATTAATTACTAGATCCAAGACGTTCGATGTCAATAGTACAAGCTCGTCGGAGAAAACCCTTGATCTTAAGCCTGAGCATAAGCCAATTGGCCCCAGAGCACCAAAGCTCGCAAAGCCGAAGTCGTCACCGCCGCAAGCCAGCCCAGACGAGCCTCGAACACCATCATCGATCAGTTCGTTGAGACGGAAACTAAGCTTATCCTGGAAGCGAAGCAACTCGAAGTCTAGTAACCACATGCCCACTAGCTCGATCGACAAAGCGGCCGAAAAGCAGGCTCGACAAGAAAGCATGCCACCACCGCGCATCCCCGTCTCGGCATCAATGCACCTAAATGCACCAAAGGCTGGAAGCCCTGTTCATGTCACGAAGCCTGCAGGGGGCTATCTCGAGTCTAAACGCCGGAAGAGTTCTGCATCAAGTCTGAACACTACACTAACACAGGAGAAGTCTCGGACAGATAGTTGGAACCCGTTGAAAAAGGATGTGGTCAAGACATCAACGACTGAGACCTCAACACAGCCACGGGTTGCGTCGATACAAAAGGTTGTCCGCCCAAGATTGTCAACGGCTTCTATCAAGCACAATGAACCATATACCGCAGAGCTAGATCGAGACGACTTGATCGCCGATGAAGAAATGAAAAAGATGGGCATGAAGAAGAAAGAAACCGAAATTGCAGCCCGGACTCTTGACGCTCTGCGGAAACGAGCAACACCGAAGGAACGTGTTGGTCCCAAAGAGGCCATCAGGATTGCCATTCTCAATATCTATGAAAAGGGGGAGATCATTGACTACAATGATATTTATTTCTGCGGTACCCAAAACGCCAACAAGGTTGTGGGTGATCTACACACCAGCAAACCGAACTTTGGCTATGACGACGAGCGTGGAGATTACGCAATAGTAATGGGTGATCATCTCGCGTATCGGTATGAAATCGTTGACGTACTCGGCAAGGGAAGTTTCGGCCAGGTTGTGAGGTGCATCGACCACAAGACTGGTGGCCTGGTGGCCGTCAAAATCATTCGGAACAAGAAGCGGTTCCATCAGCAAGCTCTCGTTGAGGTTAATATCCTCAAGAAGCTGCGTGAGTGGGATCCCAAGAACAAGCACAGCATGGTCAATTTCACGCACAGCTTTTACTTCCGAGGCCATCTCTGTATTTCAACTGAGCTTCTCGACATGAACCTCTACGAGTTCATTAAGTCTAACTCGTTCCGTGGCTTCTCCCTGAAACTGATTCGGCGTTTCACGAAGCAGATGCTCAGCTCTCTCACGGTCCTCAAGCAGCACAAGGTCATACACTGCGATCTTAAGCCTGAGAATATTCTCCTTCGGCATCCCTTGCATTCGGAGATTAAGGTGATCGATTTCGGCTCCAGCTGTTTTGAGAACGAGAAGGTCTACACATATATTCAGTCGCGATTCTATCGTTCTCCCGAGGTCATTTTGGGAATGACATACGGATTGCCAATTGATATGTGGAGTCTTGGTTGTATCTTGGCTGAGCTGTACACCGGCGTGCCCATCTTCCCTGGTGAGAACGAGCAGGAGCAGCTCGCCTGTATCATGGAAGTTTTTGGTCCGCCAGAAAAGCACTTGATTGAGAAGAGCACAAGAAAGAAGCTTTTCTTCGACTCCATGGGTAAACCTCGCCTTACTGTATCCACCAAAGGCAGGCGACGCCGCCCATCCTCGAAGACACTACAGCAGGCTATCAAGTGTGACGATGAGCCGTTCCTTGACTTCCTCAGCCGCTGTTTGAGGTGGGATCCAGATCGCCGATTGAAACCGGAAGAAGCTATCTGGCATGAATTCATCACGGGGCAGAAGACTACCGCTGTTGTCACTCGAAACCGCGAGTCGTCGCCTATGAAGCGGCATAATACTATTTCCACGCCGAGACCCCTACCCGATCCTCCGGCGACTACCAAGACTACCGCCGTCTTCCGTCCAAGGGAGATCGCCAACGCCAGTCCGCAGAAGCCTTCTCCTGCCTCTAGGCGTGTTTCTGGGCTCAACAGTACAACAACAACTGGCTGTGTTGGTCTTAAGCGGACAAGCACGAATGGTCCGGTTGCCCCCGGCGCCATAGGCAACAGTAGTCTACCCCGTGTGGCCGGCCGAACTGCTAGTGGCAAGTTAGACTTGGCATCTGCGGGCGCCAACGTCGCCATGAGTCGACGGGCTTGAATGGGTACTACTTGGGTTCATTACTCTGGGACTCGTAACCCCTGTTGAAACTATGAGATGTATCATGACGCGGATAATTGGGTTTCTTTTTTTTCTCGGTGCGGTGCCACAAACGAAAATCATGAGCTGTGGTGTTATACTCCTTTGTTTCCTGTTGCTTATGCATGGCGGTGTGCTATATAATTGTAACGCAATAGGACTGTTTCCTAGCATTCGATCAAGTTTACCATGGCGTCTTGAAAGCTGAGGATTTCATGCCTTGCACTCCCATCCTCGCCATCGCTGTCATTGTCACTACGTCCTGTCACCAATTCGCGAGCTCGTTGCCCATTCAGGAGGATCTCGATAGCGGCTACCATCAATATCATTCTCCTTTTGCAGTAAACTAGGGCGATTGATGAGGCCTGTACATAGGGCTCAAAATGATGGGATTTCACTTCCGGGGTGTATGTCTACGTTGCTCATCACTGTGGTTGGAAGATGGGATGTGGATAGGAAACACCTTGGTTTCCAAAGGGATAAGTCCTCGTTAAGCACGAAGCTATCCAATTTTCGGGGGGTTTTAAATTCATCGGTCCGGATGAATACGCAAAAGGATGGCGGGGCGGAACAATTTTCATGTATTTTAATAGTCATCCCAAGGGTGGCAAGTGGGTTACCTTTGAGGAGCAGCAAAAACCTGCGATGCTACACGGAAAAAAGCATCGAGAAGCTGGGTTTCGTACATATTTCTACCGAGAGGGTCAATGGCTCGGATTAGGAATTCGTCTCCTTCAATTCAAAACCATGGTCACGTTCTTCTCTCTGCAGTGCCTTGCCTTGGAAATTGAGTGATGACTTGCTGAGTTGAAAATTATGCTGAGAAATTTGAGGTCAGGTCGTGTTGCTTCAACAGGTTGGTTATCGTGACTGTCTAGAGTCAGCCGAAGTCATACGTTCTTGTCGCTGTGTAAGTCCTCAACTGTATGTGATATTGTCGAAAGCTGGTTGACGCCACCCTGAGTTCCAAGTGACCGTGTGTAGTCCCTGGTCTTGCTGGTCGAATGCTTTCGCTCGGTGATCAAGTTCCTGCGTATCGAGAGCATCTTTGCGACATCGATATCTACGTGAGGGCTGTCAGTTGTTCATCACGTAACCTAGGTTCACCATATTTGTAGAAGGAAGTCCCTTCAGAGACACTGTCATGTCTGGATCCAAGCTGTCCCTGCCAACGTTATTCTGATATCGGCTTCGATTTTGCAAGGCATTAAGAGGATCGATCTTCTGTGTTGACTTGGTGAGTATTATGCCAGGGGGGAAGTTTGATAAGGGGGTTTCGAAGAGGGTTACCTCTGTGCGATGCGGTGTGATGCAAACTTGGCACCGCGGAGGTTTTATCGCGTGTCTGCGTCCCACCATGTAATTCCGGCTCTTATACGTGCCTGAGTTTCGCCACGTTAGTTGGCTTTAGGTATGTAATGTATGTGTGGGTGTTGCGTAGAAGAGCCGAGACATGCAGGAGATATCGTGATGATGGGTATATAAATGTGATCTTAAATGGCGAATAGGGGATGGGAATCGGGACTTTTACATCGTGAGATGCATATCGGGTTTCTATGATGCCCGGGACATCGCCGAATAGGCTCAAGGGGAGGAATGTGAATGATGAGTCGATCCGGATGTGGCAAACTACCTGAAGCACGTCATGAAGTCAACGTGAATCAAGCATCTGCGATCTCAGCCTCTCGGTGAAGGTCTGATCGACAAACTACCTATAGTTTATCCGGGGGTTCTTTTTCCTTGTTTGCTCATCTGGGGTACAGCAAGCCGAAGGTAAGTAAGTGAAAGAGTGAGTGGCTTGGACGCCGGAGGAGTCAGTCAGTCAGTCACACCGCCATTCCCATAGGGGAGAAAAAGGAGTGCCGAGAGTGAGCGTTTAGTAGCACCGCGGGACTCCCTCCCTTACTCGACGTATCTAATAGCGGCATATAGACGTCCTTGATAGGCAGTAGCAAAAGAACATACACACCTCGGTATGACTGATCATTAGTTTCCCCTAGGGTTCGTATGTCTCGCGTTGCTGTATTTTCACGTGTGTAGAAGGACGGTAAGCGGTCGTGAGAGGGACAAGCCTCGGATCATTTACTTCAGCAGGTATTGATGAGTATACCTCCGCGTAGATATAGGATAGATACCAGGTAGGAGGTAGTCGACGCCATGTACTATACGCCATTGTACGATGTGCTACACAACACAGCCATGACAGCATGTGGTAGGAGACGGTTACATAGGGACCTAGAATGAGGCACGGATTAGGGCGAAGTTGCCAGCCAATATGGTAGTATGTTGTAGAACATTCCTGAAAGGCATCCATGACTACTATATTGCGATGGACGTACGAGACGTTTTCCCCGTCGGGTGAGACGCGGCGAGTACACAGCATCGGGTAACAAGAAAGGCCGTCGTTGTTACCCCGTGTTATTCACCAACATCGACTTACATACGGCCAAACATTTACGCGCAACCTACCGACTGCCGATACCGAGTGAAGTCACCACACGGTAAAGGCTGAGACACATTCACTATTGCATAGCGGGATGGAATGAGGAGGCACGGGCTATTACTAGTAGGAGGAGGAGTCTCCCCGTCATCTTCTTGATCCTCACCCCCAAATCGGCTAGACGTGCGCTCGGTACAAGACGCCACGGGCTCAGAACCCGAGCTACCCGCACTGAGACATGAGGTTATTGAAGTCTCGGGCTACGTTAATAGCTCCCCTGGGTCGATCGACTGTGTGGGATGGGCTGCTGATGTGATTCAGGACAAGGGTTGTATGTAGGTATATATGTATGTAAGACACTTGCTGCCATTGCATGTACAACGGCGAATACTTCGTGTATCCTTCCATCTATTCATGAGTTACGCCCCCATGCTTGCAGATGTAACGTTGAGTTTTTCCTGGTATATTCTATTGTTGATGGGCAGTTCATAGGATCGACTATAGATAGATAGACAAGGGAGTATACGAGGAAGACGATCCCTGATATCGATGACTGATCGCGGCGTCGTGCTGGACTCATTGACCTACGTCCGGCGCAGGTAGTCAGCCCTTCAGAGTCACGGAGACTTCGTTGGATAGATGTTTGTCCGATATGCCTCGGCAGTTCTTCGCAACGAAGGCTGACTCGTTTTCCCCATATGCCGCGCGTTGCACCGGAACATATCGAGGCGGCTAAGCGACTGGACTCTACAAGATTGTAATACCTCGTGCTCAGGTAGAACATTGTTGTGTCCGGGAGCACCGGGGTTAGCAACTGTTTATTGGCCAGATGACTGCCGAGCCTTGCGAATATGACTGCTCATGTTGTCTATGGCGCTTGATGAGATGGGTGTGCGAATGACGCATTGCCAGCCTGACTAGTTTTGTAACGCAGATTGAGTCACGCTCAGGGGGTGTTTAGCATGGTGATGGGACGATGATGGACTCCCGGAGATGTCCTCGGATCTGAAAGAGAGAAGGAATAAGCCAGGAACGCGGTCCAAGTTACCCTAAAAGAGTTGTTGTCAGGATCGCTAAGGAGCAGAATTTAGGGTGAATGGGGGAGGGAATCGGCGCCGAACTTGATTGGTCTCATGGTGTCGAGCCGCAGGTCAGTTTGAGTAACTTTACACGAGACATGGCAACATCTTGAGCGCCACGGAGACTTGTACTTGCAGTCACCGAGATCGCCTCGAATGTAGTTGAAGCGTATACTCGTAGACAATATAGGTCTCTGCAAGGTCGAGTCGACCTGTTTGACCCTGGACTCTCTACGTTGCAAATCCGAGGTACCGAAAATAAGCATCTTGTTTCAACCTATTTGCAGAAGTTACTCCAGGCATCCAACTTTTCCGTTAGATGGCATGGATAGTAAGGTAGGTAAGCATGCAGGTCCTGAAGTCCAAAAGGACGCAGTGTGCATATCCAGCAGGCCGAAGGCACTGATGTTACTGTAGCAGCTATGGCAACATGGGCAACTCACGATGAAACAACCTCGGCTCACCAGTGAGGCTCTATGTGAACTCCGCAAAGCTGATCACTCTGTCGGCTGGTTCCGGTTCTATAATTGTAAGTCGTTATGGCCACGTGGGCTATTCCCTCATTGATATGCATGCTGGATATTCCCCGAGAGGCCCTGGTAAATGTGACGAGAAACAATAGCGCCGGCCACCGAGGCAGCCGTCTGGGATCGTCTGATAGATTCCATGTTACGGAAATATCTGACGAAGGCAAACCATGGATGGATACTAAATGACACACCAGAATAGCCGGCGCTTGCGGTTGGATGACGCATGTTGTAGCAAAGTATCCTGGAAACGGAAGTTGTCCGTTAATCAAGTTCGATATACATTGCGAAGCCGATAACAATTGTTGGGATCCGGGACCAGCTGAGGTATCCTGGGCTCTCAGAGGGCTAATGCGACCAAAGGGACAATTAGAAAAGGAAGCTAAGAAGAAGCAGGGGGCTGGAAACTCGTAGTCTGCTAGACCGTAGACATATCGAGGGTTGGGAGGATTATCTCCTATCGAAGGAAAGAACCTCGTGGTGCATTTGTTCGGTCATTCGGAATTGTCCGCACACTGTTAGGTGCTCCGTATGACAGATAGGCATTTTGAAAAGATTGGTCTGCATGCTGCCGAAACCCGATTCTCTGACACCGACATGGTCGGCACAGCTAAAGTAGAACGAGGAGCATGAGCAAGTCGATACCTAGTATGACATGCTCCAGTCGTATGCAGAAGTGTGGCTTTTTTTTCCTTGTGTTATCTAAAAGCGAGTAAGTAGTCTGTTAACAAACAGGTAACAAATTCTTTAATCACAACGCGGTGGAAGGTGGGTAATGGCTTGCTGTCAATGCGATGTGAGCTCCAAGGTCCCACGTGACTTTCTATAACAATCCCCATACTAACTTGGGTCGACCACGATGCGGCCAAGTTATTAGAGTTGGCCTTACAAGCTGGGATGGTCGGTAGCGTGTTAACCTTGGCCTGTCAACATGGGGCATGAAGACCTTGGCATCATACCCAGATGACAGACGGTTGCCCACTTGGAAAATGTGTCTTGAATTGGTTAGACGCATACAGTAAGATCTGGCCGGGAGAAGCCATACCTAGTCTGCTATGCAATTTTTTGCGAAGCTCATAGACGCCGAATGACTGAACCTGTGCTTGCTAGGCTCCGGAGATGCCGTTGATCGAAGTCATACTATAGCACTAGACAAAGAGAGAAAAAAATATGCAAACTGCAGTCTGCAGCACGCACACCGGACCGCAAGCCGGTGGATCCCCTTAGTGCGATGCTTGGCAGGACATCCAGTCGACAGCTGGGTTGAGTGAGCTCTGCCGTTCGTGGCTGGTCACCTCTGGGGGCCGTTGTGAAGCCACTTTTGAGGCGCAGTTGAGTCATACGACCCCAACTCGCCCATATCACTCGATTAAGCAAAGCGATTGCACCACACTAGCGTGTACCTAGTGTAGGTACAGAACCGGTAGTTGACCCGGCAGGGGGTCCGAGGCCAGGGTCCCGGTCTCTCCCAGTTTGTCCCAATCGGAGACTGCCAGGCCTGCTGATTGGCGAACTTGCGAAGGGAACCTCCACCCAGCCAGAATTTGCTGGGACGAACAGGGACTCGTAGTAAGGCACTCATAAGGCTAACAGCCTCATGCCGCTCACCGTCCGTCGTTGACCGACCTCATGGCAGATCCCTGGTTAGGCACAATATATCAGTCCCTGGTATAGAGGCCGCACATGGAGGATTGGAGGATGGCGAGTTGCGAGTTGCCCATTCTCGATAACCTGGACCCTGACTCCATCTGCGGATTACTGGTGTGGAATCTGTAACCCTGGTCAAACGCCCCTGAGGGCACGGCGGAGTACGAGTACTCGTACACGCGACAGCTTGCTACAGCCCCCGATAAGGAGGTCGCTGATGTGTACGGCGTAGTGCTTCATGCTTTATGCTTCGCAGCGTCACAGCTTCACAGCTTCAATGCGCGCCTCTTGGCTATATCACGAGAAACAGATTACAAACACATTACAAACAAACTGAGCACATGAAATAATGCTGAGAAAAAAGGGCTTTCGTTCCGTTGATTGGCCTGCGCCCATCAGAACGTGCTGTGCTGAACTGAGCTATGCTGGCCGTCTTTAAAGCATGCACTGGCTGACTCAGGGACTCGACGGCTGCGTTTAGGGAGACTGAGATGGCATCGAAATGGGGCCAAGAGAAAGATAGTCGAGGGCAGTAGTAGGCCGTAGCAGGTCGTAGGTATCGCGCCTACTTTAGAGCATGGGGCCTCGTACTGGCGCTAAAGTAGTAGGTAGTGTAGTAGGTCGTAGCATGTGGGCTATAGCGGGTAGGTAGGGGTGTCCTTTAATCTGTCCAATAATGGAAGCAGGTCTGGGTAGCCAGTCGCGTGTTCTGGACCCCGACCCAAGAGTCCGGGATGATGATTGTCATTGTAGATCTTGTCGTGGAGATCAGGGCTCGCTTGGTGTCTCAGATGCTGCCCTTTTTTTCTCACCGACGCTACTGCACGATTGGGGAAAGTATCGGGTTAGGTTAGGTAAGGAAGTACCTGCCTCCAGCAACTTAAGGTTGGAGGTACCTACCCTGGGCTACGATACTTCCAGGATTGCGTAACGCTAGTGGTACCTCCCTTGATAATTCCGTACTCCGTACACCCCTTCCGTCGGCACGGCCCATTGTAACCCGACGCTTAGGCCGAGTTATTGGCTGCTGGTACGAGAGGGCACACTGACAGCGGTGCTTAGAGGTACTACCGTACGGTTCGAGTTGTCAGATGGGTTCGTGTAAATCGCATTCAAACGCCGTTTGAAGTGTTCCGACAGTTACGGAGAGCTCTTACACACTTACGCTCGTATCCAGCTCAAACCAATCGCTAATAATCCACCATAGGCAGTATAACCACATCAACGGACAGATAGGTAGGCAGAGGTATGGAGTTACATCGCGTCCGAACATGTTCTTGTGGGTTGCCTCTCAGCGCATCTCCAACTTACTGATAGGGATACATTGCCGATGCCGTTTATCATGTATGTAAGTAAATAAAATACATAACATATCACTGAATAAGTAATTCAATCAAACGATAACATTTATTTAGAAACTTCCAAAGATTATCTGTTCTTTCCGAGTCTTGTAGTGTGATTCTGTGAGGCTATAGGTAAGGGTCAGTTGCTATAGTGCGACAAGGTACCTGGGATGTACAAAAATATCTCAGCCCTACCGCTCGAAGTTAGGCAATTGTTCCGACAATCAATTACTACCCAAGAATGCGAATGCAGATATGTGCGATAGATAGGCACGGATTACCCTATCTACGATATATTACGAAATGCGCGATGCGCTTGGTGTGCGTTTCAAGTTCTGTAGGCGTTGCTCAATTCAGCTTTTAGTTTCCGCGACGTAGCTTCACTACCTCAGGCATCTAGTTGAGGATCGGACGGCCAATCACTAACGCCGATCTACCTGGCACTCCGTGCATGTATGTCATAACTCATCTACATGAGACCAGATCAATTGCCACAAATTCGTGCATTGACCGTAGGAGTATGGTACGCATGCAAGTATGTATCTGGTTCGACAAGTACGAGTAACGACTTCGTACATCAGCTACACCGAGCATTGGCAACGTAGCACGAGATTGTCGCGATGAGTCCGGCAGTAGTCGTAGGAGGTACGAGTAGTCGTGGACAGCAAAACCATGAGAAAACGACTACTGCAGGGTAGTGGAGGGCGAGAGGGGCGCCAAGCGATCGCAAGGCTGAGTTTTGCGACGATGGGATGACATAGCGCAACTCCGGCGTTAGTCCATTACACTGTACTTTTATGACGCAAGCTTAGAGTCGCTTAAAGAGACGGTCGCTGGCTTTTACTAGGTAGAGCAGAAACGCGAGCCTTCAACCGTTCCATTCGTTAGTCAGGTCAGAAATTTTTTTTTTTTTCAAGCGCGCTACGGATGAACAATTTTGTTAATTTTTTTTTAGTTGCTACGGGTAGTAGGCAGTGTACGATATTTCTTCCATTGGCTTTGGATCTACGGAACAATTTCTTCATTTCGTCGCACACCAGGGTTCTCGGTTTGAGGCCGATTTACGAGTACGGAATACGATCTACATCCGGATCCATTATTTACGATTCTTGTGTTTCTTAGTCTGGTTAGCAGAGGAAACCTTGCCAGCATTCTACGAGTACAGAAGGGGACTTCGCTATATTAAGGCCTGTATGCCCTACGGGCCTACACTGCTTATGTGTTAGCTGTAGCTCACCCGACAGGGGCCTTTTAATAGTATCGCAAACAGGGCTGAATTACCCGCCCTTGACAACCGGAACTTTCCCTCATTATCGCTGAAGGGTGTAGTTCCCAGGCAGGGGATTACGGAGTTCAAATGCTAGTCAATTCGTGCTATGATTGCATGGATCCGCAATCGCAGAGCTTCACTACTGTAGAACTGCAGTCTCTACGAAATACCTACCGTTTCCGTACCGTTCTGTGACCTCATCCGGAGACTTTTCGACCTCAGCACATGCACGGTACAGGATCGTATACCGTTAGTGTATCGACTACACGCAACAAAAGCTCCGTGATACATGTCTTTGCGCAGTGCAACTACGGAAGATATATCACGGGTATAGAGTAGGAGTATAAGGGAGGTAGGTCATGTAGGGTGTAGGCCGAGTAATCCGTGCGGAAGAGGATGCTAGTGAGGGAGAGTAAGGTACCTAGGTACTTGGTTACATAGTATACCCGGTATGCACGAGCAGACGCTAGACTAAACAAGACTTGCGTCCGTAGCGCAGGTATTCTCTCTTGCTGTGCCCCCTTACTTAACAATCCCGGACCAGAGCTGTTCTCAGATAGGTATCAAGTTATTGTCGTGTTACCAACCAGGCGCTGAATCTGGATATGCAGCGCTGGCCATCTAGACGCGCGATCGTGTCGCTCCGACTCACCAGGAGCACAAGCCTCGAATGGGCATCCAGAAGCCGCTGGAGTCTTGGACAAATTCTGTCGACACTAGGTGACCCCGACTCCTTCTGGTCGACAGGTGAAGTCAAAAAACCCAACGGTGGCTCTTTCGGGCTAGTGTGCGCATGCTAACCGCCTAGCTGGGAGCGGTATGGCGACCCAGGCCTTCGTAGGGCGGGCCATCAGGTCGGGCCAGCAGGACGGGCCAAGCAGGTCGGGCCAAGCAGGTCGGACCCTTCCTCCACCACGGAAGTAAAGTACCTACATGCTCTGCTAGACACTACTGTAGGTACACCACACTTGCCTTGCTATTGTGCTACATACGCAAGGAGGGCAATGATTGACATGCGTATCGCCGTGTAGGTAATAGCTCCTGCCTCACAGCTGCACCGAGAAACAGAGTCACATGATAAGCCCTGTGTCATTCCGGCGCGGCAATGTCAGGGCACCGCTTATGCCTGTCCGTGTATGGTGTAGGTATGCGACACGATGCCTACGGAACACATCGCTGGTAAGGTGTACTACCTACCTCCCAGGTATGTACGAGTAGTCGTAGGCACGACTTGGCAGGCTGTCGTAGGTACACGCTTGCAACTCTGTCGGGTCCTTAGTGTACCTAGTGCCCTTGTTGTTCCGTAGAGTGCCGTCTTTTTGTCTTTGTTTTTCTCTCCGGTTCTTCTTGGGCTCCCAACACTCAGTCACGCTAGTGCTAGCAAGCTGTGTTAATTAAGTACATCCAGGGTCTACAGAGCCCGTACGGAGGGCATGTACCTGCGCCTAACGTAATTTTTACGACGGCCCGCTTTTCTCGCAGCGCACCCTGCCACTAACCCACAACGGCTAGCGCCGTGCTAGCATGTAAGTCTCACTGCTCATTGCCCCTACGTGCGCTACTCGCCCACTGCATTGCGGCGGCATGCCGCGCTATGCCGCATCGGGCAACGCCAGTTCGCACAAACGACAACCGACCGGGCTTGCAGTCCACTCTGCCTCTGCTAACTAACCTACTACCTACTACTCGGCTCCGTACCACTCACTCACCTCCATTCTTCTCTCCTGCTCATCCTACCGCTCTATACCAGTACTTCGACAACAACACCATGGCGGGGCAGTCTTCATCCCGTCTCCCATCTCCATACCCCCCCCTGCGCCGCCCTCCGCCCTCCGTGACCCGGTCGACGGCTGGCTGACCTGCATACTTACCTAAACTTACCTGCTTCTACAGACCAACGGGCCCATCCATGATGCTAATGTACCTCGAGGGTCAGGTATCAGGTATCGGGTATCAGGTATCGGCTTGCTAATTATGTAGTATCGGTAAAGTCGTTTCCCTCCTGTCACTGTTGCCTTTTTTCGTAAGGCCCTTGTCATGCCCTTCCAGGCTACAAACCTATAAGGCTACGATGGCTTCCTGCGGTTGGTCCTGATTCATGCCCTTCGACTCATCACCGGTCATCAGCACTCACTCTGCAAGCCCCCTTCTCTTCCTCTGATCTTCAGGACTTTGCTCTCGTTGATATACTTGGGTCTCCCTGTCCTACTTCGTTGGCGCTGCTGCCTTTGCTGCCTTCCTGATCATTGAACCACGGCAATTCATCCTTGCTTGCTTGCTTGCTCGCTCGCCCATCTATATCAACCCTTCTCCCCTCCCGTACCAGGTTGTGTCTTAGAACTGCTCACTCATAGCTCTACGATAACTGCCTCGGTCACCCATCTGCTGCTCAACTCGTCTTCGCCGTTCTACCCTCCTCGAGCTTTCTCTTCACCTGCTCAATCTCCAGTCACAATGTGCTACCAGGTCGTCGAAGTGTACGCGGTTTGCCGCTGTCTCTACTACCAGCATGCCGTTGATCGATGTGCTGCATATGGTCGCCCCGGGCACGAGATCTCGAAGCGAACCATACCCATCGGTTACGCCTGCGCCGTGCACACGCAGTCTGGTACACCCAGTACGCTTGCTGGTTAGCAGCGTGAATCCCGTCTCAGGCTACTTTAGCAGTCTCTCAAGCTGGGATCTGGGATGACTGCCATGGATGATGAAGGTTTCCTTTCAGTGCTGGGCTGGCCACTTCTCTCAATTCCTCCTTCGGCACGTGTGAGATCAGGCATTGGTTCCTATGGCTCTATTTTGTTGCGATCAAAGTCCGATTCCTCGCCTTGACAGCAGTCATACGTACGACTGGCACCTATGGGAAAAGCTCGCCTCTCTATTTCCTCGACTTCACTCTGCGCTTTATAATAGAGCTAGTCTTGGGTATATTTGGGCAAATTCTGCAATGGATCTTTCTGCATTGCCAACGGAAGCATACATACCCGCCAACGGACGGAAAATTCGGCGGAACATTGCCCATGCCCCCTTTTCGCTGCTCTCTCCTCATCACCCCATATCCCGGCTTATCGCAACTCGACTATTATCTGCCTTTGCACTCACACCGCACGACCATTACGAATTTTACTTGGGACGCTGTTACGCCTTCTTTTCAGTCTCTCCGTTTTTCCGGCATTGGAAGTTTTTTCTGGCTACCACAGAGCCAAAGCGGCACGCACTATGGTCTTTTCAAAATACCTACGAGTAGTCACGAGTCGACCCTTGACAAAAAAAATGTGGATCCACCGGGCTTACCCACCCTGATGGACATTGACGACAACCCCTGACACGATACTACGATCCGAACGTTTCACTAAAAATCCCTAGAATCAACCACACTGAGTATTGTTTTATTCTACAGCATTCTCGGGGCTATGGATTTACGGATTCGAGCATTGGACGGGGATAGAGATACCCCGGGCGTTTTTTATGGCTGGATTTGATGATTCGGGAAACTTGTTTGCATGGCGTTCTTCATTTTCTATTTCATTACTCTCCACACTTGCATCTCCCCTGGCACGCTGGCTCTGGGTCCAGGGTTGCCTTGATTGTTTTCACTGCAGGTCAGCTTGTCTGTGTCACAATACCTACTGTCGTCTTGCTCAGGCAGCAACATCATGTACCTTTTACCTTTGTCGATCCAGGCATCAATCGGCTTGAGCCTGGGAGAAGTGGGGCTAGAGACGCCGGGCAGGGGCAAGGACTGGATTTCCTCAACTCTATCGCGAAATGTTCGATCGGACTTTTGGACCAGCTGCCCGGCCAAGCTAATAAGTCCGCTGGCCATATCGATCATGTTCGCCTGCTGGCCCCCACCCCATTCCTACCACGGCCTCGACTACTCGCTCGTTCCCAGCTCGCTACTTTGGGACATCTATCTCGATAGGTGTTCTCTCAATGGGACGCAAGGAGGAGTTCTTTGGTCGCGGTTGGATGATGGAGATCAATAATAGACTAGGCATATGTTGACGACAGATGTAATGACGATCTATCTTCTCAATTGGCTCGAAGTTGCACCCGTGATAAGGCTAGTTTCCTCTTGTGGTTGCCTGATTTGTGATACATGATCGATCGGTTGATCTATGCATACTACGCTGCCACATTGCCTATTGTCTAATCACTGATTGTCATACATGCCCCTACAGGGATGTGATCTACAGGTACAGGGCACCAGGGGGAGAGAGAGAACCAGAATAACGTCCGATTTTGATGGGCTAATTAGGCCTGCGGGCAATAGATAGATAGACAGGCAGGTATGTATTGCTGTAACGCCTTGCCATGATGCTTGTACGTAGTGTACACTACTGTAACGCGAATCCGGGGGTGACACAGGAGGTGGGTACTGTCTATGTGGACTGGTAACCTCCGAGCAATACAAAAAAGGGGGTTAAGCTAGCAGAGGTAGTTACTACTAGATTATCAGGCATGTACTACTCGTACATAAGTCGTAGCAACATCGTGCATACATAGCACTAGAACGGCACGTGCCATGAGGTCTACACCGCATTCTGCGTGCTGTATGTCGTTGGACGGGAAGCCAAGGACAAGGCACACAGAGATCGGGTGCCGTCTGCAGTAGGTCTGCACTCCTACACGGGTATTAGCTAATGCTGGTGCTGGGAGCACCTTGTTTTTGTTTCTAATTCTAGTGTCGGATGCCGCACGTTGGGAGGGACTAGTAGGCTGGTCAGGTTAGGGAGTTGCCGAGGGAGTTGGATGAGCCCCACGGAGCTTATTGCTGATCACCTCGTTTGGGCATAGCATCCCGTACCTTGCAGCTCCATGCTACAAGTAGCTACATGCTCCGTACATACAGACAGGGTCAACCCAGCTCCGTGAGTACGTACATACAGTTGCAGAGTAGTGTTGCAGTAACTGCGGTAGGTAAACAATAAAGGCACGACGATGATGCAAGCAACGCTCTCCCAACGAGTTTCTGGCAACTGCTCGGCAAGACTAGCAGTTAAGCCTTGCATAAGGTCGTGGACGAGCGAGTGAATGCAGGGATGCGCTCGTACGGCAGTGTACTCGGACTACTTCGTCGTAGGTAGTGGCGAATTTAGAGGTGGACGTGCGGCATCCTTGCTGGGGGACGCCAGTAACTACTCCCTACGCGGTCTAATTAGTGCACTTAGCACGAACCAGATGGACCAGACAGCCGTCGGTTCCCTCATTACCAATATCTCGGTAATAAGCCCGTGCTGCAACGTGCGGTAGTCTGGCGACCCTAAATACTGACATGACTGCTATAAGCCCTACGGAACCCCTACGTTCCCCATGGAAGAAGAGATGCTTGTAGATACTGCTGTTAACTAACTAGGTAGGTAGTTAACTAGTTAACTAAAGTTCCCATAGGGCTCTCTAACTTATCGTAACGTCTTCTTTCTCCGCCTTTTGCCTTGTTCTTGTGGACCGCTGCGTTTGCCAAACTAGTCTCAGTTGATCGATGATTAATCCGAGAACCTCATTGGAAACCGCCCGCCCTGCTCTAAGAGACATGTGCAGGTTGGTTGACGCCCAGAGTTTCTCCATTAAGACTAGGCATGCATGGTACATCGTAAATATACATATTCGTACATACATCATGTACACCATTGCGCCGGCCAAGTTTCAACCCATCATTGGCGCGTGGTTGTTCTGCGCTCCCCGTCGATACCACCTACCTAATGCCCATTCCCGTCACTAACCAACCCGTGCGGCCTAGTTCGCAGGCCCTCAGCGGGAATCCTCCTCCAAAAGGGTTGTGTAGGATCGCACCGTTGTAGATGGCATCATGACTGTACCTAACCGTTATACGAGAGTTGACGGCATTGAAGAGAAACCGACAATTACGTAGTTTGTTAATAGTAGTTAGTTGTAAGTAAGGCTATGGGCTCCCTCCTGGACAAGTTCTACGAGTGGAGTTGACGTAATGCGATCCAGGAACTTATTCGGACAGGTCTTAGGGAAGAAAAAAGTCTCTGCCGCAATTCGTCCTTAGGCCAGGCGAAAAGTTGCACCTGAGGCTAGCATGAGTTGGGGTTAGCCCGGGAGTTGAACGTCTGCGAGTTTCGGAGTTACGGCTTACACTAGCGCACCTTTGACAGATGTAGCCTAATTAGGCCACCGCCTAAACAGACAGGTGTTCGATGTCAGATGCGCTAAGATCTGGGCGGGAGGCCGCCGTCTTGCGCCCTACGGCCCTAACCCAGGGTCGGGAAAATCGTGGGCTTTAACCCACCGTTGCGGTAAAGTCGACCCCTAATTAAGTCAACTGTCTTTATACGGATGCGGATAACGCTATGATATGATAATTGGCAACGGTCAGCAAGCATGCCCGGACTCTGCCCATTGGCATCCAATTGTCACTTCTTTACCATCAATTGTCAGACTTTGCGCCTATATACGAAGCACACTACGGAATACCGCAACCCTTGGCAAGCCACTTTGGGTTAACAGCGCGGTTGTGGGTAATAACTTGTCAGTACTTACGGGGGAACTGTCCGTAACTCGTAAAGTACACACACTACCCGCAGAAGGTACCAGCTCCGTACCCATGACTAGAGCAGTTGACGGGGTGCACATGGGAGGGAGGGAACTCTATCACAATCAATCCGCACACTAAGGACCGTTGCCACAGCTAGACATGGGGTTTGACTAAGTCAGTCTCCGGTCGACAGTCTAACCCCGGTTCGAGATCTCAACCGCTGGGTGGGCTTAATACTTAGTCGCAGAGTCGCATTGCGTCACGAGCAACCCTTGCCATGGCTGCTCGGATCGCGTGCTATTCGTGGCATGGCCTCGGTGCTAAGGCCCGTCCTAGAAAGCTTCGAGCAAGCAACCCCGTGTGGCTGGAGTGGAGTCCCGGTTTGTAACTAATAGACGCCCAGTTGGACCCAATGTATACAGTCTGTCTGATCTGATACTGATATCTATCCGTCGCCACGACGGAGTAGTCTCAACAGAGAGGGCTGGGATGGCACGTCCTTTCCTTGCAAGAGGAATAGTCGTCCCAACAATCAGGGGATATCTATTAGCCTAGATGAGATATGTCTTAGCCTAGCTGGGTTGACAAGTGCCGAGCATGGCTACAACTCACAAGCCCATCGAAGACAAGGCGATAACGACATGGGATCCTCGATCGTCAGGCCCTTCAGCTAGTATTAGCGTTCTCTTCGACTACTCGATTGAGCATGGCACACCGCCGGGTCAGGCAGAACGTTCTACGAGGCGGCAGATGTTCGAGGCTGGGGGGTCCATGAACTAACTATTCCCGTTGTTGTTTGTTGTTGATACGCGAACTTGTTGAGATGTGTCAACTTAACTTCGCCGACGACGGGGTGGCTTGCATGGCGAGCAGCGCTTAAGACCAGAGAGTGCTGAAAATTGGACTTCAAACACGAGCTCGGAGGATTTCAGCGCGGTATGTCGATCGTCGATCTCTCTCGGTCAACAGCCGTCGGTGACCGGCTCCCAAGTCCGTTTGTTTGCCTATCCTAACATTCAGGGGCTGAGTTCCTTTTTTCTCTTCTCCCTTTGTTTGTTCGCAACACTTACGTGACTTGGTTATGATCAGCATCGGCCCTTTGCCTTGTAGTTTGGGATGGAGTTATTGAGAAGGTGGCTGGCTTGTTTGGACTTTTGATTGCTATCCCTGGCATCGTTCGTGGTGACACGCGGGATGGTGTCATTCTGAATGATGGACAATAATGGCATGTCAGGAGTCCAAGTCTGGCTTGATATCAGCTGAACGAGCCTGATTATCGTATGCTTTCCCATCCTCATTCGGAATGCAATGGTGTAGTCTCCCTGGTTGCCTACGTAACGTCAGTTGCCAAAATCCTTCAACGCCACGTGCTCCAGGCAGCACGCCTGTAATACGAGAGGATGCCGACGACGGCTCCTCTCGTGGCGCCCCACGGACCACGGTTATGAAGGCGGCTCTCAAAACCACGTGCAACGTTGACACGGGGATTGCTCTCGGACAATGAGAGGAAGATCAGAGAAAAGACGGTAGCTGAAAAGTGATGTTTGCCGAGAATGTCCCATGTCTCCGTCTTCAAATCCCGTAGTGACGGTTCATCCCGTTATGAATTTTGCAACTCGTGGCTTCGTGGCGCTTGAGGCTACTTTGTTATGTAGCTTAGATCAAACCCGTATTGAGCTGAATATTCGAATCCGAAGATGGATGCCTGTTGACTTAACTTGGAAACAAATACGTGGTGACGAGGACACAGCTAATATCAACCTGACTCTGCATCGCTGTCAACCAGAGTTGAAGTATTATCCATTGACATAGGAATTAATTCAGAAACGTTGTTGTATAAGTGTTTGAGTACGGAATAATGATGAACGAGTTGGCGATATGCAAATTGATAACTTGTAGGAGTTAGATGTAAGAGGTTAAACAGTCTCAATTCCATAACGACTTTCAGTCTAACTCTCGACAAATTTCCGTGTTGTTGTCTTGTGGTATCCTGTCCATCATGCAATCGACCACAGTAAGCAAGTGGGCGAGGTGACGTGGTCCGAGAAATCGTACATGAAGTCAAGCTACAGCTGTAGCAAGTCTTCCCCGCGCGAGCTATCGCATGAACGACAGACAACCCAATGCACAAGACCAGCCAGCTGTTCTACCAAGAGTAGCACCATGTGTTGCTCTCGAATTCGTAGTAACCGTCGAGTGCCAGCGTATACAGGTTAGGCCTCAATTGGACACCAAGATCGATGCCGGCATCCGGATTCAACGCTCGAACGAGTGGGTGCGCTGTGCGTACGAGATGCAAGGTGCATTGGAGCAATGATACGTCGTTGAGGGGTAGGGAGTCTCGTAGATACTCGTACTTAAGAATAGATCAATGAGAGATTATAATAACTTGCCAGACTACTTATACGGTGATCTAAATCTACTTGTCGGGGACTTTTGACATCAACCCCTTTTAGCTACCCTCTCACAGGAGAAACAACTCTCATTAGTCCTGGATCATAGCACGAGATACTTAACAGTACAACAGAGATGGCGTCTTTCAAGGGCCCGTCGTGGCTAGAGCAACTGGAGCAGGAATGTATGTGCTATCTCAACTACCGGGAGCATTCTTCACGTCACTGACCATAGTCGTACTGTACAGTGGAGGTTGACGTGGACTGGATGGAACCCGAGTACATCAAGAAGATGCCCTTCAAGCCCCATGACCAGACAAGTAATCAGCTCTTGGTGAACATCGAACTACACCGCGAGAGCAACGCCGAGCTTCTTCGACAGGCTGCTAAGGAGCTTAAGGGGGAAGGATGGTTGGCGGTCTATACGAGAGCGGTCTGTCACGACTCTCCACGAAAGAAGACTCGGGTCTAAACTGACATCAACAATAGTCCGTCTTAATGTGCAAGAAGAACATCGACAACATCCATGGCCGTGTCTTGCTGCAGACACTCCCATCCAAAGCATACGATATGCAAGCAACACTCGACCACGCACACTTGTACGATAAGGAGTTCGCACGGGCTGGCATAGGGCGAGATCGCTACTGCATCAAGATTCCATGCACAGGGCCCGCACTCAACGCTGCCAAGATCCTCTCGGAAGAGGGCATCGCAACACTGGGAACTGCTCTGTTCGGTCTTCCTCAAGCTATTGCTTGTAGTCAGGCGGGCTGTCTGTACATCAGTCCGTACTTTAATGGTTCGTTCTTCTCGTCTTTTGAATTATCATGTCTGGTATAGAGCTGTTGACTAACACAATAAATAGAGATCCGCGCTCATAGCGACCTCACTCTCTGGCCGGATGTCAAGGATCCTGCTAAGGAGCATCCTAATAGTGCGAGGATCATCCAGATTATCGAGACGTATAGACGTCTCTACAAGGAAACTGGCAAAGGGCAGCCGCTCGTCAAGCTCGCGAGGTAAGTATGGTGAATGGATATTCCAATCGTTTGTACAGACTGACCCGAGTGCAGTTTTCTCAGCGCAAAGGAAGCAATGGCAGCAGGAGAACTGGGCTGTCATTCTGCCACGCTCCCCTATACGATAATAGACGAACTCGTGAAGCTGGAATACGATGTATCGGAACAGCCGGGTGAGAGCGTGCGGCCCAAGGTAGCCCATCCCTATGCAAGAATGCGATCGATTCCGACCCGTCTCGTCGAGGTATCCAAGACCGATCCGCTGTCAACAAACTGGGATGGCAAATTAGCTAGCACGGACATTGACTATCTCGCCGACGGAGGCGCCGCGCTCGCCAAGGCCATCGAGAACGATGCTGTCACCAAACAACGACTCGCGGATGCCCTGGACGTGTTTATCGGGGACGATGAGAACGGCGAGACGAGCAGTAGGAAGCTATGCGAGGAGGTCATGGCCCAAGTCTGAGTTGAATTTCTTTCTTGGAGAACAAAGATCTTCTTCATAAAAAGAGGATAATAGTTAGCAAAATGGTATGTGTTGTTTCGCGTCCAAAACCCCCGAAGGTCGCTTGCTCATGAGAGCCCGGTATTTTCTACTGATGAAAACTTCTTTTTTTTTCACCCCTTTCGTTCAAAATTGTCAATTAAAGGCACCATTGAATTTGAATGGGTTAGATACCGCTTTTTGTCAAGGAAATCCGTTATTATTTATTATTAGTGTCCCCTACCCTGAATGAATTAATTAAGAAGAACCCCCCTTGGAGAGAGCCAGAGAGAGAGAGAGAGAGAGAACACCGAAACCAACCCAGTGACGGTTTGTTAGCCCTTGGTAGCTTTTTCTTCTTACGGAGGCATGTAGTCGGGTAAGGGGTTGTTTGGACTGGGTATGTAGGTGGAGGCTGGGAAGTTCTGGGGGTTAAAGGGTTGGGGCGGTTGGAAGGGGAGGAAAACGGGTTCATGCTGGGCCTGGTCCATGTTGAAGTGAGGGATGCTCGGCGGCTGAGGCGTTGGGTAGGTGGCTATCTGGGCCGAGCTGGAACTGCTGATGGCGGTATGCCCGCTCTCACTCTGCATGTGGTCCGGATGGGACCCGTACGAGTGGATGCGCGATTCGAAGCTGTCCCAGGACATACCTGCATTGGAAGTGGTGGGCAACGGGGGTGGATTCGGCTCGTGAATGGGCGTGCTCAAGAAGGGCGGCGCTGCCTCCGCGACGATGTGGATGGAGGAAGGGTCTGCGGGCTGTAGAGCTGCGGGAAGCGTGCCGAGAATGGCTTCCGAGGCCGCGCTCGTGTCGGCATGATGGACCGTCTGCACAGCCTGGACGGCCTGGACGGCCTGGACCGTCGGGTGATTGAGGATGTTTGCTTGCCGTGGCTCGATGCCGGCACCACTCCTCCAGTGATTTACTTCGGCTAGCAGCTGGTCTCGCTCGGCCTTGACGGCCTCGAGTTGCTCGGTGGCTGTTCTGATCTGCTCATGCTGCGACTTGATGAAGGTGATGCTCTCGTCCACGACGACGTGCTTCGACAGCCGTTGTGGTTCCGTGTCGGTCAGAGCAGGCAGGAGATTCGCGAGGTTCTGTTTGTTCCGGCCGGGTCAATAACACACAGAGGGCTCGGCCACGTCGGTCTACAGGACACACTCACGGTGAGAGCTTCCTTGAAGGCCTCTCGTCGGGACTTCTCAAAGATGCGGTGGGCGGCCCGGTCGTCCTCCGTGAAGTTGCGAACCCGCTTCTTCTTGACACGCCGCGCCTGGGTCGGGCCCCCAGCGCCAGCGCCGGCGCCGGCAGGGTTCCTCGCTGGCCTCTCAGGAGAACGCTCGTCATCGTGGCCGCTTGATGACATTGGCGTAGGTTGATTCGCTCTCGAAGGGGAAGATATAGGTGTAACACATCTCCAAATTAAAACGGCCTTTCAGCGAGGAGTTGCGCTCCTTGACGGGAACGGCCAGGGGTCTCAGGCGACAGGCGACAGATACAGGAGCTGAAGGGGGGTGATGCCCACGGCGATTCGGCTGAGGGAAGGGCTCTTGTGGCACTCAGTTCGGGAATTCTCTCCGACGCCAACTCCACTTCCCTTTCCTTATCCCGCAATCCAGCTTCAGTTGGCTCTAGAACCTGGGCAGAAACCCGGGGAAATTCTCATGCGGGGTATTCTGCTCTTTTTCTGGCCGGTACTACGACCTGGACTACTACCTATTAGTCTACCGGTAGTGTGTATTCTTACTGTACCGCCTTGTTTTTCTGATTATCTATATTGCTCGTATGATAGCGGTTGGAATGAGGGCCATGTAGCGACGGAAAGATTCCAGAATCAGCAGATCGCAGGGCCGGCGAGACGTTGAAAGCTCGCCCCGGGCCCGTGATCCTCCTCGTTGCCCTCGTTGCCAGTTGATGCTCATCGAGTGCAACTCACGCAACTCACGCTCCCCCCTCGACAACGCAGCACGCTGCTAGCCAACTCCTGCCCGTCGAGGCACCAGCGTGAGGATTCGAAGCGATCCTCCTTCATGAAGACAGTGACCTGGCGACTACATCGACACATCCTGTCACACAGGAGGATCTAACAATGTACCAATGACTTCGTACAGCGGCTGGTTCCCGCTGTAGTGTACACCAGACTAGGAGGTACTTGGGATTAGCTCGCTGAATACCGCACATAATTACCTGTGATGCCACCTCCTAGAACGACGATCTTACTGTTCTGAGGACAGTGGCGTCTTGGCATCACCGCTAGGCCCAGTACTTCGTAATTAAGTACCAGGGTTAGCCCTTGGCACGCACCCATTAGGCAGGTATTGCGCGGTCGAACAGGTATTGCTCACACTAGGTAGGTAGCTAATTATCACCTTTTGTCGTTGACAGGAACCACATTCCATCTTGGACCCTGTTTATACACTACGACGTTGACTGCGAGCATCATCACATCACATTCCCATTCCTCGCGGGCTCGAACTGCCGTTGCGTTTTGCGTTGTTGCTCGCACGTCTCGCCCTCTCGACACGCCCCCCCCCCCAGGCCGCCCGCCCTCGCAGCCCTCGCAAGCCTGGCAATGACTCACAGTCGTCCCGTTCTAGCGGCGGGCACCCGGCCACGCCGATCCAGTGGTTGCTCATTGTTCTCGTAGTTTCCTGGATCCATCCTCATTTTCCTACGAGGCCGGCGGAGGATGAGGTTGCTCAGTCGGTTGACTTTACTAAGGATGAGAAGTACATCCTTCCTTATGCGTGTGAGTAGTTTAACTATATTCCGTGCTAAGTTTTATAGCCCGGCATCCGAGTTGGCCTGGATTCTTCAGATGTTTGCATGCAGCTTGGAGCTGGGCTAGCCGGGAAGATGACAACAGCCTCCCACCTCCTTCCATCATAGACCCGATTCGTCATGACAACGGCCCTTTTTGCTATCTATCTATCTCTGCTGGGCCCCCTTATCTCGATGTCCTCCTGCGAGCTGCCCGTCTCGTCTAGAGCATGATGCAGCTGCGTCTACCGTTGTTTACTTAGCTCCGCCATGTAAACAAGCGACGTCAACTTCGGGCACTTCCGTTATGTAATGGCCCCCCAAGCTCCAGCCCCTACCCCTAATCCGCACTTCTCACTATTCAGGTAGTGTCTCCGTGTAAGTTAACGTAGCGGCAATCTGATAATACGGAATACGGAATACCGACTGCTATTAATAAAGCTGCCCCGAACTCTGATAACAGCCGGGGCGGGACTTCGATGCTTCGCTGCTTCGCTGAGCCGTGGACGAGGGAGATCACGTAAGGACTACCGCAGGCTCGCTGCCGGGCTAGATAGTAATCCTTAAACCACACGAGTCACGGCTGGAACTCTATTGAGGATTCTAGTGAGTGCCTAGTTTAGTGTCGAAGCAGCTTCGCAGATTGGCGTCGTAGATTGACTGGGAGTCCTTCCTATTGCACAACTCCACGATCTGCCTGCGTCATCCAGCTCTGCGCGTCCCTTATCAAGGGCTGTGACAATGCAGCCGCAGACCTGGGCTTGCCTATTAGGTATTTAAACTGGGTGATCAGTGCTTGCAGCATTCATCGGTGGCTAAGAATAGGGGGTCGACATCCCACAGGCCGTTGCCGGGCCAGCCGTGGTGTTGACACCCGTGATGCACAAACACCTTCCTCAGTCGTCTGGCGAGCAGGGTATAATATTCCGCACGATCGATCCTTTGCCGCTTAGTCGCCTATTTCATCATGCAAGCGCCCAGTCGATGAGACCGCCGTCAGTGCCCCCCGTCAGTTCTCCCGGGTTCCGGCCCTACTTAGTTTGAGTTTTCCTGGCATTGGCCTCGTGCTCATTATGAGGGGCTGGTGCTCGGTCATGAGCATTCGACGAAGAGCTCTGGTCAAACGCCCTAGCTGTCGTTGAATGACATGTGTGGGGGGTTTTTGGGGGGTTTCTAAACTCGTGGCTTAGATCAGGGCCATCCGCTGCATGAAAGGACACACGTGCATCCCGCGTTAGGTATGTATGTCCCTTGATTCTGACGTCCTTCATAATCGTATGACCATGAAGCAGGAGGCAGTGCTTTTCCATCCTCAGTCAGCAATGGAGACGGTTCTAACTCAGAGCTTCTCATGAGCATTGATTCGTATCGGACGTCGCCTATGAATCGCAACGGTTGAAGGATTGAGGTCATTGACCGCCAGCATGGCGCTTGAGCGCCCCCCATTTCGACAGTCGGTGGAGAAGCATGAAGTCGTAATAGTGATGGAAGCCAGATTCTATGACCAATTTTTGGAAAGGAGGAAGTCATTGTCGTCGATCGCCGCGAGCCCATATGGAGACCTCCGACATACTAAACAGCCGTGTCGATGACTACTGACTTGCACCTCTCCAGCCTCAGTCTTGATTCATGGGATTCAGGCTCGCCAGGGTTAGCATATTTGCTTCTTTTGGCAAACGCCAAAGATCCATTCTCACATGACAAAAATGTCTCGACCAGAGTGGATATTTTCTTCTTCCTATTTCGCTCCTGTGCTTACTCGCAGAGAGTCTATTGACAAAAGAACGCGCGAAGAGGACCAGATCTGAAGACCCTATGGCTCGTGGGGGAATAGTCTACTCGTATAGTCGCTACTCGTAAGCACACACCGACGCCATCGAAAACGCGCATTTAGGCAACGATAAACACGCGGATACGGCACAACAATCAACAACTCCAGGCAATTGGCCAATGCAGGCAGAGCTAGGCAACGGGCCATATCTATGTAAAACCAATGTCGTATTGATTCCAACAGGTAAGCCGCAAGCGAACGCCGTGATGCAGATGATGTGTCACGTCGCTTTGAAGCTACCGCAGCCGGTGAGCTGGTACGTTGGAGACAAAGGGAGAGATGCCATTGGCACTATTTCCGATGCCTTTTTCTGCAGGTCAGAAATCTCGGGGTCGTGGCCGCGCAGCAACGATCTTTTGGCAAAGCAGTGTTACCTTTTTCATGCAAGTGCCCTGTTCCCTTGGCCCAGTTGAAGGCCATGCCCGTCTAACGGGAACCTATCTCGTGACGAGAACGGCGTTCAGATGCTTCGAAGTTGTCATACTAAGTACGCGCCTTGGATGTGTCTTGTGTTTAGTTGTGGAATGGACTGCTTGGTTGTCGTGGCTCCGTAAGCATACATAAGAAGGGTCATAGACACATTGCTCCAGAGAATACTCATACAGTGGCTTGGATGTCTTGATCTCTCGTACCTGTTGAAATACGCGCCTACGATATCGTGAACCCGACTTCCCACTCCCACCACGTCGATGTTGAGAGAAGTCTTGGGGTTGTCCGCACTCCTCGGGCTGAGTGTAGGCCAAGCTCTGCCGGCGCCCGTAGTAGACCTTGGCTATTCAAAATACCAGGGGTACTATGACCCTGACTTCGACCTGAATATATACAATGGGTATGAAGAGAGAATTGTTAACCAAAGAAGACATTGGACTGACATCAGAAAAGCGTCAGATATGCAGCGCCTCCGGTTGGCAAGTTGAGATGGCAGATGCCTCAACCCCCTGCCATAAATGCAAGCACCGTCATTACAGCCGTAGAATTCGCACCACAATGTCCTCAAGTTCCGCCTGCTACCCGGTATGTTGATTTCCGTACTTACGGTTGAACTGAAGTTGCTCCTAGGACTTACACCTCGTATAAAGGAACACCACGATACCTGACGCGCCCTCCGGCGACGAGGACTGTTTATTCCTCAATGTCATGGCGCCAGCTAACGGCCAGTCACTACCCGTCTTGGTTTGGATTCGTAAGTACCCTTCTGACCAGCCCAATGGCAACGTAAATGCTCATTCGAATAGACGGTGGTGGTTACGGCGGTGGAAACAACCGAATGGAACTCAAGGAACAGATTCGTACCAACGGAAACTCCTACATCGTCGTATCGATCGCTTACCGCCTCGGCGCTTTCGGTTTCCTGTCGTCCGCAGAGGTAGCGGAAGGTGGCATTTTGAATGCTGGCATTCATGACAGTAAAGGATCTCCCTCATTTTTCTCCTTTCTTATACTCCGCTTCAGATCCTCTTCAGAGCGATAATCATGTATTCCCCAATATCTTTCCGCACTTCCGGAGCACCAAGAGCTCGTGTTCAGCATCACGAATTAATACTGATTTCGACTATTATAGTGAGATTCGCGCTTCAATGGGTTCGGAAAAACATCGTTCGCTTCGGCGGTGACCCTGAGCAGGTCACTATCTCCGGAATATCTGCTGGAGGAGGTGGTGTTATGTTACTGGCAATGGCCAACGGAGGTAGTGAGGGAGACGCACTCTTCAAGGGTCTGATTCCCTCAAGCCCCTATTTGCCAACTCAGTGGTGAGAACTCGACCTTTCATTCGTGATCTGAATCCGGAAGAACGTCGCTTATTCTGAACATAGGGACTTCGACGATGCGTGGCCGACTCTAAGCTACCAAGCTTTCGTCGATGCCGCTGGTTGCGCTGATGCGGAGATACCGTTCGAATGCCTGCAGTCAGCAGACACAGCTGTTCTTCAGAAAGCCAATGCCATAGCTAACGCGGCAGCTAACTACGGTCAATGGGCTTTCATACCGGTGACAGACGGCTCATTGATCCGAAAGCGACCGACTGAACAGCTTATCACCGACAAGAAAGTGAATGGAGTTCGCATGCTGAGCGGCAGCAACGCAAACGAGGGGCCCCTTTTCACACCACAAAACATCACTAGCAAAGATGATTTTGTCAGCTTCGTATTGACAAGTTATCCGCGCCTCAGCGAGCAGAACATGACCAAAGTCCTGGAACTCTATAATGTACCGGAAGATGCATCTGGGGAGTACGTGAACTCCAATGGTCTCACGCCGCCGTTCTCCACGACCAACTCCAACTGGGCCATTGGCTGGCAGCAAGCAGCAACCAATCTGTACGCTGAGACCACATTCGTGTGTCCTTCGTATTGGTTGGCAGACGCCTTCTCTGGTGTGGACGGCAAAAGCTCTTGGAAATATCAATTTTCCGTCCCTCCGGCCCAGCACGGAGCGGATGGTGCACCGCTTCTTGACGACCCGAAAACCCCGGACACCGGAATGGACGAGGTTTTCCGCATTGCGTTTCAACAAATATGGGGCAACTTCATCGTCAACGGAGATCCGACTCTTAGCGTAGCACAGCTTGGCGCTGCGGATAAGGGGAACATCGACGCTGCCGGCACGGCAAAATGGGCACAATGGGGCGGCCAACCCGAGACGGACTTCATGCTGAACCTGAATATGACGGGCGGAACGCCTGTCCCCATCCCTAGTGCTCTTGACAATATAACGGTCAACGTGACGGGCTATGTTTCGAAGGCCGGAGATTCTTATCCGGAGCTGAAAGCCGATTTCACAATGGTTCCTGGATGGCCATGGGAAGACGGACGCGGCAAGCGATGCCAGCTATGGGCCGAATTAAGCCCCTGGGCATTGGAATAGGCCTGTGGTGAAAGCCATAGGGAAAATGATTCCGTACAGCGGCTTTTTCTTTGAGGACGATGTATTTATCCTATCCTGTCGATGAAGTAGACGACGACCCATGCTAGTATAATCAAGACAGATCGCCGAGATACCTACCTAATTCAGCCCTCGCGTACAATATTCTACTGCCGCTTCTTTCTTAATGCAATGTAGGATATAAGTAATATCCGAACTTCACTTAGGACCTTGAGGGATCAGAATCCGAAGCAGCTCGTCCCGGTCGTTCTTTCGGCCGTAGTCCGGAGCTCACGGGATAAATATGATGCTGCTATCAAGGCCTCAAGAATCCGTGTGTGGTGACTAATTGCTCGATGCTTCCCGCGAGCACTCCAACTCTATAGAATTATCCACCCTGTTCCGTGCCTAATTTAGACTTACGCGGTGCGTTGCATTACGTCGGGGGGCAGAGGAGAATTGTTATAGCCGAGGATCGGACGCGGTGATATTACACGGGCGGGTCTGAACTCGGCTTTACTGCTCGCTTCTGCTAAAATCTACCTAGCGTAGGGATTAGGACTTTAGAGTCCACGAGTACGGGATATTATCACCTGCCTAGACCGGGTAGCGACAGATTCTGACTGTCGGTGAATGTATTCCGGAATCTGTGGTCGCGGTTTCCCTTTTCATCGCCGAATGCCCAACAATATCGGTTGCTTACACGGGGCAGTCACGGAAGCAGAAGAGGTCCAAACCGGCAGGAGCGGATTGCAGGAAGGTTCAGGTGACGACGGGATTGAGTCTGGAATCGGGCGTTTGACGGGCCGAAGCCTGCGCAGCTCACTCAGAATCTAAGTTTGCTCGGAAATCCCCATAAACGATGCACGACATCTCCGGGGAGACGCGTCATGATGAGGGCCGCACTTCTGCCAACGCCGTCTTGGCACAGGATACCGGTGATCTAGAATCCCAATCTCAATCACAGAGCGGAATTGAGGTAGAGAAAGACACCGCCGCCGGAACACCGCAGGAAATACCGATAGCGCCGCTCAATGGCCAAGACAACTTGGCTCAGGCCGGGACCGAGAACGGCCAGAAGGAGACTTGGCAGGTCACGGATGAAGCAATGATCCCCGAAGATGGTATTATCACCAAGTGGTTGGAGGCCATCAACTTCATGCCGTCGTCGTGCCGTTACGATCCGCAGAATCCACCCAAGTTTACGCTGTCGATGAATTTGCTCCTCGCGTTTGTATGGAAACAATCCCTTTTGCTTAGTGGACAGTTGAGATGATGGAGAAATATACTGATCATCTCATAAGAGCACTACTTTCACCGTTGCGAACCTGTACTATCCGCAGCCCATTCTCAATGTCATTGCCGAAGACTTCAATGTCTCCTTTGAGCGCTCGTCGAGTGTGGCGACCTTGTCGCAGGCTGGATATGCAGTCGGGTTACTGCTCCTATGTCCTTTGGGCGACATGGTTCCCCGTCGGCCCTTCATCCTACTCCTAATCTTCATCACTGCGACAATGGTGAGTGATATGCATCCGGAAGAGGTATGTGAAGGTGTGTTAAGCTAACAATATGTAGTGGATTGGTTTGTGTCTGACGACCAACTTCGATGCCTTCCTTACCCTGTCTTTCCTCTGTGGTGTAGGGTATGTTTCCTCATACCCCTATCGAAGCCACTCACGTTTGCTGATACATCGGAAAATCATAGCACCGTCACGCCACAACTCATGCTTCCCCTTGTGGGAGATCTTGCTCCTCCTGAACGCCGAGCATCATCTCTAGCTGTTGTCGTTTCGGGACTGTCTCTGGGATTGCTGGTTGCGAGAGTGCTTTCCGGTGTCATAGCGAACTTCACTTCGTGGCGCAACATCTATTGGTTCGCTCTCGGTGCGCAGTACCTGACCTATTTCATCCGTGAGTTTCCCTAATTCTAGTTTCTGTCCATCCTCGATCTGTGCCTGAGTTAGAATATAACTGACCTCTGATATCGTAGTCTTCTTCAAGCTCCCCGACTACCCGGCTAAAAACCATGGCCTAAACTACTTCAAGGGCGTATGGAAAATGTGCGTGATGGCTGTCATGGAGCCCCTGCTCATACAAGCCTGTCTGATGGGTTTCCTCCTGAGTTCCGCATTTACGAATTTCTGGACGACATTGACCTTTCTCCTGTCGTCACCGGCATACAACTACACTTCGTTAGAGATCGGATTGTTCGCGTTCATCGGTATCGTTGTCATCTGTTTATCCCCATTGTGGTCGCGCGTGATCACGGATAGATTCGTCTTCTTGTTTTCCAGCGTTCTCGGTCTGGTCGTCGAACTCATCGGCATCATCATTGGAACATTCATTGGTAACTTCACGGTTGCGGGTCCGGTAATCGAGGCCATTCTCATGGGTGAGTGGAAAAGCCTCCTTGTCCCTTTGTATAATGCTACAGTCCAGTGGCCTAGGCCATAACGCCAATCCATTTCGTCTTCCCTTCAAAATCTGAACCCTTCTCAATGAAGTATCAGTTACTAACTAAGACAACTCACAGACGCGGGAGCCAACTTCACACACACAGCGAACAGAAGCAATATCTACGGCCTTGACCCCAAAGCCAGGAACCGTGTCAACACAGCATACATGGTCTTTTGTTTCGCAGGACAACTGACTGGAACAGCCGTGGGCAACCGCCTCTATGCTGAGGGAGGCTGGATCTGGAGCGGAAGCATGAGCATTGCATTCGTCGGCGCAGCTGTCTTGATTGGACTTGCTCGAGGCCCTAGAGAGACCCGTTGGGTTGGCTGGAGAGGAGGCTGGAACATTAGAAGATAGACTCATTGCATAGAGAAGAGTTGAGCGGCAGCTTGCTGTTGACGAAGCTCAACTCAACAGTATATAGAACACTTTAGGTCTCTCTACCATTGCACATCGTGCTCTGGCTTTAGATACCACCCTTAGATCGTACATAATAGTTTCTACTTGTATATAGATTGAACTCACAAGAGTCATGGCTAACAACTATAACTTACAACAACATAGACCTCATTCCCTACCTAAAATTCATAACTATAAGAGACGGAGATACTCCTGACCGTTTGTTTACTTACATATACTCGCTCATCGTCTTTTAGAGGGTATAGTCTCGACTAACAGTTGACTTTCCACATACCGACGGCTTACTGATAAACCAACACAGACTAACAAGTCGGCCTACCATGCTAGGATCCACAACCCCAAGGGATCGTTCATCACGCAATTTCAGTTCGCCGATGCTCGCTGCCCTTGATGTGCAATCGGCACATCGTCTGCCGCGTACGAATACCCACTGGAACGCTCTCCCCATCCTGTTCTAGCGTTCCTACTCGGAACGATCCCCGGGTTCCAGTCAAAGAAAACCCAGGGATAATACACTTATGGAGTCGTATCCATTGCCGTTATTAATCCAGCTCCAATGCAGGAACCCGTCCGCCGTTTCGACTAAAACTGGGCCCGGGGGGAGATCTACTTTTTTTGTTTATTTTCACTCATATTTTCTCTCTTTTGTTTATTTTCCTCGTCTTGAGTTTTGCATGAATCTGCGACGCTAGCTAGCGCTGCCATTCTGAGTGCTCATGGCGAGTGATGAGAGAACGCCTCTGCTGGCTCGCAGCAATGGTGCCAATGGACAAAACAATTCTCTCACGGAGCTGGATAAGCCGTCCAGTGTTGTCTCGAGGTTTCACTTGAGCAGCGCCAACCGGATTCTCCTGGCTGGATTTCTCGTGTCGTTCACACTTGGCATCACACAAATCCCGTAAGTTACGTATCTCCTGTATTATCTCGTGAGATCAAGTATACCCAAATTGAACAAACGCACTGACAAATAATAAAGGCTTCTCTATGTCTTCCGGCTCATGGAATGCGACATTTTCTACGGACACAGCCCGTCTTTCCTGAGCTCGTCAGATGAGCGATGTTATCATCCCGAGATCGATGCCGGGACTGCTCGGCAGTTCTCTATCCTTGGCATGTCGACATCGCTGAGTGGTGTTTTCAACCTCTTCGTCTGCGGCTATCTGATTAAGAAGTTGGGTTCACGGAAGGCTTTTGTCTCGCAGACTTTACTTCTGGGCTTGAGGGTATCGACGCAGTTGGCTGCTGTTAATATTGGTGGACGGACTGGCGAGATTGTTTTCCAAGGTCAGCAGTAATCTGGGGTTGGTTGAATTCACCTCATTGAAGGTGGATGAACAGGCATCTACCAAGTTGGTTATATGCTCTACGACAACAATATTCTTCCATCATGAGACTCAGCTGACTTTTTTATCCCTGATCAGTTTGCCAATCCATCGGCATCATTGGAGGACCTCGTGGATATCAGTAAGCACCACTCATTAATCGTGTCAGGAGTTGAGCACTCCAGCAAAGCTAACATTGGACATTAGTCTCGTTCTGAACACTTCTGTCAGCGAAGTCGTAGCCCCTAAAGACCGAACCGTTGTCTTCGGCCGGCTGCAGGGTTCTACCATGCTCGGCACAGCATTTGGATTTCTCCGTAAGTCCGTGTCGTTTAGGGGTATATTGTTTACAGAACTAATCATGTATTAGTCGGCGGCGTGCTCAACGATGTCTACGGTGTCCAGCGTCCTTTCCAGATAGCATTCTGTCTATTCATGATCGGCTCCTTATACGGCGTGTTCTTCATGCCCGAGAGCACCTCAACAGATCCGAATGAAGGAAAGCAGCTCGGTCGTGGAATCGACGAATTCTTCGCACCGCTCAAGGTCATTGTTCCTCACAAGTACCGCTTAGAATCTGGCAAGGTCATCACAAACTACGGTTTGATATTCCTAGCACTTGGTATCTTCCTTGGTGTCGTAAGTAAATTCACACCCGAGCAACTTGTGCCATGAAAACATCTCTCACCATATGGTCAGTTTGCTTCTGGTTATGCTCCGCTTCTCCTCCAGATGTACGGCACGTCCATGTTCCACTTCAACACGACGGAAAACGGGTACCTCATGTTCGGCAACTCCCTGATCCGCGGTCTCTTCTTACTCTTTATATTCCCCAAGATCATCACAGCAGGCCGCATCTGGTATAACGGAGAATCCCAGCAGAATAGCAATGAGAGTGGCATCTCGACGACTCCTGAAAACGGAGTCGCACCCAAGGTGCCCGAACCGAGTCCCGACTCCGACGAAGAGGATTCGGGAACCGGCTTTGACTTGCTCTTCGTACGATGGAGTCTGGTCACTGACTCCCTGGTAACCGCATTCGCAGGCTTCTCCTCCGCCTGGTGGCAGGTATATCTAGCCGGCTTCCTCCTCCCATTCGCGTCGGGTTCAGCACCAGCAGCCAAAGGTGTGATGACAGAGATGTGTCCCGCCCACCAGCGAAAGGACGCCATCAGCGCCATCACTCTCGTCGAGAGCGCCGCCATGCTCGCGACGCAAGGCTTGTTCGGTCTCATCTTCGCCGCATTCTCAGAGATGGGCAAACCAAGTTTAACGTTTTTCTTCAACGCGGTAAGGAGAAGGCAAAAGTGCTCTAGTATTATACTCTTGATATGATCTTCTGACGCATTATAGGGGATTGCCGTCGTCGGTTTCACGGTGTTGTTCACGGCTCGTTTCCCACCGGCGAACAGCAAGCGGATAAACGACGACGACAACGACAACGATACTGCTCCTCAATCGACTCAGGAGACATAGTATCACTCACAAGAACGACATATGATGTGTCACATGACTGGGAACCCCGTATGCATGTGCAAGTAGGGTCCCAACCCAGTCAAGATGTACATACGAGTAGAATCTTGCAGCATGTTCGTATGCAGATATATACATCAGACATTTCCTACATTGACCTACTAAATAATCAATCAATATGCTGAGAATAGAGTATTACTACACCGGCCGTTCACTTATCTGATCATACGCCGTGAAACTCCAATGTAATATACCACTAGTCTCTTCGTTGCTGATCATCTCAGGAGATTTTGTTCGGCATTGGAGTTTCTTGTGCAAGATGGTGGGAAGCAGTCATGAGTGGCGCATTTCAGACTCCCAGCGCCGTCGATTCTTAGCATGACAATCGAATTAACAACGGCGATACTTTCAATTTGTTCTACTGTTTCTATCAGATTACGTTTTGGCCTTGGCGGCAGCAGTGAAATATGTATTGATCCATTGGTTCCTCCAACGTCTGCTCGCCCGTTACGCCCGTAAATAGATATCTTGCGAACCGATCCAGGAAAAAAGAAAAAGAAAACTAAAGATTGCGTCCCAACCCCATCCACGCCAACCCACAGTCAAGCAGAAAGCCCCGTCACCGAAGCAGAAAAGCCAGCTGAATTTTAAACGGGAAACAGGTGTTAGAGAGCTGAAAGCCTTGAGTCAGACGGGTCGAGTCCGACAGGACCTCTACCCATAGTCCAGATGCGAGAACTCAGCCGACGAACGCCGCGTAATGCCCAACAAAACCGATTCAGCAAAAAAAATAAAACACGAATTGGGAATGTCTGTGTGCAAAATCTACTCGGCCCCAATCTCTCCAGCCCCATCCATGCCGAAGCTGGGGTTGAAGTCGAAGCTCGACGGATCATTTTCGCCATCATGAAGGAAAGAGTCGAAGTCGAAATCAGGGAGGACATCGTTCGACTCAAGGTCGTTAAACTCCGGAATAGTGGTGAACTGTCGCTGTTTTAGCGGAATTGCGTCTGTATCTGAACGGTTGGTACTTACGATATTATTACTATTATTCATATCGGCGTAACTGATCTGGTCCGGAGCAGTCACGGGAGCAGCAGCAGCCTGCGGCGCAGATACCGGTGCATTGGCAGCTGGGGGTACGGCCGTGGTGTTCTGACCGGGTTTGAATGCTGCCGGATTGCCAGGCGTCATGGGTGTGGCTGGCGTGGGAGGCTCCTGGTCTTGGTTAGCCTCAGGCGCAGGGGTGGTGCCGGCCGTGGGCGCTTTGTTCTTCTGAGCCGCGGCCTAGGAGATGTCAGTACGATACTCTATTTAGCACTATAGGGTTCAATATGTGGACGTACCTTGCTCTTTGAGCTCTTAGTGTCTTTCTTCTTAGGTGCGGGCTTAGCTGCCTGTTGAGGAGTAGGCGGGGCCGCATTGCTCGTCTGTGGTGACGATGTGTTTGGCCGACCATTAGCATTGGCAGCTGGAGCCGGAGCCGACGGCGGAGGCATTGCTCGCTGATGCTGAGCGCCCTGTGGACCCTGAGGGCCCTGAGGGGCCATTCCATTACCATTTGGACCCTGCCACTGCATTTGTTGAGGGCCTCCCTGCTGTCTAGCCATCATCTGAGGATTCATCTGGCCATTGAAAGGCTGGCCAGGGTGCGAGCTAGGTGGGCGCATGCCTCCGTTCATTTGCGCCGCGACCATGTTGTTATCCATGCCGTTCATGTTCTTGAAGAAGTTCTGCTGCATATTGGGATCCATTCCATTGGGAATGAAATTCATAGCATTTGGTGAGCCTCTTGACTGAGCTCCCTCCGGGAGAGGCGAGGGAATGCCGGCCGGGTTCATCTGAGGCGTTCCACGTTTCATCTGTTCGTTAGGGTTGGGCGAGGCGCCAGGTCGCACTCCCTGGGGAGAGGTATCTTGGAAGGGTTGCCCGTTCGCACCGGGGGGGGCACCAGGTCCATTAGGACCACCAGGTCCGGAACCGTCTCGGATGCCAGTCATACTATCCTGTTCTTGCCTGGCCATCAGAAGGCGTTTCTTGTTCTGTTGCTCCAGTAGCATCAGCTGCATCTGGTAGTCCTGAAGGGCATGGTTGCTACCACCACCCTGGGTCGCACCGGGTCGCATGCCAGGCGCCCCCATCTCAGGGTAAAACGCACCGATGGTAGCCGTGTTCTCCGGACCTTGAGCTATCATGGGCGAGCCTTGGCCTTGAGGACCACCCGGATTGGGAACCTGCTTATTCGGCATTTGCTGGCCATGGTGTTGCTGAAGATTATGAGAGTAGATCGATTTGGCTTGCGTCTGGGCAGACTGTAGTGAGAAATCTCGAAGCTGCTGAGGAGTCAAATTAGCGGGGTGGATGCCATTTGACACGAGCATTTGCTGAGCCATGGCAGCAGCTTTGGTATCGCCTACTTGCTGTCCCGGCATTCCTTGCTGAGGTCGTTGTCCATTCATCATAGTCGGGTGTTGGGCATTGAAGGGACCCGGTCCTTCTAGTCGAGGCCTCTTGGTGGGCGAAGGTGCGTTCTCGGCAGAGCCTGGCGAAGCTGGGCGGTTCTGGTTACCGTCCATGTTAGATCCGTCGCGTTGCATCTGGTTCTGCTTAGCAGCCTGAAGCATCTGCATTTGCGGACTAGGACACGACGAGGATTAGTTTCTGGCATACGAGGACTGCGTTGAATCTCTAGATAGCGCATGAGACGTACTTATTCTGGTTGTTGGCCATGGCGGTTCTGGCCAGATCGGGATGCTTCGCGCTCATCCGCATGTTGTTGGGCATGCGTGGCACCATTTGACTGTACATTTCCGGTCTTATCTGACGTAGCAGCTCCTGTTGTTGAGTTTGCCGTAATCGAGATTGTTGCTAGAAAAGATGTTAGAAGCAAGGACAGCAATGGCTACACTGCAAGGCTGAAGGTGTATGTACCTGTGTGTGTGCAACGTATTGGCTGACATGGGGGCTGACGCCGCCCTTGTTGCGCTGAGCCGATAACATATCCCAGAAAAGACAGAACCACTCATATAAAAAACAGCTGTCAGATCCATTGGGGACATTGGGCGCAGGAAGATCGTTGGGTCGCTTGGAATCTACATCGTCCTTGTTGTCAATGTCCATTGAATCCTCGCCCAGGCCGGCTCCAATAGTATTGCCGTTCTCGTCGCGACGAGGACTCTTGTGAACATTGAGGGCCTGTTCACTCGCAAGCATAGCGCGCGCACAATCGTACATGCCCTCTCGAAGGAAATAGTCGTAGATGTATGTGTTCAAATTGGCACGGTTGTTCTCCGGGGGACGCTGGACTTGGCCCGCGGCCATAGCATTATTACCCATCATGGCCATGGGTCCAGCGCCGACGGAGCCGCCAGCCATGGACATATTGGGGATGTTGACGTTATTCATGATTCAGGGTCGACAGAGCGAGTCTGTCAGGAACCAGGAGAATCAATCGAGTTGAAGACACCAAGTCAGTATTTCGCATCCGGGGTGGGTTCCACAATTAGAAGGCGGGTTGATATCAAGGCCGCCAAACAGTTGCGTGCTACTGCTTAGGGGATGCGACGGAACGGATGGGCGTGGTGGCTTGTGCCGCTCCTCTCGTTGTCGGCGAGAAAGCTTGGTCTGCCGTTCGGGAGAGTCGGGAATTCGGCAGCCAGAGATGCGTCCCAAGCGGGATTAGTAGCGCGTCAACGGTCGCGTAGCTCCGAGTTGTCAAAGCGAACACCCTGTCCGAAAAGATCCACGGTGCCACTGATGCAGTAGCGCTTCCTCGTGAGATAGTTCAGTGGGAGGACGCGGCGATGTCAGGGATAAACAGCGCAAGGTACTGACTGTACTGTACTGTACTCTTGGTATACGGTGGCGGGCGAGAGCATACGATAACGAGCAGGGACGGGGGGAAGACGATATAAAGACAACGGCAGCAGCAGCTGCTGAAGGCAGATTAGAGAAGGTGCGAAAAGCAGATGTGTAAAGAAGACGGGATGCTGGCGCGAGGGGTGGTGGTGCCGGAGGTGGTGTGTGTGATTGATTTTGCAGCGGCAGCGAAGGCGAGGATGGCTAGATGATCTGGTTTTGGATGGATGGCTTCAAGAGAGAAGTCCGTGGCTCCCACAGTGCGCGGAGTACAGTGTACGCCCTGTGCGAGAGAGGGTGCCAGTTGGGTGCCAGTAGGCTGTCAGTGCAACCCAGCTCCAACGGGCCACAACGGGCTACAGGTGAGGCCAAGCAACAATTGCCGCACAGGCAGGCGATGATTAAGGTCAAGTGGTGGGCTGTATCCCACCAAAAATGCAGGAGAGATCGGGGGTTGTATCAACACAATTGAAAAATGACAATTGAGCTGATAAGGCAAGAATAGGTATGGCGGAGTTGTTGTGTTGAGTGGGAGAAGGTTGCATTTGCCTTGTGCGGTGCTAGCAGGAACGACCTCAGTGGTGGCGGTCGGAGGCCGATTATATATGGGGAGCGATCTTCACGGGGAGGGGAGGGAGAAAGAGAGGAGAGAAAGAAGAGAGAGGAGGTCAGGCGCAAGGGGGTTGGGGTTTGGTGCTGCAGCGTTGAAACCTCGTCATGAACCTAAAAACTGTGCTGATTACGTCCTCTACGGCAGGTCGCGCGTGCCGTCGGGTTGCTCTCGTAGAGGCTTCCTGACCTCAGTAGGGCTATTTACAGGTCGGTCCTTACCTACGAGCTCGTCCTTTCCCTCTGAGCAGAAGTCTGATGAGGTCCTGTCGGTGGCTAAGGTTGGTAGGTGTGATATCCCGTTCTACCTAAAATTTACGGAATACCTACGGTTGATCCGTACAGGTGATGGTTGCTGTTGACGGCACTGAAAGGTAGGCCCGAGCAGGGAAGCTATAAGCAGAGGTACGCCTACAACTGGAAGCTGCTGTACGGCTTCTCCCACTGAGAGGCACTGGACCTCAGTGGTCTTCACTGCCTGGACCGCTGAATTACCAACTGTAATTCGTACATGACCTCACGGAATACCGGACTTCCTGCTCCCGCTACACTACAAATCTGGACGGTTCGTAGATGTGACCGAAACCTTAGGCACTCGGTGCAGCACAGCTCCTCACCTCCACTACAAGTAGGTACCTAAGGTCCACTACCTCACGAAATACCCATCAGCAAAACACCATCGCGCTGTAAGCATTCCGAGAGATCGGTAATGAGCGATGCAATCTTGCGATGCACCTACGATATGGCATGACACCTTTTCATGTGCAGTGATATTCGCATACCTACCTGCTTTGTGCACGCCTACCCGACTCGGCACTTGAACATTGACATCCAGTCGGCTACAATTGATGAAGACCAGAATTACTTACAGTATCCATACCTGTTCATCCTCCCCATTTGCAGAAGCCTTACTTTATTATCAGCCTCAGCCATTTGACCGTAAATTGTTCTAAATAGCATGTAGGTAACTCCCTGTTCGACCTCTCTTCTGGCCTCAACTGCCTGCCAGCCAGTCAACGTCCTCCTCGGTACGGTGTTCCGTCCATCTGGTCAGGAATAGGAATCGTCGAAAATCAATCTTGTACTGTACAGGATACAGCATCGGGGATCTCTCAGCTAGGCGAATATTTCAGCACGGGGGACAGGGGTCCTGGCTCGTCCTGGCTCGTCCTGGCTCGTCCTAGGTGTGTCGATTTCTATGGAAACACGTGGGGGATCACGCAACAAAGCCTTCGTCCGTCAAGACCCAACACCATCGGCATCATTCGCTTCGGCGTATTTTCTGGTCCTGACCCCACTTGATTGACTTGGCATGCTCACGTCAAGTTCACAGTCGCCAACATCGTCACATAAGCATCTCAGATGAAGAGACGCTTGAGTTGACAACTCGAGATTCATCTGAGCTGGTGATGCGAACTCCTTCTTATACGGATATCTGATTGATCCCATGGCATAAAGTATTCGTCGATCGGCAACTGACCAGGACTACGTGATGCCATGCGTGACCAGACGCAAGTACTTAAAAGGGGCACCAAACGGTTACCACTATCTAGCCTAACTCAGACGGTTCGATTGCTTCTGGCGTTGTGATTGGCAACACCTTAGGCATCTACAGACTACAGCAGTAGGCAGTGAATAAGTACAAGCCGTAGATAAGTGCCGTCCCCAGATACTGTCTAGGGTCACGGAAGCAAACAGACAACATGGCCTTTACTTTGATTGTGGTCTTCACCGGATCCGCAGCGCTTTGTATGCATGCGATAGATACGTGCAGACTGACACGGACTGAGGGTGCGGGTGTGAGTGCGAGAATCATGAAAAGGATGATGCCGTTTGTAACGCTTCCTTAGGGATTTATTCAGAATCATTTATAAAAATGTATGTTGTCTCTACACTCATCAACCGGCTACGACTTGTTATTAATATTTCGTATGCAATCCGTGGTGGATTTGACCAGGTAAGTAGTGTAGATAGGCAGCGCAGAGCTTGCCTTGGAGTGAGATGAAGGTCTGTAACTCCTTTACTCATTTGAGACCAATTGACGGTGGCCATCCCGGTCCTCACATACAAATCCACCCTCATCGTCACCCGAAGCATGGGTGTGAAGGATCATTCCCATCAGTCTGGCACGCTAGAGAATACAGCGGCAAAACACCAATGCAGGAACACTGCATCGACGCACTATTGAGTAGTGTAGGAATTGCGAAGCTTGGCTAAGCTTGAAAGCATGAACTGGTGTATGGATCGAAGCGAGAGTCCCTGGGTCGGTAGACACCTTCATGCGGTGAGAAGCCATGAGGAAAGACGGCAGAGCCACTCGCGTTCCCTTTCGAGTAAGAAAGATATCAATCAATCCAAGACAAGCCACACAGGGGGCCAGCTACCTACCTAGTAGGCAAGTAGTTACCATCAGAAAGGTAGCGCGTCGTCTATAGATAGGCACACTATGCAGGCTACCAATGAGTGCCGGGGCTGGTCCCAGTCCCCCAGACCGGAGGCGGGTCCTCTAGCAAATTTCAAGAGACAACCGACGGCGCGTTCCGCCCGTCCGCTCCGTATAGACCCTGCCTCAAACAAACCTGCGGAGCAACGGCTTGCTTACTGGAGAATGTGACGAATATGGGATCAAACGGGAGCCAATCGTCTCATCCCTGTTCCCACCCTGCTCCTGTAGCCCAGTTTGGGGCTATGCGTGCATTTAAATCGAAGCCCGCTATAGTGCCGTCTCTCATTCATCACAGTGTTGTATCCCTCACCTCACCTGGAGTAGATTGATAGAAAAACACCAAGAACAGACGAGAAGTAGGTGAAGTGCGTAAGTCAATAATCACCGATTTCAGTCTCACGAACGTTGTCTAGGTAGGTAGGTAGCAACTGTGTCGCCGTATGCATGTCACTTTCTGCTCATCGACTGCATCGTGAGTTCATGGGCTAGGTGAATCAGACTAGGTACTAATAGCTACGTTCGTTACCAGGGGCAACCCCTCAACAGGTCACTTGTATGAATCCCGCTGATAACCTCCTCAACCCAGATAGCTGCCTAGTAGCGGTGCATCGTCCAGTCTTAATCATCCTCTGGCGGCAGCTCATCCTCGATGTACCGGATAAGCGATACGCGCATCTCGGTAGTGTCATTGCCCCTCAACACGTCACTGATGAAGTGCGCTTCAACTTGCATTTGCACCATTTCTAGAGCACCTCTCAAAACACCGCAAAATATGTTGGAGTACCACAACTCGTCTTGCGCTCGGCCATCATCAGGCAGCTCAACAAAGTCTGCCAACGGGTTTTCCTCGAATACGAGAGAGAACTGCTTGTTATCACTCGTCCAGTTCGTGACCGTCGGTGTGATGTTGAGGAAGATCTTAAAGCCAACCTACCAGCGTACATGGTTAGTCTTCATCTGCCCCGGACGAATCGTTTCCGCCGGGAGAAAGCATTAGTAGGTACCTTGGCCAGCATATCAGCAGTCTCTCGAAAGTTGCTGCATCGTCGCATGGTATTGGCTTTGGCAAGGTAGTCTTCGATGAGCCGCAGGCCAATGTTGTAGCCCATCTTATCGAGTTGCTTGTTCACCTGGACATAGTCTCCGTCAAAGTCTTTGCAGAGCTGAGCAACTATCGTGCCGTAGGTCAAGACGACAAGCTCGGCATTCACTTTGTCGACACGGCCCCTTTTTGAATCGCATGTAAGGATCGCTTCGACAAGACCATGGCGAGGAAGACGAGAGACCACACTTACTTCCATATCCTGTCATCGTTTAGTATATGAAGCTTGCTGACATTCCTCCACGGCATCCGTTCGTCAAACTTACTCTTCGCCCACACGGGCGGCTTTACTGGCTGACATGCTCGGCTCGCGAGCTGAGGGCCGAGACGAGTCAAATCATGGACCGTTTCTCCTACGCAGTGCAGCTTCTCCCGAACGATACAGGACGCTCGTAGGATGAGGAACGCGATCAAGGGGTAGCTAGGCACTTGTGTAATCGGTAGCTAGAGAGCGCACGCAATCATGTGGCAGTATTTCGGGCGGTGAGTCTGAGCTTGGTTCTCCTCGGACGCCAGGACCATGACTCCGCGGACATGAATGGAATACTACAAAGTGGGTCTCCACAAAAGTGTGGCTGGTGCTTGTGGCACGGTCCATGAGTTACAGTCATTAAAGCGGACATCCGATCTCGATGCTCAAACCGACAAGGGCTGATACTTGTCTGAAACAAACGGGACGTCAACGATGCAGATTGTGCGTTTCAAACTTGTCGCCTGCTTTGGATATCATCAGATTTACCAACAAGTAAGCATCGTAGGTAAAGCAAAGAAGACACTTTTCTGCTCTCTGCAATAAGATACCTCCTAGTCATGAGTCTACGATAAGTCTCGTTATTACCTACCTCCTATTAAGGAATTCCGAGAACATACAATTATCTAAGGTGCATACAATCCACCAAGGCCTGTATCTGAATTTGGAGTATCGACCGAGTCGATTGTGATACCAGGTGTAGGCATTCTCGTTCTTCCAATCGCCCCCTGTTGGTTCCCCAACGCGCCCGGACGCGCTGCGCGCTTCTTCGTCCACAACCTACCAACAGGTACCTGGAGAACTCTTCGTACTGTGTACGAAAGAGGCATGCGTTGAGATTGGGCAGACATTGAATCAGTGGCAATTGGGCATTGGACGTTGTTAGCGTAGTCATTAGGTACGAGTACAAGAGGATAGCGAACTTCGCCTGCGATTAGGCATGCGAAATGAGTAATTTTATTTCGTACTAGGTACGGATTCACAACAGACGACGATGCATTTAACGGCATGTACCGACTCGAACAAGCCAATTAGTATTCATTCTCTCAAAAGAAAAGACCGAGTAACTGGCGATGCGGAGGCTTAATTCAAGAATTGAAAAGAGGCATCGTAAAACGCTGATAGTGAGCTGTGTTCTCACGAACAGATGTTGCTACAAGTAAGGAGCACTCGAAGATAGTAACATGTATTTAAACAGGTATGATGTCATTTCTAGCTGCATTTAACTGCAAAGTCTAAAACTTTCATGTAGTTAAAGGAATATATTCAGGCTTATCAAGATTAATGCCCCTTTAGATAAATAGAGCTATCCGTACTGTGTGACGTTGTCTACCAATGCACATATCCCCTCTAGAACCCCCGGTAGACACAAACGGAAAATCTTTACTCCACACGGTCTGCAAGCCCGGCTGTTGCCAGCTGTGCCAGGGTGTCATAGTACATCGGAGAGAGACACCTGAAAGAGATCAGCGGCGCTCTGGTTATCAACAAACATCACAGTGAACATCATAAGTCGATCGAGCTTTAGTGGCTAGGCACGCCTTTTCGCTCGACACAACCACGACGCCATCTCTCGTCTCGATTTATAGAAACTCTTACTCTACCTTCCGAGCTCGACGATATTACAAGGACTTAACGGTTCAGTGATTCACCATGTCCGAAAAGAGACCGGCCGCCGACGATGCGGGCGCAGGGCAGTTAATTGTAAAGCGACAGAAGCCCGGTACGAGCACCGCGCTCTCCAGACGTGATGGCTCCTCCGGGAGTGGCGCCTTGGTCCAGTCTGTATGTTATCTTGTTGCGACCGGCGACAACTGATACTAATAAGTTGCTTGTGCCAGACGGTAAGGACGAGTAACCTCGATGCGCCACTCATGGAGCTCAGTGGCCATTCAGGCGATATCTTTGCAGCCAGATTTGATGCCACGGGAAATATGATCGCGTCTGGATCCATGGACAGGAGCATACGTAAATCCTCCTTCTCCCTTTTCAGTGCCTGTTACATTGTCGTGGTTGTCACAAGTACTCACTACTAGAGGTTAACAGTCTTATGGAATTCGTCCGGTGCGTGCGAAAACTATGGCATCCTTACCGGCCACAAAGGAGCTGTCTTGGATTTACAATGGTCTCGAGACTCCGAAATTCTCTACTCTGCTTCGGCCGATATGCACCTTGCTAGCTGGGATTTGACATCGGGCACCAGAATACGGCGATACGTAGGCCATGAAGAGATTATTAACGCGATGGATGTTAGCAAGCGGGGTGAGGAGTTATTGATCAGTGCGAGCGATGATGGCACGATTGGCATCTGGGATCCGCGCACGAAAAACGCGGTTGATTACATCGAGACCGACTTCCCAATCACGGCCGTGGCAGTCTCGGAAGCCGGCAACGAAATATATTCCGGCGGCATCGATAACGATATCAAGGTTTGGGATATGCGAAAGAAAGCCATCGTATATTCCATGCTGGGCCACAATGACACGATTACTAGCTTGCGCGTTTCCCCTGACTCTCAATCCCTCCTTTCCTACTCCCACGACTCGACAGCGAAGACATGGGACATCCGGCCGTTTGCGCCGACGGAACGGCACATTCGAACATTTGATGGCGCGCAGGTCGGTATCGAGAAGAACTTGGTCCGGGCAAGTTGGGATAAAAGCGGAAAGAAGATTGCGGCAGGAGCCGGTGACGGAACTGTCGTGATATGGTCAAGTGATAATGGGAAGCTTCTGTACAAGCTGCCCGGTCACAAGGGCACGGTGAATTGTGCCGAGTTCGCTCCAAATGATGAGCCTATCAGTAAGTTGCCCTTTGTCTGCGTTCTCTCCTATCCATCTTTTTGAGACTGTTAAACTAACTGTTCTCCAGTCTTATCAGCATCTTCGGATCGTCGTATGCTCCTTGGTGAGCTAAAATGAGTTACCTACTGTCTTCTCGCCCACAAGCGGCGCTGGAGAGCCAGGACAATACCTGGATAATCTTGACATATGCGCTCCGACTTCATCCAGTCTGATACTCCAGTAATTTGATGGACAGCTTCTAGCTTAGTCTCAAATTCACTGCTCGAGTAGGTACATAATGAGCGGCGTCACAATATTGGCTCGTATGTACATACCTACCTGCCGCCAAGTATTGCACGCTTAAGATGCACATTTAACGGTGCTATGATAGGATGAGGCTTCGCCTTCAACTAGTGAAGGCAACGATTCGGGCGGTAGAGCATCCTCCGTTCAGCTTTTCTTAGGCATTCGATATAGGACAGCATAGCAGCTAACTAACAGCTGTTTTTGTGAAGCTGTCAAACAAATTCCCCTAAACATTGCTGAGTGTTGGCACCCTGATACAACTATCTAGAAAGAAAGGAGACTGGACTATCCTAGTCTGTAAATTGAACCTCGGTCAACTTGGAACTATGTGAAGTACGACAAATATACAAATCTGTAGTTGAAATTGGAATCTTGGATAAGTTGAGAACTTGGCTCTCTAGCGCTGGGTCATGAGGACCATCTCTGTCAGGGTGAGCAGTCAGAAAGCCGAACATTAATGGGTAGGACGGCGTGGTCAACGTTTTGCCAATCACTCAGGTCGGCCTCCCAACACTTGTGCCAGGTCTGGACATTCGAAGCTAGGGAATACACGTCCAGGTGAATTCCAGTGCCAAACCAGGTGGAAGCATCCCACCTCCTTTCCGTATACATCTCGGGTCTACAAAACCCAGATGCATCCCTTTCCTAGACTTCTAAACTAAGCCTCTGTCACTTGACGTCTTTCGGCCAGTCAAGGGAACCCGAAGCCTTGTTTTCTCAGGCAGGACGCCGTATAGATCTCAATTTCCAGTAATATTGGCCATGAGTTGGTAGAAGTGGTCAATGTTGAGGAACCTGAATTACGCCGATATGGGCGCTGATAACGGACTGGAGCACAACTACCATCAGCCGCTCATGAGTACGAGTTCTATCTAAACTCGCTGTCGTGCTCGGACGAGTTGATCTGCTTCTTCTCCCATCACTGCTGTTTGCTTTGTGTCGTCTAATCAAGGAATGTGATTAGGGCTAAATTGTCTACATCGGTCAACCCAGCGTATGTCGTCGTATGGCAGGTTCCATACTCCGACTGGCCATCCATAATGGTTTCATCGCCCCTTCTGAGGCTATGAATCAAGACGTGGGATTCATATCGTCGGTGATGAAGCTCGAAGATGCAATGCCGACTCTTCTGCCAGTGGGTTGTTGATGGCCCCTATCTCGGTTTCCCATAAGAGCATAGAGTCATCATATAGACGCGTTTTCATCGGCATCGATAGAGTACATTCGGGTCCATGCCCTAGTACCTGATTATCTCGGGTGAGAGCAGTTCTGGGCGAGTAATTGCTCGGGCGTGGCTATGAACTTCGAGCAGAGAATATGTCATGACCAAGAGGCCAGGATATCTCTGTCGATTCAAATATCATTCCAGAGTCACATGTCTCTTCCTTTCGATATAGCACCCCTGGAGATTCCCAAGATCTGTTATCTTCGATTGAGATAGCGTCCCGGAAAATGAGATAGAGTAACTGACTCCTGACACGAAATAAAGATCTCAACATGTGCTCTCGTCAAGTGAGCCCTGATAGCATCTACACTACGGCTCAGAAGTCGACTCGTCCAGTCACGTGGTCCCATCCTATCACAAGGGGCTCCCTTACACGTGCTTCCCTCTATATAATTCAACTACAATGTATCTACATGCCAACTGTAGCTACTTCGATGATAACTCAGGTACCTTGAAGGGTTTCTATAGATGGAATGAGACACCTGAGTCGAAGTAAGGGCGCAACCCGACTACCAAATGAAGGACTGCTGAAGGCGCTGTACATCTACTCCGGGTACGCAGTGTACACTGTCTCTTCGTTACAGTGTACTCATAGATTCGTATTCTCGGTACTTGCTCACAACACGGGCTCGTAATATCTGGCTGGGGTTGTCAACTTCTAAGCCTATTATTCTCAGGTTGTTGATCTTACTATAGCGCTGATTCCACCACACAGTAGTTAAGTAGTCCGGACAAAGTACTTGTAAGGAAGGGCGCATCTTAATTGTTACCTATTTATTCCGTACAAAGGGGTGTTGGCGGCCCTGGAGATTGATGGGTTGGTTTAGAGTGAGTTGGCTCCGAAACAGGTGGAAGTCCTTGTCTTAAACACCACACCACGATTATCACCACCATCACCTTCACCTTCAACCTCGGTGCTTGCCCACAACACACTGTAAGTAGGTAGGTAGTCCGTACTCGCAATTGAAAATGGCAGCAATGTCTTATTGGCGGGCGTATCGTTGTTGTATCGGTACCCCGTACCTGCATTGGAGGTGCATCGCGAACTGTACTCATCCCTGTGTGAGCTGGGCCATGCAACATCAGGTAGCCATTTTCAGGCTCGCAAAACAAGGTAATATGTATGTCAGTGCATACATAGCTGCATGACATTGCTCTGACTTGGACCGATACGTGGAGTTGACAGCCGTACCGTACCGTCGTATTGCCTTGCCTCGTCTTCCAAACGCCCGGGACGATTCTGCCTGTTTCCCCTCCTTTCTACATGCAACTTCGTTTCTTTCTTAAGTCGTGCGTCTCATCGCGGACGTTCTCTCGCTATTTTCTTGAAGTTGATAGATTAGTTGCAATCGCTATCGAACATCTAACTGCCTTGTCACTCCAATATTTGCCCGTCAGTTTGTTTTGATCGCAGTCTGTGTCGATTGACGACAACACACGGTTCGCAAAACTCGGAATTCGAAACTCGCTATTCAGCTCATCCAATTGCATCTTCTGGGATTTGAAAAGAGACGATGGCAATCTAAGCATAGCTTGGACTTTCGTTTGGCAACGGGCTTCTGCAGGCTTCCGGTTACGTCTGGGTCACCCAACGGTCACCCAACGGAATCCATTCGATGCGAAACGCCCGCATTGAAACCTACAAACACGCCATCTCTCAGAGAATGATCATTTTCCAGGCACCCTGATCATAAAAACCGGTTGCGTTTTATCTCAAGTGCTACTCGAAATCCATCACGAGGTTTCGATACCAGTTCTTGGCCATCATTGGAGAGCTTACAACTGCATCAACCACCTGACCTGGAAAATGAGATGTTAAAACAAGACTTTGGTCTGAGAAGAGGGAATACTAACAACAACCACAAAGGTCTCAAAGGACAGCAGGCATGGATTTCGTAGGGGCGGGCCTACCGGGGATGGGGGAGTCCGCGGGACGCAGGACGCCGGACCGCGAGAATCAAGAGCCGGCAAGGTCAGAAGAGCAAGGAAATGAAGATGATAGCCCAAGATTATCGACAGCCACCGGTCCCGGAGCATCCAGCTCAAACGCAGAGCCACCCGGTTTGGAGCCGCGGGGACGAAGAGCTGATGATGAATTCAGCGAGGATGAGGGGGATGGACCCAAACCATCGTCTCCAGGTGATGCCCTTACAAAGTCGAAAACGCAAGATGGACCAAGCCAGCAACTATCTGAAGATGGAACGCAAACGGGAGAAAGCGCTTCACCGCCATCATCAACCACAACTAGTGCTCAGACACAGCGCTTTCCAGTCGTGACCCGACCAGCCGCGGCACAGACGCAGGAAAGAGAAACGAGACGCCATGTCCGCCGCTCGAGGTTCAACGGGGAAAATCTGGCGGAACTATATCTCGCTGATCGCGTGGAGAGCGGGAACTTGCAGCAGCAGCAGCCGCAGCAGCAGCAGAATCCTGCACAGCAAGGACAAGGTGGTTCGGACAGATCGCGGAGTCGTCGACGCAGAGAGCCGCCAAAGAAGTATTTATGCTGCCTTCCCTGGGTCCGATCGAGACGAGCACGATCGCTCATGCTGCGATGCGTCGTGTCGGGTATTTCCGTGCTCGTCACGCTCACGATATGTACGTTGTCCGTCCCTTTTCACATGAAGACGCGAGTCTCACTCACCTGTCTGACACAGATCTCTCCCTCTCCCTGACGAGGAACATCAACACGAGCGAGTTCAACGTATTGCTGATTCTTCTCGTTCTACTGACGACGGTTTTCTTCATCCATGCAGTTATTCGCTTGTGCATCATCCTCGTGCGCCTGCGAAATCGATGGGGAAGTTCGACGCACGCTATTGTCTTCCATAAGAGTAGCCGGTCAGAATACGCGATTCCACGACACCCGATCCGTGTCATCTTGTCACGGGATGAAGAAGCTGTTGGTATTGAGAGCGAAGCGGTGAAGATGGGACCACCGGCATACGGGCGGTGGCGCGAGAGTGTGGTAAGTCCTCCAACCTACCCCCTACTCATAGACAGCTCTCTCCCTCCCCCCATCAAGTCTGGGTAACTGTTTTGTAACTCTGTGAGAACAGCGCATAGATCCCAATGCTTTCTACTGGCAACGTGCCGACCCGGAAACCAACGCATGGAGAAATTCAGGCACCATACTTCATCGCCCACCCTCCTATGTCTCGGATGACGGCGTCGATTATGTGCTGAGCGCACATCCTAGATCCGTCGGGCCGCCTAGCTTTTTTAATACCTCTCAGCCGACTACGGTCAGAATACCGACGACAGCTTCGAACGTGCCGAATGAGCCAGGACAAGTACGCCCGGTAGAGAGAGATTCTACACAGCAAGAAACGTGTACGACTGTTTAGAACGAACTCATTCATCCCTGCCCAGGTATATCGTATACTCACTCAGGGGCTGAAGTGGAATCATGAGCAATTTGATTGTAGAAGTCAGGTCCAGCAGGGAAGACGAGCGAGTCGTGTGTAAAGTATCAGTGTATATGATAAAGTACATGTTAGGAGTTCAGGGGAATGGACTATCGTAGGATTTGGCGTAAGGGATGTCTGGATGTACATACGGATCACGGATTACAAGTGATGAGGAGTTATGGAAGAACAGTTGCAGATTCTAGAAATGCAAGTATGAAGAACCATCAAACGAAGACTCTGGATGCGTTGAGATCCTGCTCGGTATTTCTTGGTACAGATCGTGTCATGCCTCCACGGACATGAATCTGATAGATGACGGCGCACGCTCATTGGGCCCGGTATATTTCAAGCGTCTGGGCTACCATCTGGACGTGCCTTAGTGTAGATACGGCCACACGCTAGGTGGACTAGGTGGTCATAATGATCGGATGGCGCAGATGCAGTGACGCCGGTTTCGACCTCGACCCCATCCAATCAGATTCCCGTCGCAAACCTCCGACGAGACCACCCACCGACTTCAGCCCAACGCTCCCGTCGCCACAGCTCGACCGACAATTGGTCTTTTTTTCAGATGAGAAAAATCTTCCTATCATCAGACCTCTGCGAGTGTTGTGTGCTCGTTGCCACCGAGTTGTGACAGAGCAGTTGTAGTTACCTACTTGTAGTGTTAAGAGATGGATGTTGGGGGCCATGCGCAGGGGGCTACGGAATACATCTTGAATAAGTACATGCTCATGACGTTGATTCGTGGACGAACGGAGGTTGGCATTGTCATCTGTCATGAAGTGACAGACGGCAGGATATAGTATCTTACAAAGAAGAACTGACTCGTGGGGTTGGCAGTAGGTAGGTATTACGTAGTTGGCACTTCAACTCAAGCTGGATACCATAACTCCTATCAACAGGTTGACAACCGCAAGAGATTCGTGTTGTCTCTAGACGGGCAAATCGGCGATACCTACCTCCTACAGAAGCAACGCAAGCAGGCAGTTGGCAGCGTATCTAGGTACACTAGGAATACGTATCTAGATCTACGGAATATAACTACCGCAGGCACCTACCGGTAGCGTCTAAGTGCGAATCTACCGGAGAGGCAAGGGATGCAGTTGAGGTATTAACCGTCGGCGTACCGTGTACCTCGACTATTTTCTTACATGAAGTACTCGATCGGATACGATGGTAGTGCGCATTTCGTAAGAGCTACCGGCATGTATCTGCTCCAACACAAGTGGTGAGACGATACCTATGCCGCCGGTAGTCCAGTCGAGCTAGCCAGTCAAGTTCCGGTTTCGTTGTTAGTCGATGTGCGGCGAGTACCCGGTCCAGATTTGTTAGTTACGTACTGGATACCTCGTTGGAAATGCAGCTGGATATTGCGATAGGCGTCCGAGTGAGTATATCTCTACACGTATAAACAAGGGCACAACCAACTGGAGCACGTAGCCGAGTCCTCTCTGCTCCTCCTACCATCACCCGCCACGGATATTGTCCCCTTTGGATGTCTGGATGTGATGATTGATCTGATACATTGCACGATAGAACGGTAGATATTCCGCATACGGACGCCATCATTTCGCTAGGCCTGTCTGCTTCTTGTTTCATCTTCCTCTTTGTCTTAAGCCTAAGACGCGCTACATTAGCATGGTAGATACCAGTGTTAGTGCAGTGTCGACTACGAGTAACTCGTAGCCCTTCGGTGTCTGTCGAATAACAAGACTCGTTCGGAATACGATCACTGAATACCTAGCAGAGCGTAATCCGTACTGAGAAGACGAACGGAGGAGGGAAAGCGGGAGTTGTCAAAGGACTTGTCAGGTCAGCGGTGATTCAACCTGGGATCGCAAAGCCCCTCGCCAAGCCCCTCATCCCACCATGATATACCCCATGAGAGGTACTCCGACATACCCCCCGATCCTCCATGTCTCTATTGTTCCAATCCTTCTTCACCTATTCTGGGTAAGGGCTAGATAGGCTAGGCTAGTTGGTCCGTAGTGCGCCCTCGTCCTCCACTATTCCCAGTCTCAAGCTGCCAGGCAACGCCAGTTGAGTCCTGCCTGAGGAAAAAGCGCCTGTCTTGCTTTTCCTGCTTTTCCTTTCCTTTCCTCTCCCTTCCGAAAGGGCCCATTTGCAAAGTCCACTGACCGTTTTTAACGCTCATTTCCTTTTTTCCTCCTTCTCCACACTTTTTGCACCATTGTCAACTCGACGCATTCGAGGTTGTTGTAGTGTTCGGAAGACGACGCGAAAGTCCGACTGCTAAGAAGCTGAAGAGAAGGTTGCTGTTGGCTCGGCCCGAAGCAAGACGCAGAAGACATAACCGTACCAGCACGGAACATCCGCTGCAGCATCGAACAAGGCTTCGGAAGAAGTAGACACATCAAAACCCAGGTAATTGACCTCGGAAAGCCGTTGCAAGGACGTTATCGTCGCAAAAGTTGAATTCGAAAGTAAGTATGGCCACACTCAACTTGTTGAATTGCATTTTCGTTGGTTGTCTTTCTCTCTCTCCATCTCGTTGCCTCCCACTCTCCCTCTCTCTCTCTCTTTCACTATCTCCTCACCTCGGTCTGGCCAAATGCGCCCAGCTGTAGCGATGAGGGGTGATCGGCGGTCAAAATCAGCGCAAGGCATCGCGCCATACTCAGCGCGTTGCGCCGGTGAATACCAAGCACGGCACTTCAACGTCGACCGAGCACATAACGGTCAATGCCGATCTCAGGCTCGCTCTCGCTGTGCGACGTCGCCTACCAACCGCGGCCCAGTTCGAGTGCGACAATGCACGATGCGCCCGGGAAACCAGACACCAGACAGCCAGACACCGCCATTTTATTCTTTGACACGGTCCATCTCGACTGGTTGCGATACGATTATAAAGCCAGGCGACTCTCTCTCTCGTCGCAGGGATGACAGTCCATTTCTGGCTTGTCATTGCCTTTTCAAGCTCTGCTGAGCACGCAAAGGTCCAAACTGGAGTTTGCGCCAGCTCTCTTCTACCTATTCTACTTCGGCCGTCTGAACCAATCAAGCGTCTGCTCTCTCATCTGGACGGGCGCATGATGGTGTACAGGATCAGCACCTTAAAGGGACGAGCGCCCTACCCAAGGATTCCAGCTGCTCGGGCTGCTGCTGCATAGCCATTGCTGTCGCTGGCGCACGTTGCAACAGGCATGGAAAGGAAAGGGATGCAGTACATGCCACCGCCACCACCACCAACAATCACACCAACACGACTGTGGCACAGGCGCAGTGACATGCTCATGGCATGGCGATACACGACACTGCCAGTTGGTGCCGTTTCGTTGCCCACTTTGTCAGAAGGCTTGGCGCTTGCTATGACTCTCTGAATTGGTCATCGCGCCGTGTCAGTCTCCGGGCCCGGATGGGGCGGAACGCGACTCGATCGCGTACTTCAACTGCCGATGCGTCGAACTCGCTGGCTCACATGGGACTCACCACAACAATGCGAGATACTGCCTCTTTTTCGCATCTGGAGTATCACCTTACAAAGGCGACGGCATTCAGCCGGCAAACATGAGTCTCGTGGGCCAATGCGACCATGCACGGATCTGTGATGGATTCTGCGCCCGGTGGTTGATCGGGGCAGGCATTGTGCACGTGGCACGCTCGAACGCTCGCAGACTCGAAAATGCTCTGTCGAGAAAGTGGCGCATTGCGGGCAATCGCGAGCATGCCAGCAACACGCCTTCCCTCGTTTTGGCGCGGCCGTTTCGAGTGGCTCGCTTGCGCGTTTTCGCACGTTGCGCCTTGTCTAGGTATTGCCGCCCGTTCCTGCCCGGAGTTTTAATGCGCTCCTGCAATATTACGCGCAAACCCGGGTTCGAACGCTTATCGTCCGATTGGACGCGCTCCGTGGTCTGATTGGCCCCAATCGGGTCTTATCGCTTATCGCCCTGGACTTTTTTGTCCCTCGATCCTTCTCCAAAGCCGGTTTGCTACTGGCGCAGCAAAACCACACACTTCTAAGCAGTTACAACCCAAGTACAGACTCAGAAACGCGACAAGAAAAAAAAAAGAAAAAGAAAGCTCCTTCCGTGCGCAATATATCTTTTCGACTCGGAAACATAATAAACAAACATGGCTGTCACCGGCGCACAACATAGAGCCGTTCTGGCCACTGTCTTCGGCGCAGTCAAGAAGTCCCTCAACCAGTCCGCGTCTGCGACCAAGATCATGCCCTCGTCTAGCATGCTGTCCCCGGCCCGGCGCTCGCCCATTGCACCGCTTATAGTGAGAACACCGCATCGCTGCCATGACCGCGAGGAGCCATGAATGGAGAGAAATCAACCATGTGTCGAATTTACCGTGCTGACTATGCGTGTCTACAGGCTCAGACCCGCAACTTCACCATGTCTCTTTCGCGCAGAGCCTGCTACAAGTGTGGCAACGTCGGCCACTTCGCCGAGAACTGCTCCTCCATTGAGCGCCTTTGCTACAACTGCAAGCAGCCCGGTATGCTCCCGTCCGTCCCTATATCGTTATTTTGCGGTGGGTTCGTGCGTTGCTGACTGCGATTCACTGGCAACCAGGCCACGAATCTAGCCAGTGCCCTCTTCCTCGCAGCTCCGAGGCCAAGCAGTGCTACCACTGCCAGGGCCTTGGACACGTCCAGGCTGACTGCCCTACTTACCGCCTGAACGGCGCCGAGTCTGCCCCTTGCTACAACTGTGGCCAGCCCGGTCACATCGCCCGCGCCTGCCCTAACCCCCCGAGCGCAGGCCTCACCCGCAGACGCCCCGGCCCCGGCGCCGGCAGCCGTCACGCTACTTGCTACAAGTGCGGTGGTCCCAACCACTTCGCCCGCGACTGCCAGGCTCAGGACATGAAGTGCTACGCCTGCGGCAAGACCGGTCACATCTCCCGCGACTGCACCGCCCCCAACGGTGGTCCCCTGAAGACTGCTGGCAAGACCTGCTATCAGTGTGGCGAGTCTGGTCACATCTCTCGCGAATGCCCTTCGAAGCGTGCCCCTGGCAACTCGGGTGACATTTCTGCCGGCGGCGAGGCTACTCTCGCTTAAATTGTGACTCGCACGCCCAGGTTTTGGCGAGTTGACTCCGAATCGAACCCCCGATGAATATGGTTCTCGTTCGGTCCACGGCAGCATGCTTCACGTCTTCGTAATAGCGTCGCTCTGAGGCACACGAGTCCCCCGGCGACTGGCGAGCCTTGAAATTATGGCATGGGCGACAGCTCTGGGGTCACTTGATAACTTGACCTTCCACATTCCTCATTCCCTGGGTACCCTCCATGGCGAGCACTTGTCTTTCATTGTTTCATAATCGCATCACGTCGCATCAACACTATTGCCGTCACACGCTGTTGCAAGTAGCTCTTTCGGTGTTGAAGCATCGCAGAGCAACTTATCTCTCTCCTCTCGTCGAATACAAACCTGATACCTCTTCTGTTCTTTCCTTGTCAGCTTAATCCCTCCCTTGTTTCATCACCAGCACGACTCACGGCGCATATGACAAACTACGGCTAGCACTTTGTTATGCGCACAATGAATGATTAAAATCTTTTACTTTCGCGGACGTAACCGTGGCAGGTCCCGATCGAATTCATGAGTTGTAGATTCTCGGATCTAATCACCACTATGGAAATGGAATCAAATCTGTTCCCTGTCCCCCTTCCCTCCCTTTCCCTCCTCCATGTGTGTCATTACCGGTACTCGATCAACAACGGTGTGTACGCGACCAATTGGCAAGAGAACGAGAGACAACACACCTCATTCCGATGGATGACCACAATTCGACTCCATCTAGAAAAGGGATAGGTAGTCTCGAAGTAAAGAATTGGCGAAAGAAGAGCATGGATAACCCCGTGCCTTGATATTCTTTGCTGCGAAGAGAAAGTGAAACCCACATGGAGACAAGCACCGGGACCAAAGATTCATAAGGCAAAAGACGTCTACAACATAAGCAAGAAACAAAAGTCATCCCTTTTCTCTTTTTATTTTATTCTAGTAAAAGGACAGGAAAAAGGAGGATTGATATAGAGTTATGGAGGAGTGGACTATTGTGTGAGAATTGTCAAGTTCGTGGGCAGTGATGGGATCGCATGCACGTCCGGATTCCCGTCTCGAGTCGGACTGGAGAGTCGGAGAGAAGGGAAAGATCAACACCTAGGTAGCCTAGTGGACGGACTGCGTGTAGAGTCTCGTAGGATTTGAAGTACACACAAAATGAAACTGGTTCATGCATTCGTCGGCTGAGTGTACACATGGTGTAAAGAATGATGGAGACCTCGAATTCAAGTCTTGGATAGAGTACGGCTTCGATGGATACTCCCCGTAGAGGCCCCTCGTATTACCGTTGCCTCGACTCTAGTGGCTCTACATTGATGTCCTGTCCATGATTTCAGAGAGCCGCTCTTTTCGACAAACATTATTCTACGGATGAAGGTCTTAAAGAGGGAACACCTCTGAGATTAACCAGCAACGCAGAAGTAGAGAATGGAGGTATTATTGAGTTGTCTTCTTTATTGAACCTGATGTGAACCTCGTGAAGTTCTAATCGCCTCCAGGGAGGCTCCGTATCAGTCATATATACGCGATACAGGATCTGCCAAACTGTTGTGGGATTATCAGCCTCTCAAGAGGTAGATTCCCAGACGGCTGTCGCCCTCGCAAATCCTTGGTACAGTCCTCACTTCGCACTCCATATCGTACAATTCTGGCATCCTCGCCTGTCCCGCTGAGAGAGTTTTCCTCGTCGTCATAGCGGTTTGTGGCTGTGGGATTGGCCTTTTTCTCGATTTTCTTTTCTCTCTCGTTTTTTTCCTGTTTCGTTTAATCCGTACTATTTTCATTTATTGCCTGGGAAATCCGTTGTTAGAACATTTATACAATCTCCCGTAGTCGCAATCATTATCGTCGCTTTTTTCCTCTTTCCTCCGGGAAGAAAATGGCGGGGTTTCAGCTTACGGAGGGAGCAGGAATTCGCTCCAGGGACTGGCGAAGAAGGCGACGGCAGCCTAGGAACAAACAGTTAGCGCACTGACAAGAGTATACCACAATCCTTGGATCTCGGTGATCGTTGGACGAAGACATACGCCGAAGATAGCCACACTCTTGACGACGGACGCGTTCTCAGCAGAGGTCAAGGCGCTGTAGGCCGAGGAGATGAAGCTCTTGGAAGCGGCGCGGCGGGGCTCGCCAGCAATTCTCTTGGGGGCCATTTTGTTTGAGATTTGGTCTTTTGTTCGGGTTGTTCGATCAAGCGGTTTCAACGGCTGTGACGATGCTGTTTTGCGCCTTGGCTGGAGTATGGGTGTTGCTGTAGGATGATGGTTGGGCGATGTGATCGGTAATGGCTTGAAAAGAAAATCGCAGCTTCATGTCAACCCGCAAATGCAGGTACAAGTCTTAGGCGGGTATTCTCGTATGAGGTAGAGCGTGTGCAGATATCGGGAGTAGTGTACCAATCGGGGCTGTATGTCGTCACTGGAGTTGCAAACATCGGAGACGGTGGGTCAGTCATAGATTCGATGTACGACGAGTTTCAAAGATAATTGACTCATATCTTGTCAAAGATCACTCCATTCAATCGCTCCGTCTAGATTTATGACTGTTGACTTGTCTGATATCTTGGATGTTTGCTGGTCGCGAAACAGGCTTACACGGCTCCCCGTTTCTGTCAGATGTATTCAGTCTATGCATACTATGCAAGCGTCTAAATGCATATATACGATAGATACATGGAATGGCGTCACCTTCTTTGCGACTCACAAGCAAATGGATGTGACATCCTCTTGCTATAAAACAGCAACCGAATCTATCGTTTCCTCTTTCCTAATTGTATACCAATTTATTTGATGGTAAACCATCTCTCTTGACGGTATTTTCTAACCTCATACATGCTTGGCAATGGCAGGATTGCAAACCCCAAGTCCCGGCGCCGGTGGCTTTGTTCCACCGCGAGCCGCTCTGCCCTCACCCGCTCCGAGCACAGCGTCAAGTCGCATCGCTGCTCTACTACCACAGCCTCGTTCTAGACCGCTGGTTCCAGGTTCAAAGAAAGAGGATTATGCCCGCGACTACGTTTCGCGAAGACTATTACATGTGTCTCGGCGTTATGTCAAGAAGTTTGGCATCCCCGATCCGGCCGACGAGATCACGGGTTATGAGACGCTGGATGAAGTCTGCCATGATCTCGAAGAAGTCGTGGATGTGCTGTGGTTCTCAGGGACCCGTATGTTTACTCACCTTATTTCCTTAATATCACTTACCCCTTATGTCGTGACTCCTCGCTTGCATTTCCCCTTCTGACAGGTGGTATTCTAGCAAGCCTTCAAGTCCCTTACCTGCTCAACGTAGCACTCGCCTTCAACACGTATCTGCCATCATTTCCGCCGGCACCACGGCCCACCTTTGCCTTTCTTCGGAAATTGGATCACTGTTTCGCGAGTCTCCTTGTTGGCCATGATGTCAAGACAAAAGAGATCCTGCCAGGGTTCAGATCTCCTATCGACGGTAGCATCCTGCCGAGGTTTTCGCGAACCGACATGGTTCGCTGTAAGAGCTTGGCTGATGAGACGCGCATGCTCGTCGCCATGGTCGTGAGTGGCGAGGTAGACGTCATCGATGATGATGAGGATGTTGGCGCTATACGACGTCCGGCGCGAGCGAAAACAGAGGAGCCCATTGAACCCGTTGATGCTGCGGACCCGACGTTGCGTATCTTTCCCGAGGTCGATGACCTTAAGCCTGAAGAGTTTGAAGACGACAGTGATGATGGCCTCGACTTCGATGATGTAGACATAGGGGCTAAGGCCGAGTCTCCTGCCAAGCGGAAGCTTGAGAATGAAGCCGAGGATGTCTCCATGGCTAGCTCGAGTTCGAATTCAAAACGCGTCAAGGTTGAGGAAGAAGAGGACGGTAGTGTGGATCTTGGTGCTGTAACACCCGCTGACACCGGTGCAGATTTGCCAGTGGCTAACACCTCGACAAAGGGTGATAAGGGTGTATTTCATTGGGCTCTGGACGACGATGATGATTCAAGTGATGAGGAGGATTCTGATCCCTCCAGTATTCAAAAACCTCTGCCCACACCCCCTAACCCTCCTGAGTCAAATACTGTCGGAGGTGGTGGCCGTAGCATAGAAGATACTGGAGCGGACGAGGGGGATGAAGAAGTAGATGAGGATGATGACGAAGGTGAAGTTGACGACGAAGACGAAGAAATGCACATGAATGTTGGACGAGTGTACGAGAAGACACTCGTTCAGCTCGGGGAGTCCTTGGGTCAGTCTATAGTGGGCGATTAAAGAGAGTCGCTGGAACGAGTCAATTTGAAGCAATTAGTTACCTCACAAGCATATCAGTCCGGTCTTTTCTGTGCCAAAGTTATACCGCCTGTTGCTAAACCTGTAGTGCTGATATGGTCCTACCATAACCTGTACATGGACCCAAATGCAGTCTTAATGAGAGATCCCTTGATTGACCTATATAGTTGGATGATTAGGCAGGTGTTGGCCTTTCCCATTCCGTAATTTCGTCTTACCAAGACGAACACGCGTTTGTCAGTGCTATCTCTGGGTAAGAGGCCAGTCTCATGGTGCTAGGAAAAGGTTAAGCCTCAGTACGGGGTTCATCCCCTTTTGTGTGTCAATCCGGAGGAGAAAGCTTGTTCGGCAATGATTTGAAGAGGACAACGCATGCTATCGTTATGAGCCTCATGTAGAGAAGTAGTGTCCAGAAATCAGGAGATGATGTGACCTCGCCAGCAAGGAAAGCGATCAAATGTAACTACTTCACTAGGCATCCCCTAGCTTTGAGGATGTCAAGATCATAGCACTAGACTCGAGGCCCCCCCTATTGCCCATCTTCCGCATTAGGTTGTTCATCGGCACAGAAAGAACCTGAATTCGAGCCCCCAGACTTCAGTCTCAGCGGCATTCTCCGACTTCCGAGTTGCAGAAACACAAAATATCTCACTGTTCGACAATTCGATCCGTCGCTCAGCTTTCGTGCTCCGTCGTGCTGATGCAAAAGCGCCACGCACTTCCGTGGCGTATGTGATGGCAAGATCGTCATCTTTGTCGCCTTGTTTCATGTCTTCCATGTTTCGCCAAAATGCTCCCACTGGTGCGGTCGGAACAGGCAGTTCCCTTGACGAGGGCATCAAGCATGCGCGCAAAGAGAAGGACCATCAGGGGAGGCTTGAGAAAACGATGTAATCCGTAACGGCGTACCGAATCTTTATCTCTCCGGCTACACAAGAAGTGTCAAGAGGTCAGAAAGAGTCAGTAGCAGTCAACAGCGATATGAAGTTCACAAAAATAATAGTTCCGATTTTGGACCGAGTGCATCTTTCAAAATACCCTCACCTTCAACAAAATGAGTAGGTCGATCCATCAAATCATCATCTATGTAGAAACGTAAAGAGAGAAACAAAAATCAGAAATAACAAATAGCAAAAGAAAACCGCCAACCGAAGTTGACGGAAAGAAACAAGGAGGATGAAATCCCAATCCTGGTTATCTTTTTTTCCCCAGAAACCCTCCTGACGCAGGATTCGAACAGTCGGATGCTTGTAAACAAGACAACACAGTCGTCTAGCCACTACGCCAAACAGCCGGTCTCAGCACCTGTTGCCAGGCCCTGAGGCCGGCTGTTAGAAAGGCACGGGCTTATCTATAATTATATGGCTGGGTCAATGTAGGGAGGAGGAAGGTGCGCTCTGGTTTGGGTGGGGGTGGGCGAGGAGGAGGAGGAGGAAGGAGCGGTGGGCGGTTGAGCGCGAGAGGGAAGGAGCGACACATCGTTAAGGGGGCGGTTAGTCAGCCACAGTTCAGGCAGCGAGAGAATCGATGATATGGCACGTGAGGCATCAGGTGACTCTACGACAGTAAGGCATCGTGTAGAATGGAGAACAGGTGCCCCTGAGGAGGGTTTTCTCCAATAGGTGAGAGTTTTGTGGACTGATCATGACAGCAAAAGGGATTCTGCGCTCGTCTTAAGCTACTGACATGTGAATTTGGAGAGGTTATACGGCGATGTCATCAGCAGAAGCTCTCATGGCGGTTCTTCATCCGATCCCCCCTATTCGGAGTACGAGTCTCCAAGATCGGGACTACCACAGGAGATCCCTTCCATTCTGTACTCCACAACCTTGCGACGGAGGATCTGTTACTCAAATGGCACGGAGATCTTGAACGACGGCGATCTGAGTAACTTGTCTACCAGCTTGTGATCACTTCAGTGGTGCAACGCGCCGGCTATATGCCCCTATTCGGAATGAAACGTGGTCGACGGCTACTCTAGACTTGGTAGTGTCTTGAACCAAGACATCGGATTTGCTGCTTTTGAGTGTCTTTGCACGAATTGAGATCGCATTTGCTGATTTAGCCGTGATGCTTTTGTACGCCAAGCGGTATGATCCTTCGACCGCGCCTGTATGACCACCGGAGGAATCGGCGACCATTCGTGGAGAAATTCGGGAACACGGCGGTCTAGGCTGGTATTATCTTGCTGGCCGTCGCACCGCCTATATGGAAGAGACGGCTATATGAAGAGCTATGTGCACCCGTTTCCAACCCGGCCTTGATAGTGGTCACCGTTTCTCATCTCGTCGAGCTTACGGTGTCATCATACCAAACATGTACACGAAAACCCTCGTTGGCTTGGCCATTCTCGCTACCAGGGCGAACGCGTTCTGGCGTTTGCCTTGTTCTTCCCCGGTAGTGGTAGAGCGAGCTGATCCCATCGTTGATCCCAGCAGGGTGTCTAAACATGTCCATACAATCATGGGCTCCAGTGCCTTCAACTTCACGATGGACTATAGTGATACGCAGAGCGCGGGGTGTTCTACCTGCAAAGCCATCGAGGATCAATCAGTTTACTGGGTTCCTAGTCTTTACTATCATGCTGAGAATGACAGCTTCATCCCTGTCAAACAGACTGGTGGTATGTTGGTCTACTACTTGTGAGTGTCTACTATCCCATTCAATGCAAAATTATACTGATTCTAGTAGGCAGCGGTCTGATCCCAACGACCCGAACGCAGAGGAAGGTCTCATAGCTTTTCCCGAGGGCTTCCGTATGCTTGCCGGAAACGCAATGAAGCGCAACTTCACCGACACCCTAGAGCAGCGGGCCGTTTCCTTCGTCTGTCTCGGCACCGAAGGTCCCGCAACTTTCGAGCTGCCTAACAAGAACTGCCCTGGCGGCCTACGAGCACAGTTGACCTTGCCGTCCTGCTGGGATGGCGTCAACCTGGACTCGACAAGCCATAAGAGCCATGTGGCCTACCCAAGCGCACTCGATAATGGTATATGCCCGAGTTCTCACCCGAAACGCTTCATCACGCTCTTCTACGAGGTAACGTGGAGCGTCGATGATTTCAAGGAGATGTGGTATGGTGACAAGCAACCATTCGTGTTCTCCAACGGGTATGTAGAATTGACCTGCCCCTATTGGAAGGCGAATGCTAACAAACGAGATTAGCGATCCATTGGGCTATGGATACCACGGCGACTTCGTAAACGGGTGGGATGTTCCGACGCTCCAGAAAGCAATTGACGAATGCGATGCGGCGAGTGGCAATATTGAAGAATGTGGCGCTTTCCATCTTCGCGAGGACGATGACATGGCTTCATGCATCGTTCTGCCCAGAGTCCACGAGTCCGTCCGCGGCGTACTCCCGGCCCTTCCGGGTTGCAACCCGATCCAGTCCGGCCCCGAGCCCGCAGTGCCCCGTACCGATTGTGGAGCCGTGAAGGAGATCGGTGATCCGATCCTCCCTTTTACGGATGTGAGCCAGACGCTGGGCTGGAAATACGTCGCATGCGCCAAGGACCCGGCGGGACAGAGCCGGACCCTTCCGGATGTATTCGAGTACGGGTCCGACATGACGGTTGAAAAGTGCATCTCGATCTGCGACGGGCGCGGTTTTGCATATGCTGGCGTGGAATTCCAATCGCAGTGCTTCTGTGGAAATTCTCTGCCGTCTGATCGCTTGCCAACGGAGGGCACGCTGGGCGACTGTAGCCTTCCGTGCACTGGGAACTCGAGCGAGCTCTGTGGTGGTGCGGCGCGTGTTTCGGTCTACTTGAAGTGTGATGATCGCTCGAACTGTGTGAATTATGACATGCATTGAGTCAAGCAGCATATCTCAACACATGGAGCAGGACAAGGGGACCAAGCAGGTTGTCGTAACGCACAAAGACCCTATTCTCTCGCATTATTTCCTAGCAATTCACATACATGAGTTCATCCCACCTGAAAGAGAAAGAGAAAGAGATCATCCAACCAAAAGAAATTCGTAACGCTCGTAAGATAAACAACTTCGATGCAAAGGATATGTCCAAAACGCTTAAACCCGGTCTCCCGATCCTCATCATCATATCACAATGACATAAACGCTCCATGTGGCCATGAGGCCAATTAGTCGTCGAAGATGACTACCACCTGATCACTTTTTGCGGGAAGTATTCATCAATAAGTTCGAGGTAATACGGCTTGAGTTCTGCAATGTCGGGGAGGCCGTCAGTCTTGCTGTACAGGTCGTAGGGGTTGAAGGCGCGGACGGCTTCCAGCATCTTTTCGTCGTGCTCATTCATCAGTTCGTGGTAAGCACCCTCTTTATGCCATGAGTAGAAAGAGTGGTATCGGATCATGGCAAGGGCCTCTAGCGGAAGAGTCGATTGGTCCTTGACAATGTTGTAGAGGTACTCGTCGTGTCCCCACGACAACATCACGTTGTCCAGGCCACATCCGGGAGAGTAGATGCCGTACTTGGTGCAGTAGATAGGATCACGGGCGTCGGGGTTGTCGACGAATGAGCCGGGATAGACAATGCGCTCGTCGAAAGCACAACCGACAGGGAAAGTGTCGCCAACGACGTCCCACTGGCCTTCAGATCCGTAGAAAAACAAGAGCTTCCCAAGGTCATGTATCAGACCAGTAAGCTGCATCCACCGAGGCTTGCCGTCTTTCCGGATGGCTTCGGCGGACTGAAGCAGATGGTGGATCTGGGACAAGCTGGTGTCGGGATCGGACTCGTCAATCAAGGTGTTGAGCTTCTCCATGGCTTCCCAGACGGTCATCTCGTCCCGCCTCTGAAAGCGAAAATTGTTTCGGACTTTCAAGTTGTAGGCGACGGTCTGCTTGGTGTGCTGCTCCTTGTAGAAGTTCTTCACACGGTCGCAGGCGTCCTCGTACTGCCTGAACTTCATCTTGTCCTTCTCATTGTCGAATTTGGACTTGGCGTTCCACTCCTCGTGCTGCTTCTTCAGCTCATCCTTCAGTACATTGACGTTGTCAACGTTGTCTGAGGTTGCCTCGAGTTCCCGACCATTACGACTGATCGAGTCATCGACTAGAAGAGCACTGGGTGCCATGGCTGAACGTCCACGGGTGATTATTAATGGTCGAGGGCAAGATGGAGTGGATGCAGAGGCGTGGCCGGCAAGATTGCTGGCATGTGAGTTGTTGAGTCATGGGCCGAAAGACTCTGGAGAAACCGGAGTCCCCAGCCCGCTATATATATTCGAAAGGAAGACATGAAGGAGGATGCTATGGACGTCTAAGAGCAAGCGGACGGGCATCTAAACTGACCTCGTGCTCCACTGCGCTGTTGATGTTATGAAGCATGGGATTATAAGACGAATGAGGTGAAAACCGCCGGCTTGGACCACTAAGCGGTCAAAATGACCGTTGATTGGGGGCTATGGATGGCTCCACCGCCCCAGCGCGTGGACCAAAGAAAGAGTGTGGATGGGCCGTAGTCAACGCGAAGAGGCAAAAATCCCCGATATGTAGTACAGCTGTTCCTTTGGCGCAGCCATCGTACGGAAATCGGAACTTCATCAAGACTAGGATCGCATAGACCGGCAGGCCTAGATTTTACCGGGACGCACAAAGAACAGACGGTGGTCATACTACCCTTTTTTTGACTGTCGGCGGTAAGATATCTGTGCTCGATAAAAGCTGCCCGTATCTTCTTTTTCAACGAACTGATGGAGAAGCCTACCGGACTTGGCGAGGAGCCGGCTCGCTCAATCACGTATGTCGGCAGCCCATGCCCTCATCAACTGCTGCTGAATCGCCGCCGTGGGTCGTGCGTGAGCTGTTTCTGTCTTGCGCAGAAATTCAGCCAGAGCCCTCTGGTCGCTTTTTTCGCTGAAATGATCCCCAACTGGGTAATAACAAGACGATTAGTTATCCGATCCTGCCTCTACGAGTAACTTGTGCGGTTTTGGCAGGAGGGGCTTACACATGGCAATGCCAATACATGCTGTAAACATGGCGGGTGGCGTCCATTGGTTGCTGATTCCAAGTCCGCACAGATCCCGCATCAGCACCTCGATCCGTTGCTTTTCCCGGTTAGTAAACACGGACATGACACGGCCCCTTGACCTAACTACGAGTATCATGCTACTTACTGTCATTCGTCGCGTCGCTTCACGACGGTTCGTCCCGACGCGAGGGATCGTGGGATTGAATTGGACCAGAAACAGCTGAGCTAGGAGATGGTGCTGGATCCCGAGAACTAGACCGGTCAACACCGTCAAGGATGGGGGCTCGTAAGGGAAAACCCACTATGACAGCTAGATCCATGCCAAATTTCCGGGAAAGTCCCTGACTCCGACCCCTCCCTATAGAAGAATGGGTCGAACGAGGAGGGTCTCGCTCGAGTCCAGCTCTCCACGGCATCATTCAGTACGGCCCATCGCTGAGTCGTCAGAGGAGTATCGCCGAAACAGGAATTGAGGATATCGGCGAGGAGGATAATCGCGCGATTCGACCACGTATAGTCGTCCGCCGGCTCTAGCGATCGATCCACAATGAACTTATCCAGGTCCAGTTTTACGCGTTGCTGTGTGAGGATAGCGATGTATATCTCCTGTCGAAGTCCCACCCAGAACGAAGCCGCGCTTAAGCTACCGGATACCATTTGCTGGTCACCTGCGTTGACGAAGGCATGAATGCCTAGCAGGTGACTATAATTGTCCTGGCCTGTCAGGGAGCCTACATTCCTAGTTAACAGACCGCATCCACAGGAGTATTATTCCTTACCATCCATTTCTTCAAGCATACGGAGAATGATTGTCGCAGCAAAGAGGTTCTCATCTGCAACGGCAGAAGAGTGATTCATCATGGGAATAAGATGCTTGAGACATTCGTCATGATACCTGTTGGATGCCAGCGGATCAAAGTCGCTGGTATGGCTGAGATGCCGTGCTGCGATGGCGAAGATGGCATTCAACAACGTACGATGGGTTCTAGCCCGCTCGGGAACGATCAGTTCGAAATGCCTATGCGGATCACAACAATCCAGCTATCGTTGCCGTTAGCGAGCGCAGCTTGAAAAGGTCATTGCCTTGGAACTGAGTCGGATACGTACACAGACGGCTATTTTCTCGACGTAATGACGAAATAGGATGGCTTCCGTCCGAGTTTTCAGGGGTGAAGGCGCTCTCTCGCAGAGTTGTGAGATTAGCAGATTCCCATGAGAGGGTGCATGCGAACTCGAGCTTCGATACGGGGGTTGTATAGTCGGTAGAACTGCCGAGTTGTCAAAGCCAATCCGGCGAAACTCATTCTGCGGACGGACATTGGTATCAACCACCAATGGTTCCATCCTCGGGTACAGAGTATGACTCTCGGGCAGTCTTTGCGGCGTCGTCTTGACTGGTGAGCGGGATGGTTCTTTGCTATTCCGTATGTCACTCGGCATCGAGGTGCAGATGGCCGGTGAACCTGACTCTGCGCCATCAGGGGACCTAGCACCGGCAAAGAGGTGCTGTTGGGATACACTCTGGTTAAGGGAGATACCTGCCATCAGATACGGGGTCTCATCCAGGTAGACCACTGAGACTCGTTTAGCAGTTGGCCTCGAGACGATAGCCGAGGGATAAGAGAGACGTTACATCTTTTGGGCGGTCGAAACCATTTCTGATCCTTGCAGAACTTGCTCCCTGTGGGGAGAGTCAGAATGCGAGGTTCTAGTTTGGAGAAGAAGGGGGTTGGTTTGCCTCTGCTATACTTGAACTTGAAAGAGAGCCTGCATTCGCGACCTGCACGAACACATCGGCCACACCTTGGCGTCTCGCGATCACCTGCGCATCACACCAATCAATAAGCCAGAAAGGACTCGAGACTGTCTATAAAGGGTATATCACACATTTTAGGTGATACTCGCGGCAAGTTACGCTATGATCAAGCATACATGGTTAGCGACGACAAGGAGAAAAGCAGAAACAGCATCATCTTCGCTCGGAACACGATAGGCTTGTCGCATTACGCCGTTCCTCTCAAACAAATACGGACGGACATGTGCTCGTTGTCAATCCAGACGCATTTTCTTGACGTGAGACCTCCAACACACACAAAGGGCAACGGGGAGCTAGTGGCGCCGAAAAAAAATGGGAACAGGACGATTGCAAACAAGTTAGCCTTCAAAACAACGGACGGACATACCAGGGAGTAGCTAACAACCCGGGCTTGTTCGGTGAGGGCATTCGTAACGTCGTCGGTCGGAATGCGGGCGTCGGCTCGGCGATAGAAGAAGTGCTTCACTTCAATGCTCCTCCTCCAGCTGTCTCAAGCGGTCACCCGGACGAATGGAGACAAAGCCGGCGAGAAGCGACAAGAGATGTCGTATAAGGGTGGTCCGTATTTCCGTGCGTACGAATGATAAGAAGCCCTCGCCCCCAGCGACTATCGCAAGATTACGGAATTAATTATATTGTGAGATTTACTAACCAGGCATCCTACGGTCCGATACGACCTGCCAATTCTCGGCCGTCGAGACTGACACGTGTGCGGATGGTCCAGTCGACATGGCCGGCCTTGAGACTTGCGCTTCCAGACCCGAGCATCCAGTTACCTCTAGTAGTACTAGTAGGCAGGTCTTCCGAAGCCCAATCCCTCCCGGCCAACCCCGATCAGACAGCCCACGTGAAAGACGAATCCCCGCCGAGCAGCAAGATGTCCGCACGCAGCCTTCCTTCGACTTGCAAGCGAATTGGGAATGAAGCAGGGGTTCAGTTCAAGCACGAGGATTTCAGAGAGGCGCAAGGCAGTCGAGGTCGTGTACGAGTTCATCGCCAAAGCCAGTGGATAGCCGTAAGACCGGTGGCAAATGAGTAGTACACATTATGTACTTCGTACCCAATTCAATGTCATAACATATTGGGTCATGGATGGATAGAGGAGGGTAGGAATGTCGATAAGTGATGGTGTAGGAACATTGAAGGCTTGAGAACTCGGATCCGTGGAGTGCTGGAGAAGTGTCGTTTTCGGGGCCGGGCCGATACGGTCAGGCGATGCAGGTACAGTGTCTACGAAAATCACACTGTCCTCCGGCACGGTACGTACCCAGCCGTTAGGTCCGTCTTTGTGAGCTACGGAACATGTGGTGTAATCCTCGGCTAACCGGCTCTGTCGTAGTGAATGCCCTAAGACGGTTAGTTGGTGCACGCTTCTCGCGCCGGGCTGCCACTCGACGGCTAACTGCGACCTAGATACCGGTCTAGCGTAGGTACACGCCAGTTTGTCCCATTTTTCGCTCGATCCCTGAAATTGAACAGCACAGCTAGTGTGGCGTCTTGCGGTTAGCAGGATGTTTATTTGGCGTTGTCGAAACGCGTCGTTGTCGTGTGCCTACGGGTTGGGTGCCTGCCAGCTCCTACGGGAGATCCTTAGGGGGCTGCCAACCGCCTTTTAACTCGTCGAATCTACGGGCCGGCGGCGATCTGGCAGACCGAGCCGGGCCGCGCACTGTGAGCTGCGGAAATGCATCTTGGCTGCGGAATTTTCATCACTCATATCCCAAGAACCAGGGAGGTAGAAAGTACCTGGCATGTACGAATCCGCAGGCCGCGCTAGCACGGAGACCTCGGCTTGCGCGATGTACTCACAGTACGCGCATAATGTACAGTGTACCTCGCACCCGAGGGTCGAAAAGTTCCCGTGGCACTCGTGACCGTTAGTGCATCGACGAACGGGTTGCGGTCGACTTCTTCTGGAAGCCCAGAGTCGAAAGCGCCTGTGGTCGGTTATGTATTTCCAATATTGCTGCTGACCGGCTTCTTCGTCCACCCAATCTTACCCTTCCCTTCCCCGCAAAGCCCCCCTCGAGTGTTGGGGAAGGTCAGAGCAGGACCAGGATAGCGAGACGATCTGGCAAATCAGAAAATAGCAAGCAATTCTTGCGCTCTGCTCTGCTCGGCCTCTGCCGTGGCTCTTATGACCGTTGCTATCCGGCGCCCGTCCTGGGGAACGTGCTAGAATCTTCACCACTCCGGTCGTGGCATAAAGATCTCACGTCTCTCTGCTCAAGAACCGCCTCAGCCTCCGAGCCGGTGTACGGGTTCCAGTGCTTCGTCTTCGCACAGTAGGTTGTATGCGGCAGCGACCTCACAACTCGCCTTGGATAATCATCTCACCATCGACACGATGGCAGTGGACACGGACGAGAAGCACTCCCAGCCTTCCATCGAAAATGAAGAGTCTCCGGTGTCGCCTGTGCGCCAGGCTCCCGGTGGGCTGAAGGGGCATTCCCTTGACAGGGCCGAACTGATCCTCAATGCCCGTCTGGCTACTGAAAAGGAACACAATATGAGCCTGCTGCAAGGCATCAAGTTGTACCCCAAGGCCATTGGATGGAGCATACTCATCTCCACGTGCATTGTCATGGAGGGATACGACGTGTCCCTCATCAACAACTTCTACGGCAATTCGAACTTCAACAGGAAGTATGGAAAGCCCTTTATAAACGACCAAGGCCAGACAGACTACCAGGTCTCGGCGGCTTGGCAAGCAGGACTGAGCAATGGTGCTGTGGTGGGTGAGATCCTTGGTCTGATGATCAACGGATATGTCTCTGAGCGGTTTGGCTACCGCTACACGGTCATGGCGTGTCTTGTGATGGTTGCAGCCTTCGTGTCCATATTCTTTACAGCCCAGAATGTCATCCACCTCCAGGTTGCCGAAATCTTGTGCGGCATTCCATGGGGTGTCTTCCAGACTCTGACCATCACCTATGCCTCTGAAGTTTGCCCTGTTGCCCTCCGCGGCTACTTGACCACTTACATCAACGCCTGCTGGGGCTTTGGTCAACTCATCGGGATTGGTGCCATTGTAGGAAACAGTTGGCGAGGCGATGAATGGGCCTATCGAATCGTGAGCACGAATCTGGCCTTATGGACACCCATCAGATGTTGCAGCACAGCTAACCGTGTGATGTAGCCATATGCTCTTCAATGGATCTGGCCGTTGCCTCTCATCATCGGTATCTGTCTCGCGCCTGAAAGTCCGTGGTGGCAAGTCCGCCACGGACGAGTAGAGGAGGCTAAGAAGACGCTGCTTCGTCTCACCAGTTTGAATCGCGAGACGGATTTCGATGCTGACGAGACCATTGCGATGATGGTACATACGACAGCATTAGAATCTCAGGTATTTCAACAGCTAGAGCTCCAGTAATCCGGGTGTGCTGACTTTTTGTGCAGATTACAAAGGGTGCTAGCTATTGGGACTGCTTCAAGGGAGTCAACCTACGTCGCACTGAGGTATGCCGGCAACATCTCATCATTATCATCTCCATCGGCACAGACAAATGCTTCAAGTATGGTCAATCGGCTGACTTTTATAGATTGTTTGCATGTGTTGGGCCATTCAAAATCTCAGTGGAAACAATTTCTCGAACTTTTCGACCTATTTCCTTGAACAGTCAGGATTGAGTGAGACCAATTCATATTATTTCGCCCTGGGTCAATACGGAATCAACAGCGTTGGAGTATTGGGCGCCTGGGCGCTGATTACTTGGGGCTTTGGACGGAGGTTGGTGACCCAGCATCTCAATGGCGTCGAGTGTCAACTAATTTCTCAGAACTCTTTACATCTCCGGTCTTGCGGCTCTATTCCTCATTCTCCTGATCCTGGGATTCCTCGGCCTTGCAAAGGACCGGCATGCCGCTTCGCTGGCTACCGGATCTATCCTGCTGGTTTGGGCTTTAATTTATCAGTTGACCGTTGGTACTGTATGTTACTCTTTGGTCGCGGAGCTCTCGACTCGGCGGTTACAGATCAAGACGGTTGTTCTGGGGCGAATCTTATAGTAAGTCGCTGCATCCATATAACCAAGAAGAATCTAACATGGGGCAAGTAATATCGTGGGTATCGTCGCTGGTGTTATCACGCCGTACATGGTCAACCCTACTGCATGGGACTGGGGCAACTACGCCGGGTTCTTTTGGGTAAGTCTACAATCACATCCATGATCCTGTGTGTTGGTTCATGTCGCTAAAGGAGTGTCAAGGCCGGATCGTGTTTCCTTTGCTTGATCTATACATACTTCCGGGTTCCGGAACCCGCAGGACGTACCTTTGCCGAACTAGACTTGCTGTTCGAGAAAAGAGTCGGCGCACGAGAGTTTGCCTCGACCAAGGTCGACGTGTTCGCCGAGGAGATCCAGGGCGAATCGATGAGCCAATACCGGGATCAACTCGTGTTTCCAAATTCCGAGCATGGCAAGAAGACGCAGGGAATTTGAATCATAGAAAGTTCTCTTTGTTCCCGGCATCAGCGAGAGAAAAGTATTTCATTGCCATGAGCAATCGTGTAAACTAATATTGACCTTCATCATATCTGACCGTACATATCTGTATCTATAGTGTAGTGTATATTGAGCCATTGAATAGCGATTGCATTTTCAAATGAATCAACCATGAGTTTATGAACTGCTGATAACACTCTGAATACGTGACATCACGGGATTCGGGCATTTGTCGCCATCCTCGTGTGCGAAGGGGGTAACACTCCTCACAGCTCTTATGATGTCTCATACAAGGCAACGCCGGGACAACCACTTCGATCTTCGTACATTGCTAATCGCAAGTGTCTCTCCCTAAGAGGTGATGGTTATAGTACAGGGATCAGGTTTACCCCTTTGAAGGACAAGTGAGTTGCGATTCTTCGTTCTCTCATTCCGCATCTTCAGTGAGATGACGGGCCATGTCGCAACGACCTCACTCGCAAAGGACTTCGGCAAGTGCTCTATCGAGAGCTCACTTCCTCATAGCGCCCTGACCAGATGGACTCTCGGAGTTCTCACCTTCATGATGCACAACTCCTCGTCCAAACTTCGTTCGTTGCGTTCAGTCATATCGTACAACTCTCTCCCATTCATTGCTTCTACACCCAAATCGGGCGTAGATTCCAATAGTAATAGCCAGGTTACCGGCTCGGTAATGCTGAGCCACCACCAGATCCCTCGACGACCGACTGTGTCACGGTCTGGCCCTTCTTATACTCTTCTTCTAACGCCTTCTGCACATCGAAGTCAAGTTGGCGTTCCCGCTTTATCCGCTGCTGCTCCATGTCGCGGACGACGCCCTGGTGCATGGCCTGGGTACAACAATCAGAGATAATCCGAAATATATGGTCATAGAGAAGAGACCGGCTGTAGCAACGGTTGTAGATAATAATTATAAGCCTACGCACCTCTTTCTCAAACTTTTGCTGGAAGTGGACGAAGACCACGGTAGTCGCTGCGAACAGCGACGTGCCTAACAGCGTGAGCTTCGAAGCACGCGACATGGTGAGAACGTCGAGGGGATAGTATGAGTGTTTGTGATAGAGTCTCAATGACGATACCCGGGTATTCCGTATATCGAACGACTCTTTTGAGGATCTAGTCCCTTTAAATGGCTAGTCAAGTCATCTTTACTGTCGCGTGAGCGCGTTAGGTAAGGCGAGTTGAACGGAGTCCACTTTGTGCGAGACCTTGTTCCGTACCTATTCCGTTATTCTGGACGGATTACGGATTACGGTAGAATAATCCGTCGGGTTGTACGAAATACTGCTTCAGGCAGTAGCCAATTTCGACACCACGTCTCCGACAGCCGACGACGGCTGCAACGGCCCGGGTTCGGACTCCCTGATCGAGCCGACATGTACTTTGACTGTCCCTCATTTGTTGCTCCGTCGACTACAGTGCCCCTCAGCACCCCTCAGCGCCCGTAGTCCAGTGTACATGGCGGACTAGACGCCTACAACCCGCTCCAACGGCTCACCAGCCTCCAAAGCAGTACTCGAGGCGTCGCATTGATTCTGTAATCCGAGGCTTGAGCAAGTTGCTTTCTTGCCTCTTCTCCTATACCTAGTTACACTGCGTGTTTACTATTCTCGTACATACTCGATTCCCCTCGTCGTTCTCGTCATCCCGACTCTCGATCCCTCGGCTACTCCGCGTCTAGATCCAGCCGATATACCGCATAGAATCTAGTCCGACTACTCAAAAGACGTCATCATGGTATGCTCGCCACTATCACCATGAAGCATCTCGCAAATGGATCTGGTCTAGATAGCTAACAGTGGGATCCCACAGTCGGCTCAGAACTCCACGGGCATTGTGACCTTGCTTGACGTATGCGACCTGCTCCCCGAATGATGTCGTCGACTCTGCGGGCGCATTCCTAGCTAACCCTCGGCTTTCGCTGTAGGCAGAGCGGGAGGCCGCTAAGATTGTCCAAAAAGGTACCGCGACGCTATCGAGACCTCTCCATGCGTGCTTTCCTTGCACAGACCATGTATTAAAGCGCTGACATCTGCACAGCTCGTGAGCGTATGTTCAAAGACACCGACTCTATACTGGGTCGCCAACGAAAGGCTGACTTAGATGTGTCCCTCTGCGAATGATAGTCCGAACGAAACGTGTACGCGAAGCTCGAGATGAGGCCAAGAAGGAGATAGACGCCTACCGACAGGCGCGGGAGGAAGAGTTCAAGAAATTCGAGGCCGAGGTCAGCAGCACTCTATATACCACATTGTCTTGGAGAGGGATTATCCATGTCGAAATGCGACGGCGAGGTGCAATTGTCCGGATCTGTACTGACTTACCACCACCTTACAGCACACAAAAGGCAACCAGCAGGCCGAAGATGAAGCCAACAAGGAAGCAGATTTGAAGATCAAGGAGATCCACGCTGCCGGACAGAAGAACCAGGCCAAGGTAGTGGCCGACCTTCTTAAGGGTGTCCTAGACGTCAAGCCCGTTGCGCCAACCGCCGCTTAAATGTCTCTGGTCAACCTATTACCGACAATAACCCCCCATCAATCGCGAGAAAGATGACGATAAATTGAAAGAGATCATGATATCCACGTGTCGAGAGGGGTATGTGTGCACTGTCTACATTGGGGGACATAGGAACGATAGCACACAGAGAGGGGCCTGAGCTCCGAGGTCTGCGGCAGTCACATGTGCATATTACGATTAGAATAGAATCGGCCGTTACCGTTGTTCTTATTAGAGAACTGGACTTGACTTGGATGTTGCCCCTTTATTAAGTATTTGTCGCCCCTACCAAGCTCACCCTCATTGTAGGAATTTGACTAGAGTCGAAAGCATTTCGCGGGTATCTTTGCCATCCGCATCTTCTGTATCTATGCCTTCGATCTGCTCCTGAATCGTCTCCTTGATCACGTTCAGAGATTCGTCGCAATCCGCCAGCAGCTTTTGGATCGTTTTCTTAGCTCCGCCATCCTCGGCCAGGAGCCAAGCAAGGACTACGTCCAGGGTCTGCAAGGAGAAAAGGCCGGCATCCAATCTCCGTGAGAACCACTCATCAGCCATATCTTCTCTCTCCTCCACCGACATTTGCGCCTGCTCGGCCCGGATCGCATCGTCGACTAAACCCAGTCGTGAGGCACATGCCCGACGCAGCTTTACGAGCTTCTCCGTCTTTTCGTAGTCTTTTTCTACGAATTTGGCGAGTAGGCGTATACGTTCGGCCGAATCGGCGGGTAGCAACCGTAACATCGACGCGAAAATACCGATTAGATGCTCTGCTACCTGGTTGTCGGTGCTCTTCTTCATGAAAAGCGTAAAGATGTTCTTGAGACCGCCGGCCTCGACAATCTTCTGGCAGACCTCGGCTCCAGTAGCGCCTCCTGTGGCATGATCCAGGAGTCTTAACGAAGCGTTTTTGCTCAGTTTACCTTCCTTCAGCATGATTAGGCATAGTTCGACACCCTCGGCCTCGACGAACTTGGTCTTGCCCTCTGGCTCGTCTACTATGCAGGTCAGCGCCTCAAAGAGGTTTTCCACGTATTCCTCCTCCTCACCACCCTTTTCAGGGTCACGTTTTCGGTAGGGCGCCACGAGTTGCAGCATGATATCCGCGGCATCCAGACTGGCAAGTCTTTGTCTATTCTTAGCTGAGCTCTGAACCATGATGGCTAGGATCTCTGCTGCGTATTGTTTGTTTTGGCTTACACCACTGCCTGCGCCGTCTTTGGACTGTATTCGCCGTAGTAGCCACTTCAGGAGACTCTGCACTTCGGCGATGCGCTCCGCCGTCGCGGTTCGACTGCACAGATTCTCTACTATGCCGAGCGCACGATAGATACCGCTGCGATCCGTCTCTTGCGTCTCGTCAAACCGCTCTAGGTTCGAGACGACCAGAGATATCAGGTCCGCCTCTAGTAGTGCATCTACCATCGCATCGTATTGCGCCTCCTCGGCAGCAACGTCCTCGTCTGTCAATTCGTCGATAATCTCGATCGCGTCGATGGCGATATCGGTATTCTCGTGCGCCAGCAATCCAACCAGGCTACCCACGCATCCCATACGCGCAAACTCGGGGTAGAGCTCCGGGTGCTCGGACAGGATAGATAAAGCCTTGATCTCGGCGTCGAGCTCGGCCTCGCTGGCAATGAACTTGGTAGGGTCATCCTCAAACTTGGCACGTTGTTCCGCGTTACGCGATATCTTCTTCTCAAACGCCAGCGCCGTACGCCGCAGCCAGGCGACGTCCATCTTCTCTGGGGCGAGATCGAGCTCGGTGTCGCCGAGGTAGTCGAGTACTTGTGCTTCTTGGGCTGTCACACCACCGCCGAAAAAGCGGCCACCCTCCTCGTCGTCATCTGGCGGCATCTCTGGGCCATAGTCGCCTTCTTCATCGTCCTGTGGTGGTGCTGGGCCGGCTTCGACATCGTCATCGGCGGGTTGTTCGTCTTCGACGCGAGCGTGTCGGCTGTTGTTGCCATTGAGACGGGCAGCCTTGTAGACTTCATCTTTTGGGAGAGAACAAAATTAGATACCATAAGGATAACAATATAACTCGGACTGAAGATCGCTACTTACTAGGATCTCGAAGAGGCTCGAGTTTCCGTTTGTTGCTATAGCCAGAGGCCTGTTTGTTTGCATTAGCATCTTTTCTACAACGGCAGAGACAGTAGACCCCATGGCTTTGATTTACCTTGAATAAATCGTCAACGCTCGCCATATCGCAAACTAAACAAAAACAAGAGAATGACGATGATCTTATTGAACGTTGTGAATTAACCCCAGATGAAAGTTGGCAAGACGAGAGGTTGAGGTCAGTTATTCCGTATAGACGCACGCACGGGTATTCCGTAGCAGTACCGTCAACTTGCAGGCGGTTGCGCGCAAGTCGGTAATTTTAGGAACACGGCATCCGTGACTGTAGGGTACGTACTGGTCACGCAGAGGTTCTGGGCCGCGCCCATGAATTATTACATAAGCCCATGTCTACGACACACGTTTACAGTCGCACCAATACTGGCACTGTGACGGACTCCGGCTGTGCGGTGGTCAACAACAGTCAACAGCAGCGCTGCACAGTGTGTGCTGCACGCAAAGGCATTCCTGCCGTGTCAGGAGACAAGCGTCAGTAAACTCTGAATTCCAACGCCTTCGTCAGACGTCAGACGTTCTTTCTCTCTTTCACGAGCTGTGATTCTAGACCAGGGTCCCTAAGGTAAGAGCGACTGCCTGTCTCTCGGCTGCTAGCCTTAGTCCTAGTCATCGGCCATGAGTGCGGTAAGTGCTGCTTTCTTTCTCTACCTCCCTCGCAAACATCCTCGACATATAAGGGGCGACAGACATTCTTCATCAGTCAAGTGACAAAGATTCGGTATCTCTAGAAAGGATACAACACTGACCATGCCTCCAACACTGATTCTCGTACGACATGCCCAGGCAGGGCACAATGTCAATCGTGGGTCTCCGAGCGAACCGCTTTGTGACGACAAGATTCTGATAGCTTCCCAGGTGACTACTCTGCTCATGATCCGAGCATTACTGAGCTTGGATATAAACAATGTGCCGAGCTAAGAGAAGCTCTTCTGGCACATCCTCTGGCTCAGCAAGTCGGGCTGATTATCACCTCGCCTATGCGCCGCGCTATCCAGACCACCTTGAATGTGGCCGACTGGCTGGTAGAGAAGGGCGTCAAGGTCCAAGTCGATGCCAAATGGCAAGGTACAATGATGACTCCTTCATAACCGTCTTTCAATGGTGAAGTTTGGGTCGTTGAGGCCCGAAGTCGTGGTTTGCGCTGATCTTAGTCCCCAGAGAACTCAGCAAAGCCATGCGACATCGGAAGCGATATCTCCGAGGTGGCTGAAGAGTTCCCCGGCATCGACTACACAAATGTTGACCCTGTCTGGCCAGACAAGACATCACCAGCCGGAAGCCGGTATCACTTCACAAAGACAGCAGTTCTAGCGCGAGCACAACTGGCTCTCTACGAGCTCTATCAGCGGCCCGAGAAAGTCATTCTCGTGATCTCGCATTCGGGCTTCCTACGTGTGGGAATCACGGGTAGCTGGTTCTTCAATGCCGATTATCGTGTCTTTGACTTCGCGGCTATAGAACCTCCAGGGAGCCCGTACCGACTAGAAGAACACGCCTACACCAAGGACAATGGAGGTGGTCTCGGCCTCAGCCGCACGGAGCGAGTATTGATAGGCGCAAATTTACCGGACGAGTTGCCGGAATCCGACTAGTTATCAAATCGTGGTTTACTAATTCGTAGACGGTAGATTCTTCGTCTCATAGGTTGTTTTCATATCCCTCCCTTAAACCTTTCCATCACTCTCGGAGGACTAGCAGCAACGCGGGACATGTGCGATTCGAAAGAGGCATGTCCTTCACCTGACTATCAGAGAATCTGAGCCGGAAGCTGACGAGCAAGCGTAGAAGGTAGTCGATGGAATTAATACACTCGTTCAAATGAGAAGGAAACGAACTCGAAACATAGCTGACGGTTCGGACATGTGACTTGATCACTGCCTTAAAATTATCCTTCATGCATGAGTCCACTTACATATCGACTTTTCTGAGCTGTTGATTAAGGAGTATTGTTGTTGTCAACCGCTGGATTTCTCCAGAAGTAAGAGTAGATGGGATCATAGTGTGGTATCCGGCCAAGTCTCAGATGCTTGCCACCTAAAACACAACAAACGCCTCACACGAAACCAGCGGGGAAATTATGTCCCTACCGCATGGTTTCCAAAATTGTTACCTGTGACAGACAGTATCATTCCGGACAGCATCGGTAAGCAGTTCCATGCCTAATCACCGTTATGATCGGCGATGTCCTGACGTGCCAGCAAGTCCATCGATAGTGCTTTGTACTGTCCAATCTCAACGCCTATGAACCGCCACTGGTGCATACAATTTGGACAGTCTTGCAATGCCACGAATAGGGCGATGCTTTCAAATCCGACGGAGCTGGTTAGAGCCATGAAGATCACTTTTTTTGAGCTCGAAGGGAGGCCCCTTTCTAAACCGAATGGTTGCATATGCACCTCAGGGCTTTTCCGTCACATGCCTCTAAAACTTTCCAATAGGAGAAGTTGCATTCGGGGGTATTTATATATAACTCTCGAGAACTGCCCGAGGGTACTGATATATCCTGCGCGATATCTTCTGCCAATCCAGCTCACTGGTTCTTCAGACATCCCATGCTATCTGGACCATGACTAAGAACATGCTCAGGGGGGCTTCGATGGATTTGCGCCGAGACCGAATGAAAACCCCGTCGACTGTAAGGATAACCTAAGAATCACACCCAACTGCCTCTCCATGGCCAAACGGTCGTAGTTCATGGGGAACGCTATCAACTCATCAAGTAGGATCACGAGGAAACATCGAAGACATCGTATGTCATAAATTACGGCGTGCGATAATAGCCGGCTCTCTTCAGACCTATGGATTACTCTTACTAGGGTTTGATCATCCACCATAGGGACGCGGCTGCTACGGTCATAAGAATGATCGTCAGGACACCAGCACCTGCCCTGTCAGCCATCGTAATGGGATCCAGTTCGCTGTTATGCTGTGCATGAGATCCCGAATTCGCATTGCCTATACTAGTACCACCAGTATCGTCGGTGACGGGTGGAGCACTGTCCATGGCCAGTAGTGATGAGAGGGCACCAAGCACATCCATCTGCTGGCCGACGCCTAGGAGACCATCAAATTCGCCGCTCGACCAGTGGAATCCACACTGCCTGCCGTTGTCGCCACCAGTACATTGTGCAACGGCAGCCTTGGTCGAGCTCATGAGCAGTGGCATGATCCGCCTGCGTGTCGCGGGTGCCAACTGCGCTGTGTATGCCATCCAGCGGTGGAGGAAGCCCTTGTACGCTAGCATATCTGCTGTACAGAGATCATCTTCACAGGATGGCTCATACGCAACGCCTTCGACAAAAAAGTCGCGCTCAATCCCATCTAGCAGACCATGGATTCGATCCATCCACACCGGATCGGATGTCTTGGCGGGGACGTCAGCTCTGTTGAAACACCCAGGAAGCAAGAAAAGGAAGGGATCAATTTGAGACCGGAAGTGGCTCAAACCCAAGGGTATACGAATGAGAGAGGAACTCACATAGTTCCACATGACGGCCGCCCCTTGGAGGAGAATAGCGGCGTTATACGAAAACTTCTGCGTGTTAATATCCGTACAATTTTCAGCAATAGTCGCGCCGTCGTAGACATTGTACTGATCGTCGACGAAGTTCACGGCAACAAGCCAGTCCCAAGTCCGAACGCTCCAGTCCAAGTAGGTGTTGTTCTTGGTGTATCGGGCGAGACGTGCCCCGACGTTGAAGAAGCAGCCGTTCGAAACCGCTATAACACGTCTTGTCAGCTTATAAGACGAATAACGAGAAAGATAAACCGGTTGACCACCGAGAAGAAACGCTGCACGACCCGTAATGGCCTTACGGTCAAGTTGCAGATGACATACTGTTCTTATAATCAAACCCCGGATTCGTATAGACAGCCTGCCACCGAAGGCCAAAACCGCAACCGCCGTCACGTAGATGATCGGCAGTTTGCTCATTCCAAACGGCCTGAGCCAAGGCCAACCACTGTGCCTGATTCGGCGGGGGGTCCCGGAACCTGGTCTCGGCCGCGGTCAAAGCAGACATGGCCCAGAATGATTGATCATCGTTCCCTAACGTGAGACTCCAGTTCTTGTCGTTGTAGTCCTTATTGGGACCAGCCTGGAATAACAGGGACTTGTACGTCAGGTCATTGAACGTGTCGTCGCCTGTCCAGTGCCAGTAGTCCAGTAGAGCACCCCACATAGCTCCGGCCTCCCACCTTGACGAGACTTGCGTTAACGATAGAGTTACTTCGAACAGATTGCACGCCATCAGAAGCAATGTACGAACCAAAAGTAGTCACCCGTGGGCGGTGGACCGGGTAGTACACCGGGTATATTGCCTGGATCGTTTCCATGGTAGTATTTCAGCAGGTCCTCTGCCACCTGCGCCGCGGCTTGCTTGATAGAGTCTGTGACGGACACAAGTCAGAGAATCTCACAAATTATGCAACTTTATCGAGCTGTTTGGGCAATGAATTAGCAGCTCACCTCTTGAAGTGAGGTCGACGTCTAAGGCGGCCCGGACGGTAATCGTGTATAGAAATACGAGATGTACGAGCGACGGAACCATCTTCTCGCGGGCCGCGAGACGCATGACCCAGCGATGAGAAACGAAAGAACTGGATTCACAGCGATGGTAGCAAAGGTCGAGAAGAGAAGCCACAGATCTCCTCTGCGATGTTGCTTTGATTATCGGGGGTTGCTGGACATGTTGGCGATCTTCGACAGCTTATCGAGGTTTTCCGACCCCCTTGATATAGGTGCAGACATTTACGTAGTCACGCAGGATGGCATCAAGGCCATGTAGCGATGCGTAACTATTACCCGGCATGGCAAGGGATACCATGAGCCAGCAGACGATGCTGTCGTAGCAGTGAGCGCTGGTTCAACCCGACCGGAATACCAGACCTCTTCGTACCAACCCTACCCCTGGCGACGATGATGAAAGTATTGCATTATCTCCCGTCTTACCTAATTCAGATCGTATGGCGATCGTCGCTTGTCGTCATTGACAATGTGAAGTGATTGAGAACGATGGTGATGCCGTAAGAAGGAAACGCAAAACATTAAGACGATATCACTGACGAGGTGAGGTTCGTCTTACAGCTTCGCATTCGAATTTGATGCGGTTCTGCTGCCTCGGCGGGCGGTTGCCATGCCAACCGAAGAGCCAACAAAGATACAAGGAAACCCTCATTCGGCACTCCTTTTGATCAATATGCAGACAGTATAAAACGGAGTCAGAAAGGTTGACGAAAATAAACGACGTGTGCTCAGACTTGCTGAGTATCTCGTCAATAGAAAAGGGGCCGATAGTAGCCAAGTCTGCCAATGAACCAGGCTCGCCGCTCGTGTTAAGTAATCGAGGTGCTTATAGGGACTCCTCGTGCGAGGCACCGCTACGTTTACACTTCACTTGATACGACCAGCACCCGATTTCCTCTTCGCCTTCTACGTATTTGCCTCGTGCTTCTTCCCGCCGCACCTTTCCTTCAATTTTCTGTCCGTGCGCTTAGCGCTGTTAGTGCGAAGGCCGTGCGACACATACAAATCCTGAACACTTGGCGCTTTTCGCGCCACTCACACGAAAACACCAAGGGCAAAATCTCGTGATCTGTCCGAAGGACATTATTACGCTGTTACGGCTCAGCGAACAGTGGCTCCACCCAAAGTGCCTCGATTGGTCGATTGAGCGTTTCGCCCCGCCCAAAGTGCCTCGATTGGTCGTTTACAGTAGTTGCAGTCTCCCGGGTAGGTCGATGGCAGTAGCAGTCTCCCGGGTAGGTCCCGGGTAGGTCGTTTGCAGTACCTACCTATGTCATCTTCTTAACCACCAGATACGCTCCACTAAACTGTCGCACCTAACCGTCGAAACGCAAACGCTGCGCTCTCAATAAACCGTCCCGGCAACTAATCGTCGCACTTAACCGTCACACTTAACTGTTTTAGATACATAACTGTTACGCTCTGAACCAACTATCGCACGTAACCTTAGTAAAGCTGCCAGGCCGTTTTAAATTTCCAAGTCTACATCGATAATCTCTTGAGAATTCTCATTTTGGAGGCTGCCGGAGTCGCTCACATACCAAAAAGTTTATCGAAAACCTAGTTAGTAGTGCGGACCACTCTCCCACGCACCCTACTCTTAACTGGGGCCGGTGGGTATATGAGAAAGGGAAATCTCATCCAGAAACCTTCTCATATAAAGTGGAAAGTCCATTTCACCGCCGCACTTCGTGCTATCACGGCTTTTTGCTGATTTTTTTTGAACTTTGTCCAGTTTCGTGATCTTTTCACAGTCATGGCAGCTCTGCCGTACCCCCTCAACAAGAATGAGTTCTTGAACTCATTGCGACAGTCAGGCGAGCAACGCATCGCCATCGTTCAGGCACGCCTGGAGGCAACAACGGCATTTCGTAATGCCATTGACTCTACCTTAGAGTCATTTACCACCGTTACCCTCCAGAGTGTGGGAAGGGATCACGGACTTCCCTCCTTTCACTTCTTTTGATCGGAAAAGTGGGTCTGTTTCACCGCCACGCTTCGTGTTATCACGAGTTTTCACTCATCTTTTTGAGCTTCACTCCGGCCTCTGGCCACCCTCCGCCCTCCTGCCGCCTGCCTCCTTGTGAGAATGGCCGCACCACCTGCTCCTCCCCCTCCTGGGGGAGGAGCTCCCGTCACTCCCTCCGCCAACCGCGTTGTCCTTGTACCGTCCTCTCGACTTTCTGGCATCTTCTCGTTTGACGTCCCTCGCGTTACCAAGAGGGCTCGTCACACTACTGGCTTCACGGGCCCGGCCCCTCCCTTGGTTATGGCTCTTCCTGACTCTCAACCAGCTTCTTCCCTCTCTGTCTCCATCTCAAAGGGTGTCACTTCGCTCTTTGCAGAACGAGATGCTGACTATCTGGCCTGCCGTGAGGTTATGCTTGCGGCCTCCTCATCTCTGGACTCTGCTCTTGGTTCTTTCCCTTCTCCTGCCCACTGCAAATGGGCTGAGAAGGTCACGGTTGCAATCTCTGGAGTTTTGCTGGAATTGTGTGCTGGGGGACCAGCTACTCCCCCAAAACTCACCGCCACTCCCCCCTCTCCGGCCCCCGCTCCTGCTCCTGGTCCCACCATGCCACTAGCGCCCCTAGTGTCGTCACCTGCGTCAATAGCGTCTCCCGCTATTGCTGCACCTGCTGTCCTGGCTCCATCCGCCCCTGCTGCCCCTGCTGCCCCTGCAGCCCCAGTAGCTGCTGGCGCTATGTCCTATAGTGCAGCAGCTAAGCTCCCTGGTGACCAGTCTGGCTCTGCCCCCTCCAAGCCCCAGGCCTGGCAGATGGTGCAGAGCAAGAAGGGCACCAAAGCCAAGCCCGCTGCCCCTGGTCCTTCTGCCTCCTCGTCTGCCCCTGCCGCTCCTGCTGCAAGGAAAGACAACTGTGTCTTTTTCTGGGTGCCAGAGGACTCGGCCTGGCGCAATGTGGAGCCCTTCCAGTTCCGCATTGCTCTCTGTGGCATGTTCTCTCCGGCCCTCACTTTGGTTGATTTGCCCCGTGCTCTGAAGACCAAGACTGGTTAGTCTGTTCAGCCTGACAATGAGCTCGTTCGGTCTAAGCTTCTTGGGCCCAATCAGACTCTTGCAGGCCTCAACATCACGGTGGACGAGTCCTTGGACTGGTTTGCCTACGTGGTTGACAGGGTTCCTGCCATCACCCCTCCTGCTGGCCGCACATACGACAGCCTTCTCCACGAGGAGTGTGAGGCTGCCACTGGTCAGCGAGCTGCCAGGATCGTTCGCTCCCTCTTTGCGAAAGACTCCTGGGTCATCTCCTTCGCCTCCCAGGTCCGCCCGGGCTTCCGCCTCTTTGGCAGTGCTCCTGCCAGAAGCATGGCCTGCAAGACTGAGGTGGTGCAGTGCAATCGCTGCTGGGACTTCCATGACCCCCGCGAGTGCTCCCGGCGAAAGCTTTGTGGCTTCTGCGGCAAGACACATCCAGAAAACACCGGTCTCTGCGACCGGGACCTGGGCCCCAAATGTGTCAACTGTAGAGGCCCTCACCGGTCTGATTTTGTTGGCTGCGTTGTTCGGCCAAGAAAACACAATGGTAAGATTCAACGGCCTAGCAAGGCTACGCTGACTGCTCTGCGGGAGCTGGGAGCCTTGGCCACGGCCGAGACTCGCAGGGCCGCAGCAGCAGCAGCAGCCCCTGTTCTTCCCCCTCTTCCGCCCTCTCCTGCTGCTCAGGCAGTGGCGCCTGACACTGAACGTGCTGTCTTACCTGTCGCTGCTGCAGTTACGCCGGTGACCCAGGTGCCCCAGGCCTCACCTGCGGCTGCGGATGTCTCCATGAGCGACATCCCCACTGAAGACCTCTTGGCCATGGTGGCGTCGTCGTCATCTGACAGCAGCTCCCATGTCATCACAAATGTACAGCCGAGGCAGCCGGACCCCACTCCTCCCCCCATGCCAGCCTGGAAGGCCAAGCTCTTGATGAGCGAGGAGGACACGGATATGACAGAGACGGAGACTGAGACGGAGACTTAGTCTGAGGACGACACTCCAACTCATACTCCTACTCCAGCCCCCAATCCCAACCCATGGTCAGGCAACGGCGCCTGGAATGGGGTCACGGACCCTTGGGGCCTCTCCACAGAGACAGCGGCAGCTGCACCTGCGGCTGCCCCTACTCCCATCCTCTCCCCCACTCCCGCCCGCCCTGCTCCTGGTACTCTCCTTCTGAGCGTCGGGCTCCTTGCGGCTGCCTCTTCGGCAACTCGTGGGGCCTCGGCTAGAAAGCGAGTCTTGAGCTCTCCGGATCCCCTTGAGGAGCTCTAATGCCAGCACAACCAGCTGGCCGAGGCCTCACTTTTAGTAGGAAGAAGTGCAAGAAGGCCTTTCTTCGCGTCCTACAAGTCAACACCCAGACATCAGGGCAGCATCACGATA